>OX457041.1:2152622-2165122 GCA_949752735.1 Lumbricus terrestris | reverse complement strand
TAATGACCACAACATGGTCACAGTTTCTGAACTACATCCTGTAGCGGTGTAGCCTGTCGTATATACGATACACAGGGTCACAGACGCATAATTTATGTGGTGTCTGACACTGTAACCAGATATGACTTGCATGGGGTGTTTGGAGATATCTTGGGAAGAGACCGGGGAGCTGGCGATGGGCAGGGACGAGTGGAGGAGATGCGTTGCCCGATATGCAGACTTCACAGGAAGGACTCAGTGCAAAGGCACTGTCCACCAGGCAAAGACCTCTGCATGCTATTTCCACCCCTCAGTATATATTCACATGTGCCGTACATAAAATGCACAAGTCAGTAGTTTAAAGTTATATTTATATAATAATATATATATACAGGTCTATAGCCCGTAACCTATGAACCCTTTACAGCCGATGGGTACCGCAACCACCGTCTGACAATGAGTGGAGAATAGGCATTAGCTCACTTCGTTCCCCCAGCACCGGCGAGTTGGCGACCTATAAGGTCGAATAAGGTGCTGAATGAGGATGCACATGTCGGACGAGCATGATATGAAGGAGATTCTTAAGACAGAGAGGCGAAAGATGAGATGCACACTACACAGGACTGACTGAGACAGATGAGGGGAAGGTCAATAAAAATTGGGTCGCAGAAGAGCGGATCATTAGCATATAGTAGTGACTCGGAGCTCCTATCCCTATACAGGGCGGGCGCAACTTGAGCCAAGTGAAACATGTGGGGAGGGTTCAGTCAGAAGCGAGCCAAACTCACGTAGGGAGGCAAGGTTCTTAGAATGGATTGATCTTGGTAGGGAGGCGGAAACGCCGCCCTGAGAGTGGAGGGCCGACCCGGGATGGGGAAGGAGAGGAATTGAGCCCGATTGTTTATGAGGGATCGTAACCCCTGGCTTATGATTGCAGTTGCCTCAGAACTGTAGAGTGGTTGATCAAAAAGATAAGCTGACCGGGACATGGAGTTCAGTTTATAATTATTATGTTATCCGTTACGATCCGCACAATTTGACGACAACACGGCAGTACCCGAAACGACACACTGAGTTTACAGACAAAATTTTCGAACTGCCATTAATGCACTGCAGAATGCTACGCCAGTGGTCAGCTGGTCTGTCTTGTCGCCTTCCAAACGCACACCACTCTGCCATTACCCCAACGGATCCACGGTAGGCCAGGCCTATTATGTGAGTCTATTGAATTGGAAATCACAGTTATCTAATGTAATGATTGCACGGCTACTTTAATTGTCGACATGCATGTCCTGTACTATGAATAATTTCTTTTCTTTGAGCATTGTTCCTTCCTGGTTGTTATATGGGCTCACCCATCATTATCTACCTTTTTCCAACTCAGGTCTTCTGTTTGACCTTGGCTCAGCTAGTGGACTGGGAGCACCTCTGTTCAGGCTTCTTGAATGGCCACTAAACAGCTTCCCGTATGAGTGAATAGCCTATAGTATAATTATATACCGGGTAATATTTTAATTGCATAGGGCCACGATAGGTTGCATATGCATGGTTCCATTTAAAATTGAGTCTTCACACATGTAATTCCATTTGGGTCTTTGATTGAAGTGAAGGCACACAGTGACAGTACAGATGGTTGACAAAAGTTCCGTTTTGTAGCATATAAATTCACAAATGTTGCTTGACAGACTGTGTATCATGTATATATAAAATTAAATACTTGTATATAAATATGTATTTATATTGTTAAGGCTATGTTATGAATATATGTCATGTCAGGGACCATGACCAGGGACTTCCCACATAAATATTAAATACCAAATAATAATTATTTCAGACCTTGTGCACGCAACATGCAATGTTGCTCTACTAGCTGTTGTAAATGACAAATGAAAGCAATTGTAAGTATTATTTAAAAAAATATATATAGTATAGGCCTACAATACTGAGAATAGAATTTGAAGTTAAACTATAAGTGGGTCCACAGACTAGTCATTCTATTTTTATTATAAATACAACTAAAAATTTCTGTGATAGTATTTAAAATACTAGTTTAAACTTTAAATAACAGTGTTTAAAATCATTTCATAACGAATCAAACTTAGTAAGAAATAAATTAGAACAAGAAGAAAACATGTTTGATCGTTCAACCACAGTGTCTTGCACATGTAGAAAATATTTCAACAAGCTGGCCAAGTTTTGCCCCTGAATTTTCTCTGGCCCTGGAAAAAAGAAATGACGTCTCCGGTACCGCTAGTCAGTTATTAGTGCTATAGCTTTTTAACTATGAATGTAGGCTATACATGAATAATATGTGCCATAAAAGTAGGAAATTGGTGAAAGATTTTGTTGGTGTCATTGCAAAAAAACTCGTAAATAGTAGCACGCTATATTGAGACAATGTAATTGTGTAAGCAGCTTACACAATTACATTGTCTCAATATAGCGTGCTACTATTTACGAGTTTTTTTTTACATTTTATATCTTAACGCTCCTGGTTGTGACTGACCCCCCCTGCAAAAAATCCTGCGGGCGCCCATGCTTCTCTCTATCCTTCTCCTTCTATTTTACCTCTTCCCTTTCTTTTTTCCATTCTCGTCCGGACCTTTCCGTCCCTCTCTTAACTTCATTCTTTTATCACACCATATCTTATCCTGTCTTATCCATTCTCATGGCATCCCATCATATCCATATCCTATCATATCATATGGCTCAGTCCGGGTCTATTACCTCAATTGGGTCCTCTCTTTAGAATACACTGTCCAGATCTATACTGGATCTCAAATTCTGGTAAACACTCTTCCTCATTTGCTTTTTACAAAATCTATTTCTTCTCCCGTGGCCTTGCTCGTTGGGAGCGCCTCTGTGCGGTTCACACTGTTAGAGTCGTTTTATAAATGTTTTAATGCAATACAACACAATATTAAGATCTACCCACCCCAGCACAAACTCTCCCATCTTTTTCTGCCCCTACCCCCCACCTCGCCCAACATATCCCACTGAGTGTGACGAACCGGACTGACCTGGTGTGAAACCTGTCTCTTCGTTTTCGTACCACAATCGATCTCCCTTCCGAAGGTTGCGGAAAGTGTTGGCAATGATACAGGCGAACGTTGGACCAGCGATTCCACCATCCACGGATCTCTCCGACATTCCACCTGGAAAGAGGTCGATGTCTTCCACCTCCCTGCCAACAAGGTCAAGCAGTGCCATACTACTGCATGCAAACAGACTCAGATTATACTTTAATATGAAATCAAACTCAATTTTCTAAGGACTTGACCCGCCCTGGATTCTGACCTGACCCAGAAATCGCCCGATCAGCGTTGTTCTGGAGCGATGGAGATTAGTTATTTATATTCGATTAATTATTTAATAAAGGAAAAACGCTGTGTGTGCAAATTAAGGAAATTTAAAGTATGGCTACTTAGTACTTATGGTTGAGTTTGTTAGTTCATGTTTTAAAATAACATACTTAGAATAAAGTTCATCGAGTTTTTTTGCGGGGGTAGGGGGAGATTGTGAGCTCTTTGCCGAAAGCTATATTGTGGATATCGCTGCACTTTGGGGAGAGGTTACGAGGGGAAGGAACTTCAAGGAAGTTCGTTTCAATGAGCAGCTCTAAGCAGCACGATGTCAGCCTCTTGCAATGACGTTTCATCCGTAAGAGCATCATGTAAGTAGCCTAGCCGGCTCGACTAAGAAAGTTCATGAAGCCCTCAAGACGAATTTTCCCCCCTTCTACTGGCAAGGCCTGCAAAGCAGGAGAGGTCTCCCTATCGTGGCCCCGTGTGACTCTGAGCTATTTTTCAGATTTACATTAAAATTGTATTTCAAAACTCACTCAGTGGATTATTCCTAAGATTGACGCCTAGACACTAGACAGGACGAGAGCCACAGTGATAATAAGACACCCGATTTAAGGTGAGGTTGTGTTTTATAACATACAGCAGACGCCTCATTATTTATTAAAAGCATGCGGACGACATCATTGAATCGCAAACACAGTGTTGCGCAAGGGCGGATCCAGGGGGGGGCCAATCCGGCCATGGCCCCCCCATTTAGAAATTTCTTTATTTTTGACCAGCTATTTTGCTCAGAAAGTAGACGTGGCCCCCCCCATAAGTAGTTCCGTAGGACTTTGGCCCCCCCCTTCGAAAATTTCTGTATCCGCCCTTGGTGTTGCGTGGTCGACATTCGACCGCAATGCATAAAAATAAAGTACGAAACACCAGTGTTATCGCTGGACCTTTAAAAGCGAATTAATTAACTAATTAATTAATTAATCAACTTTTAGTCGTTTGCATCATTCGTATAGCAATTAGCATTTATTCGCATACAGTACACAACCTATTGCGTATGTTTTTTTTCTCCAAAATTAAGCAACTGTGTATAAATTGTTTTCACGTTTCAGCCAAAAGATTGTTAGCTGTTGGAATCCATCCAATTCCGTGGGGGGTGGGGGGGCTGCGCCAATCCGTTGCAGGTGGAGCCAGTCTGAAGCCTGCATAAAGGAGGAGGGTGACAACAACATAGTAGCGTAACCTCCAGGCAGGTGTGTACTCAGAGCTTTTGTGGTGAGTGCACGCTGGCGCCGAAAAAATCGGCTTTTTGCGTCAAAAATTTCTGATGACCTTTATTAGTCGTCAGAAATTTCTGACGACTTTTTTTAGTCGTCGATGCATTCTCGGGATTTCTCGCCCGGAAAACCTTGAAGACGGCGTAAAACTCTCTAATTCCATGAATTTTGGTCTTCGTAAAACGCGATTTTTTCCTGCGTGTACCCACTTGGTCCTATTGAAGTGAGTATTACGCTGTATACCCGCGTGTATACCCTCGTATTTTTAGGTGAGTAAACTGTACACACTGGCATTTTCCCCGGAGGTGAGTATGCGCTGTATACCCGCGTAGGCCTATACCTTGAGTACAGCCCTGTCTCTAGGCACTAGACGGAGTGCAACACACAGGCTCTAGAGCCAGCTAACGAGAAAGACCAACGCTGCATTATTATAGTAGACCGCAAACAAGGGACTACATGTACATGTAGCCTAAGTCTCTAAGGTTGATCCGATTGATCTGCCGATCGGAGAGCAGATGACCCAGAACAACAGAACCTGCAGGTGGTAAACCAAACGATGGAGCAGGAGTCAAAGGTGACCTTCAAGATCCACAAGTCAGAATACAAGAACGGTCTGGTAGATTGGAGGAAAGCCAAGCAAGAGAGTTGCCGAAAAAACCAAAGGAGGTAAAAAAAACGCCTCAGAAATATATCGTATTGTCCATTATAGTAAATGCAGCGCTTACATCAAACAGACCCCGTTAGGATGGTTAGGGCAAATTGTAAATGATCTTTAAAAAAATGTCGGAAAGAAGGCGAATAAGTAGAGTCTCCGAAGAGTGACCTTTCCGAAAATCTGATTGGATTGTTGGCAGAAGTTTGTTCCAGTCGAGGTCGAAGGTGAGCTGATGCTCGAGCAGCTACAACCTTTTAGAATTTAGACCTTTTAATTTTAGATGCTACATCGCACAGGAAAATGAGAAATAACATTGTTTTCTGCTATCATTGTTCTCAGAATTTCTTGATAGACAAATAATCCCAATAGACTCAACTCGAATGATCTGGTCTGATCAGAGAAGGTCTGAAAGTGTGTGTTTCGACAGTAAAGGTGTATAGTTTATGCTGTAACACTGGGATTTTAATCCTGACCGCACTAATTACACTGAAGGTTTGAAAGTGTGCTTTTCGAACCAAATTATTATGAAATTGAGTTCGCGGCATTATATAAATAACTATAAACACTTTTAAAGGTGTCTACTCAGACCTGCGTGTATTTTAAATTAACGCCAATTACACAAATACATATACTTCTACCGATAAAATAGAGGCAGGAGAAATTAGCTATTTATAATGAATACCAGTAATTTTGAAAAATATAGGCATCCTCTTTAGGTACTAAGTAGTCTATTGAAGTATAATTATTTGTGTATTTTGACACTCATGTTCTGATTTTTGGTCTTCGTTCGTATGCTGGAACTTGACTCAGTTAGTGCGCAGGTCCGCAAGTTGGTAGCCTACGCCTTGGCTTCTTACCCAAATCATTCACGACCTTTGGAAAATATTGCAAAAAATCTGACTAGCAGGCTACCTCTTTAGAAACATCTGAAAAATCGTGGCTCATCCTCCTCGACTTACTCCCGCGGTCAATTGTAGGTCTACTGGTCGTGACAATCACATAGAGGCCTAATCCTGTGTTTCCTATAGAGATGTGATTCCATTACCAGATGCAGTTTCTACGCTATAGGATACTGACAGTTAGGTTTCTGCATTCTAAATTCTAATTGACTTTATTTTTCTTCTCCTAAATAAGCTTAGGTGATATCCTTCCTGACCGCAATTCTTATTTAATCTGCAATCTACACTGTAGGTCTGTAAATGTGTCCTTCTGTTTATTTGTTTGTTTGTTTTTGTATGGTAAAAGCCGACGGCTTGAGGCTCTCAAAAGGAACCCTCTATCATTACGAACATTTTCTATAAAAACGTTCACAGTCGAAATTCTTTAGGTCAGCGCAGTTTACAAAAAGGGTATTGTAATCATTCTGCAGTGTGGCAGTTTAAAATAAACCGATTTCAAACGAATGGGACGAAAAGGCATCAGATGAGAAGATTATGTATATTTGTAGATTTGTGTAGACAGTGAATTAGAATTGATTTGATTTGATTTAGTTTCATTTGCCATCAATTATTCTAATCTCATGACAGACCTGTAGAGTTTGCTGAGTCGAAGTCTCACTTCCGATCGAATGACTTCATCCGCTAAATCGTCGAAAGATTTCGCTCGCCTCAGACTACACAGCTGTCTGTAATCGTTGTACGCTTACGTTTAAAAAACAAATACAAAGACGAAACTCAGCCATCTGTATGCGTAATGGATAATTATTAAGTAATGAATTAAATGATAAACATGTAACGCATGTCATTGGTATAGTGAAATGGAATATAAAGAAATTGAGTAGCATGTTACATAAAAGAGTAGGGTAGGATGTATAGAATGGAGTAGAGCAGAATGGCATAGAATATAGCAGACTGGTATAGAATAGAACAGAATAGAATAGAATAGAATGGAATAGAAAAGAATAGAATGGAATAGAATGATAGAATCTAATGATAGAGAATAGAAGATAATATTATGGTAGGCCCTATAGAATAGAGTACATATAATGGCATAGAAGAGAGTAAAATGAGTTAGCACGGAAAGATATAACATAATCAATACTTTGAAAATGAACGGATAGAAACGAACAAAAGGAAGAAAGAGAAAGCAAAGGGGTTTTAGCAGATGTACGACTTACTGCCCAGCCCGTGATCGCGACCCCGTTGTATATTGAGCGAGAGAAGGTCATGACCCGGTCCGTGCGGTGGTCGATCGGTGAAGAGGCTTCTGGTGATCTGCTTCGTGAAGAAAGTGTCGAAGGTCTGAGAAGGTTCGAGGGTGAGACCGCGGATGAAGGAGTCCAGTCCACCAGATGAGGTGTCGTAGATGTGAACCGGTTTATTGAAAGTCTGTTCAATTATGAAAAACAATTTAAAACTATTCTAAAAACTATTTAAAAAACTATTTTTAAAACTATTTTAAAACAATTAAAAAACAACGAGTCATCCGTCTGTCTGTCTGACAGTCTACCTGTCTGTTCATCTGTATGTCTGTAATGTCTGCATGTCTGCCTAACTCAGTGTTTAACTGTCTGTCTGTCCATTTCTTTCAATGTCTGTATATTTTGTTTATCTTTCCATCGTTTAATCCACCAATCCTTTCCTTCCTCCATCCCTGCATTCACTCATCTATCTATCCCTACTTTTGTCGTCATTACAACTCGCAGTTACAGAGCTCTCCAAGTACACTTAGAAACTCCTTCCATCGTTTCTTCGATTATGCTATTCACATAACAAGGCGCTATATAAAATCGACCATAGCCTAATATTGTCCGACCTCCGATAGGAAGAGTCTGTCATCCGTCTGCCTGTGTTCTCCCGTCCGGTGCAGTTTTCCCTGAAGCAGAGTGTGACCGAGCCGAAACGCAGCAGCTGCAAAAGCGTTCGGGATTCGCCCGTCTAACCCTGCGTCATACCCTAGAACAACAGCGCAATGTTATGGAATGTTGCAGAACTAAATCGAATGCCACATTATGTAATGGAATGTCATGGAATGTAATGGAATGCTACGGAGTGCAATGGAATGTGATGGAATGCTATGGAGTGCAATGTAATGCCGTGGATGGGATGGGATGCTATGGAATGTAATGTATTGACAAGAATTCAGCATATGAATGATTAACCGAAGAAATAAAATAAAATAATAAATAAAACAATCGGCAATTAAAAGAATGTAAGCTTTTAGGACAATAACATGAAAACGAAAGAAAATTCTACAAATACAG
The DNA here is from genome assembly GCA_949752735.1 of Lumbricus terrestris. Lineage (NCBI taxonomy): Eukaryota > Metazoa > Annelida > Clitellata > Crassiclitellata > Lumbricidae > Lumbricus > Lumbricus terrestris. Next base: position 2,156,710 of record OX457041.1, on the reverse strand, counting down.
AAATAAACAATTGAAAGAATATCTGAACAATAAACAGATAAACATAGAACAATGATTGTCATGTGGTATAATGATATGCCATGTTTGCTATAGAGTGCTATGGAATGTAATGGAATGCAATGGAATGTAATGGAACATTATAAAATGCAATGACATGAATGATATGGGAGTGCCATGGAACGTTAAGGAATGTAATGTAATGCTATGGAATGTAGTGAAATGTCATAGAATATAATTGAATGTTTCGGAACATTATAGAATGCAATGGCATGCTATGGTGCGCTATGGAACGTTACGGAATGTAATGGAATGTTAGAGAATGCAATGGAATGTTATGGAAATGTGATGTAATAACAAGGGGCCAGATGGTGGCAGGGTATTGCTGGGTGTGGGGAACAATTTCACTTGACTGGGATGCATTTCCACAGTTTTTTACCTTTCCACTCCAAACCGTCATTAATGTGTCGGTCTCGGCATGGGACACCTGGCGGACGGGTTGGCGAATCTCTACCACCATGGGGACCAGGGTGGGGGCGAAAGCCCTCATTTTCGCTATAAATTTCCATTTCGTTCACATACTTTGGGAGGGGGGAGAAAAACAGTTTGCCGGTAAACGCAAATGTCACGAGATGCGTACCGATTACGAGGTCGGAGTGTACTGGAATGGGAGAAAAAGTTGGGTGGTGAGTAGGAGTGGGGATGGGGTGAAGTGAGGGTGGTGAAGAAGGGTATTGACCGAGAACGGAAAAATCCTAAAATTCCCTGGCAACGCCGGGTACCCCAGCTAGTGCATAACAAGCAGATAAACAGATGGCAGATCAATCCGCGATTGTCGATTGTCGTCGTCGTCGTCTTGCCTTCGTAGTATCCCTCCGCCACGAGATCCAGTTCAAACTTCCGGATCGTGTCCGGACCGAGGAGAACCGGAAGCCATTCGTTGAAGGTGATGTGCTGAAGGATTGCAATGACGATCCTCCTGGTCTCGGCGTAGAGATGATGTCCAGTCCAGTGTGGGTTCAGTTGGTGCAGGGACTCTTCGATGGAGTTGTGTTGGCGAACCATGGTCACGTGGAAGACGGCAAGTCCAGCGTTTTCGTTGACACGAGGGTCACCTGGGGGTCAACAGGTGCGGAAATGGAAGGTCAATATATAGGCAGGGTAAGACAAGAAGAGGTATAGTAACGCAAGGTAAGGTCACTAAGGTATGGTAGACCTAGAGCAAGGTGAAATAAAACAAAATCATTAAAAGTAATGTAAAACAAGTATCGAATGGTATTGTGCGTTTTGCTTAGACACCTTCAAATATTTAAAGCAATTCTATGTAAAAGAGGAAAATCCATCTTCGTCTTTATATTTTGCTCGCATCCCTATCATCGGTAATTAATCGCTCAGTTTAGACACCTTTAAAACGTGGCTACAGGACGCTATAAGTTCAGCTCACAGACGGTACATTATGATATGTGATTAGTTTTTGTTATTTAAGGTCTATTATGCTCTTTGCAAAAAGATGTCGTTATACTGTTGAATAAAAAATATGTTATGCTTTCATGTGCACAGCATTGTTTATTGCTCCAGACTCCCCGATCTTCTGCTGCTACTCTTAACCTTTGTAGATCTTGTTTACACCAGTCCTTGATGTCAAAAATTCATTCACTGTCAGGTCTTCCCCTCCGCCCATTCCCATCCATTGTTCCAACATCACTGTTTTTATTTTTCTATTATCATTCATTCTGTCCATAAGTACAAATCGCCTGAATTCGTCTCCTCACTGTTTGCATTAGGTCTTCATTTATATTTAGAAAACCGTAATCTTCAAATCATGATCCCGAACTTCAAAACATCACCCTGACCTTCAAATCATGATCTCGACCTTCAAGATATAACCCTCGCATTCAAATCATGACATCGACCGCCAAATCATGGCCTCGACCTTCAAAACATGACCTTGATCTTCAGGACATCACCATGACCTTCAAATCAACAACCACGACCTTCAGAAACCTGTCCTTCGACCCACACTGTAGCCTTGTTCATTCATGACCCTACCTGCCTGAAGACAGACGATGCTTTCGTTGAGGTTCTTGCAGTCGCTCGGCATTGAGGCTGAGACGATCTCCTTCGGCAGAAGAGCTTTGTAGGATCTGCCATGCGGGTGCGGTAGGACAGCCAATCGGCCTCGACCTATACAAAGGACACGCATGATTAGTTGGGTCAATGCTAGAAGTGGCAATGGCAATATCAAACAGTATCCTTGAAGGGGTGATATATAAATTACGATTGATTGAATTGATTGAACAATGACATTAGCAATAACAACGGAAATATTATTAATAACAATAACAGTGCCACTATCAATAGAAATCACGTTAGCAATAGCAATAACAAAACCAATAACGATAGGCCTATAAATAGCAATAATCATAGCAATAGCAATACCAATAAAATATAACAATGACAATAGCAATTACAATAACAATGGAAACAACAAAAACAATTTTAAAATGTCGAAAACAATGATAATAAGAGTGGATAATTATAACAACAGCAGTGAGTATTTGACCCAAATTAACCAAACGGCTAAATTCTCACTTGTGTCAGTGAAGTCTCTCAGCTGATCCTCCTCTTGTTTTGTGCTTCCGTAGATCTGAGATCCGTCCAGCCAATGCGTCACTTGGTTGAGCTGCTCTCGAGGACCTGTTCGTAAGTAAGCAGACAGTTGGAGCAGGAAGAGCAAGTACAAAGGAAACTCAATTCCTGCTTGTTAACGTTGTGCCATGCAAGATTTAGAATTGATTTTGATTAAATTAATGATAATGTTGTGACAGATGTAGCGATTACAACGGGATAACAATAGACAATATTGCAGCAGCTAAACGTGGTCCAAAGAAAGTGACAACAAAACAATTGTTTGACTAATAAGAAATGGATTAAGTAAGGAGATTGAGCTGTTTAAATAGGAAAGCAATAAGTTAAATATGAAACAATGGATTAGATTAGATTAGACTAGTTTAGATTAGATTAGTTTAGATTAGATTAGATTAGATTAGATTAAGTTGCATTATAATGTAGATTAGATTAGATTAGATTAGATTAGATTAGATTAGAACAGATCAGATTAGAATAGATTAGATTAGATTAGATTAGTTTAGATTAGATTAGATTAGATTAGATTAGATTAGATTAAGTTGCATTATAATGTAGATTAGATTAGATTAGTTTAGATTAGATTAGATCAGTTTAGATTAGTTTAGATTAGATTAGATTAGATTAGATTAGATTAAGTTGCATTATAATGTAGATTAGATTAGATTAGTTTAGATTAGATTAGATTAGATTAAGTTGCATTATAATGTAGATTAGATTAGATTAGATTAGATTAGATTAGATTAAGTTGCATTATAATGTAGATTAGATTAGATTAGATTAGATTAGATTAGATTAAGTTGCATTATAATGTAGATTAGATTAGATTAGATTAGATTAGATTAAGTTGCATTATAATGTAGATTAGATTAGATTAGATTAGATTAGATTAAGTTACATTATAATGTAGATTAGATTAGATTAGATTAGATTAGATTAAGTTACATTATAATGTAGATTAGATTAGATTAGATTAGATTAGATTAAGTTACATTATAATGTAGATTAGATTAGATTAGATTAGATTAGATTAAGTTACATTATAATGTAGATTAGATTAGATTAGATTAGATTAAGTTGCATTATAATGTAGATTAGATTAGATTAGATTAGATTAGATTAGATTAGATTAGATTAGATTAGATTAGATTAAGTTACATTATAATGTAGATTAGATTAGATTAGATTAGATTAGATTAAGTTGCATTATAATGTAGATTAGATTAGATTAGATTAGATTAGATTAGATTAGATTAAGTTGCATTATAATGTAGATTAGATTAGATTAGATTAGATTAGATTAGATTAGATTAAGTTGCATTATAATGTAGATTAGATTAGATTAGATTAGATTAGATTAGATTAGATTAAGTTGCATTATAATGTAGATTAGATTAGATTAGATTAGATTAGATTAAGTTACATTATAATGTAGATTAGATTAG
>OX457041.1:2092622-2145122 GCA_949752735.1 Lumbricus terrestris | reverse complement strand
GGGTAAGGTAGGGTAATGCTGGATGTGGTGGGTAAGGTGGGGTAAGGTGGGTACCGCATAGAATAAACAAAGGATGTTCGGGTGAGTTGAGTTAAGCAATGAAAGACAAAATAACCTGGAACATCTTTTCTCGGCTGTTCCTCAGATGAGCTGAACCCGTAGACGGTTTCCTCGTACGCAGAAGGACCTTGACCTTGACGCTCGTATGCCGAAGGACCTTGACCTTGACGTTGGCCTTTCGAATATCCAGACTCCGCCTGAGCGCCGTCGTCGTGCGATTTAAAAATGGCTGCCATGAAATTATAATAAAAAAAACTCTTCTGTAATCGTGTGAGATAACGACACAATAACGCATGACAACCAGCAATCATACAACAATTACATGAATACTCAGATAATAACATCAGTGAACAGCTAATATAATATTAGTAGAAGATTACTAATAATAATTAAAATTGAATAGCCTACCTGCTTGACACGTTGTGTGATCATCGTGGTCGCAGACGTCCTTCTTCCGATCAAACTGAAGATATGGACCGCATGGTTGAACGATGGATCGACCGTTTCTGCATTCAATGTATTCGTCGCATCTCTCGAAATGTCGCATACGCTTTCCATCCTCAGCACCAAGACAGACGTCACCTGGCACACACGAATATACACATGATAAGCTTAATTATGCTGTTTTATTCGTTCGCTCTAAGTAATTCTGTAAATAAGTACATGTAAGCATATTCCTTATTTATCTAATAATTGTATATTGTGTAACCTAACTTCAGTTTACATTATATTAAAAGCATTATAAAGCATTCTTATTAATAACGTTTTTTCGTTAACTTCATCCGTTCATTTGCTCATTCACTCGTTCATAAATTCAGTGAGTCAGTGAGTCAGTCAGTGAGTCAGTGAGTCAGTCAGTCAGTCAGTCAGTCAGTCAGTCAGATAGTCAGTCAGTCAGTCAGTGAGTCAGTCAGTCAGATAGTCAGTCAGTCAGTGAGTCAGTCAGTGAGTCAGTCAGTCAGTCAGTCAGTCAGTCAGTCAGATAGTCAGTCAGTCAGTGAGTCAGTCAGTGAGTCAGTCAGTCAGTCAGTGAGTCAGTCAGTCAGTCAGTCAGTCAGATAGTCAGTCAGTCAGTCAGTCAGTGAGTCAGTCAGTCAGATAGTCAGTCAGTGAGTGAGTCAGTCAGTGAGTGAGTGAGTCAGTCAGTCAGTCAGTCAGTCAGTCAGTCAGTCAGTCAGTCAGTCAGTCAGTCAGTCAGTCAGTCAGTCAGTCAGTCAGTCAGTCAGATAGTCAGTCAGTCAGTGAGTCAGTCAGTGAGTCAGTCAGTCAGTCAGTGAGTCAGTCAGTCAGTGAGTCAGTCAGTCAGTCAGTCAGTGAGTCAGTGAGTCAGTGAGTCAGTCAGTCAGTCAGTCTGTCAGTCAATAAGTCAATTAGTCAGTGAATTAGTTCGTCGTTCGTCAATTAGATCACCGATGTACATATAAAGATAACTCTGGACGAGTGAAGCTCACCGGACGGCACACAGGTGAGTTTGATTGCTAGCAGGAACAAAAGAAGGTATGATTCGTATCGTCCCACTCTAAAAATAGGAACACAGGGTATAATAATGTACTTTGATGTTATACACTAGCCTATGGCCTATATCACAACCTGAAATTAAATAGGACCTATATGAAATATAAGTTAATTTAATATTTTAAAAGAAGTAATTAATACATTCATCATTAGGCCTAAACGCTAAATAAAGTAACTTACGCAGTCATGAATCTATAAACTACGAAGGTCACTGCAGAAATTTATTACAACAATGTAGGGAGCCTATGAAATAATAATATCTTTTCGTTAATTAAACGCCTGCAAGACGCACTGCGCTTTACATTTACAGGTTATGCAGTAATCTTAATTAAACTTAACTACTAACTGAACAGACAGCTTTGTAATTACACGGCGCCAATGGCAGCCTACAAAGCAAATCCGCCCAACGGGGGCTCGAACTCACTACCTCTCGCACTCTTGGCCAGCGTGTTAATCACTACTCTACCGGGCCCCCCTATAAATAAGGCCCCTCCTTATAAATAAGGAGCACAGGTGAAAAATAAATAGATACAGCCTAGGCCTAATTAACGAAAAAAACAGACGTGGAAAGCCCATAAAGAAGAACAAACTTAAACGTTTAGCTGCTTCAGATAAATACTTTTTTACATCGACAACAGAGCTCAAATATTTACGAGAAATAGGCCTACTTAATTAGGTCTACTTAATAGGAAACCAGATCCATTAGGCCGCCGCAAACGAGTCATTTCAGTTTTGCCTTAAATTAATTAGGCCTACATCAATAAAAAATAATAGCGCAAAATAGATCAGATAAATAGGCCTACTTGAAAACATGCCGGATTCATTAGGCCAACTAGCTGCCAGTGATATATTTTCGGCGTCACTTAAAATTACATCAATGAATGTAACCAAATACTTCCGAGGAATACCTGCGAAAAATACCAGATTCATTACCGCAAATGAGATATTTCGGCGTAAACATGTTCACCATGTTCGGAACTCCAGACCATCCTTCTATCGGATGCCTGTGACAAGCAGCGACACGAGAAACAACAACAATAACAACGACCACAACAGCAGCGGCAGCAGCAGCGGCAGCAGACAAGAGAAACGCCAACACAGGTGCTCACTCTGATTGGCAGACAATGCGAATGTCAGACAATATCGACACAGCAATAATTATTACAACGTCAGTTCTTGGCCGACTGTTGCTAGTCTGACCTCACTGACCGACCGGACACTGGCCAAAAGCGACAACAGCTGGTCAGTGGTGGTGGACACTGGCGCTGATAGGTTACTCGAACGAGGGGGTGGTTAAATAAAGCCTGCAATATGTGTTTACGTAAGTTTATAGGCACACGTATGCATAGGCTATTTATGCTAGAATGCAAGTTGTGTAGGCTCCGAAGTTTTCAATTCCAAAACCTAAAAACACGGGGGGGTGTGAAAATCATCGTTGGCAGCAGTGTCGGGTCACCATAGGTCGCGGAAGGTCATTTGAGCTATCTATTAATTTTTACTCTTGACCTGCGTCGTGACTTTGCCAAAAATTCTTTGGAATTTTTAATATCCTCTTTGCACTAATCTAATTTGATAAGATCGTGTCGATTAATGACTTCAGATATACGAATTGACTGATGCTTAATTGATTGATTGTATATCAAAAGAGACCTTCGTCTATTAATCACAATAGTTAGACGATGGTAGGTCTATTTGCTCATAATCGTAAAAATAAAGCACGAGTATAATAGACCTAAAGGTCATTGGCAATTTTTGTCCCGAGAGAAAAGGAAGTGGTCGATTCTTCTTGCGTCCAAGTATTTACATTTGCTGTTCGTGGTCTCGTAAAATATTTAAAAACTGTCGTGGGAAAGACTATTTTTATTCCCTAATTAGGAAGACACACACACGCCACGATCCTTCACGCCTCAAGACTAGTGTTCACTGTGTTTGTCACTGTCAAGCTCAGACGCATTCAACATTCTGCACGATCTGCAGGGGTCACATGCACTTCTTACTCCCAATGGGTAGAAATATTTAGTCCACCGTCAGAATTATATCCCGATGAATAGAAAATGGTCGTTAAAACTCAGTTTTCATCAATAAAGACATATAAAAAGTCTTGAGACAATCACCACTGTCTACGACATAATATAATAGACTAGCTGAGGGGGGTGCTACTTAGCAATAGGCCTAATAGGTTCGGAAGTAGCAATTGCAATAATAGGTTCCGAAGTAGCAATTGCAATAATACGTTCCGAAGTAGCAAAAATAATTGTCAGCATCATTTAACTTTTGATTGGCTCCATGGGCCAATGTAGCCTACGCTTATGTTTGTATGTGCACTTGTTATAGCGCCCCTTCAAGCTCACTACTCAGAGGCGCTCCCGACTACAGAGCGGACACTACATCGGAGTTTCATGCCGAAGCGCTGAGCAATTGCGATCGAGTGAAAGACTTGCCTAAGGTCCATATGCGGCGACTTGAGGTGGATTCGAACCTGCAACATTTCGGCTGCATGGCGATGAATATACCCACCACACCCCCATGATGTAGGCCTATGCTCATTATAGCCCACCAAAATAGCCCCATAGTAGGCCTAATGTCTCGTTTTCCACGCCCCAATTACAAGTGTATCATAGCCCAACTCAAAGTTACTTTTGCACAATTCTCACAGTGGAGGCCTGTAGCACTCTTTCACAGAAGGCCTCAAACGCCCTATTTTTTTTCCATAGATCGTAATTTCGAGTTTTCGACTGCGATCCCCAAAGATTCATAAAAGTCTAATAGGCCTACTTTGCATTATGTTGCATGTCCCTCAGTTTGAGGTCGACATTAAATTTTACCATCCGTATTCCATTTTTGGCAAATTAACTTCGTTGTTCCAGCGTCAGAGGTTGGATGTGAACAGATGTTCAAATTTAAGAGCAATAACTTTATTATTGTTATAACTGGATCTATTTCGTCTTTTCCTAGGATTAGTCTATATCTGCAATACACTATCGTGCCTATAATATTGTTATATTATAAAGGACTCGTTTATCATGGTCTAAAACTATTATAGCGCTGGTTCCTTGTGAAAATTTGTGTAACAATCTCAACCACAGATGTCGCCCCACTTCAAACTCCGTTTCTAACTCTAAAGATGAAGCTTATAGGCTTTGTATACATCTTCATATGCAATTTTTTACCTTGCAAACATAATTATTATTCGTCAATCTGTTCTTTATAAGTGCAGTTAATTGAATGCTTTTCATTATGCAAACATGATGAGCAATTCTCCGGAACCTCAATTAGCGTCCAAAAACTATTGACACAACTTCAAGTATTGAGTTTATGGACGGTTCTTTTGGGTATAATTATAATCAATTGTCCTAATTGTTGCAAAAAATTGTGAAAATGGCGTGTCATAAGCGATGGTTGCGTCACACTAGATTGCAGTTAATTGCTGACATCTACCGGCTGCTGACGTCCACAGGGCTACAATTAACATCAACCATAACACCAGTGTAAATGGACCAGAAGATGGCTTTTGACCAAAACGAAAATCTAGCATACTGTATAAATGCAATAATTGCATAGAAGCCAGAAATTTTTATACGATATTAATATAATTGGCCAATGACTTTGGACATTAAAATTATATTTTGACCATATCTAAACACTGGATAACAGCAGTTAAACAGCTCAGGCGCAGACAGAAATTTCCGAAGGGGGCCAACAAATTTTGGTGATTTTTGCAAGAAAAAATCTTATGGAATTTTTTTATCATTTGGTCAAAATGTCTGGAAAATAGAACAATTTTCCCTGCCAAAAACAAACCTTTTTAAGTCATCAGGTCGACGTAATCACAAGCAATATACTATGAAATGGTGAGGCATGGTCGGATTGGCACCCTCCCCACTGGATCCGCCCTCTGAAGCAGCTAGCAAATACAATGCTCAACAAAAATAAATAGTAACCTATGGTAAACCAGATGTTTATAGTTGACTTTGGGTAATTAATATTTGTAAGGGGTAGGGACACTCACTGGCACGTACGCAAGAGGGAAGGGCATCTCCAAAAAATGCATGCAGGTATGTGCACTTGTTATAGCGCCCCTTCAAGAACCTACTCAGAAGCGCTCTCGACTACAGCACAGACACTGAATCGTAGTTACACGCCAAAGCGCTAAGCAATTGTGAGTGAACTTGCACAAGGTACCTACAACGCGGCTCGAGGTGGATTCGAACCTGTAGCCCTTCGGCTGCATGACAACTACATCACCACCCCACAAATGATCCCATCAGACTACACACAGTAGCCATTTTATCACAGCATGTACCAGGTTGTACCGTTATCAATTATCATCAATTATGAATTATTTTATTTAATCAACAAACAAAAAACGAGCTCGCATCCTTGGTTACAAAACTTTGCCACACAACTTTAATGCTTACAACTCACACGACCAAAAAATTGCCCATAACTTCAAACACAATCAGTGTGCGTTCACTGAAAGTCAATTTTTATTGATCTGTTAAAAACTCCTAAGCAAGCATCAGGGGTAAAAAATTTAAAGTTGCAAATGGGTCAAACGTTGAGGCTTTTGCGTACGAGACGTTGGAGTAAACATGAACCTCAGGGGTGACCAAAGTATTCTCGAATGTCGATATGCAGAGCATCGTGTCAAATCACGTCCGAGTCAAATGCCTACTGTTGCTTGCAATCTCCAGGTTTCTCAGCGCCAGGCTGTAAAACAGAGAACAAAACAGAAACGTTCACAATTTGGATGTTTACAGTTAACCACTTGTGTTCGTTACAATTCAGTATGAACACAAGGGACTAACTCAAAAAGAGCAAATTCCTTCCATTCTGGATCTCACGACAATGTATGAACGCACAGAAACTATGGGGCATCAAGGCATGTGAAGCCCCAAGTGATACAATTACCCAACAGCCTCTGCAGACAACTTACCGGACCACCAGTACACACGTTTATAACTTGAGCTTCTCAAAACTGCAGACATGGTGCTGCACCACTTATAGCACTTGCCTTAAAGTCGGTCTGCATGATGGGAAACCTTGACGACAAGTTATTACTGACCTTGTTTACAAACGAGCCACCAAAAAGCCGTCTTACAAGTACTACCTACATACAAGTACTACAGGAAGGAGTATAGCTGCAAGAAACATACAACTTGTAAGCCAAGGACTGTCTTATTAATATAAATAATACTCTATTGTTTTACATCAGATTAAACATGACAGTTCTACAGGATACAAAGACATAAAATAAAAGAGCACGTACTACGGTTAGATTTGGTGCAAAAAAGTAAGGCAGTCTCTGTGAGGAGTTTTCCCCGTCGTATTTAAAGAAATAACAACGTTAAATCTTTTCAATAAAGTATATTATATCTTCTCGTTGTGTTCTTCCATTTATCCGTCCAGTCACCATCATACCTATCTCGACACTGTTCACCTGCTATTATTACACGTATCTCACAACAGAAAAATAAGTATGTACCCACCCCCAAGGCCGTAGCCAGGATTTTATTTCGGGGGGTGTTTCACCAATTTCCCTTTCCAAAAACTACAGTTTTCCACTTCGGGGGGTGTTTTCATGGTTTTATTTCATGGTTTTTACGTCATATGTTCGTAAATGCATTGTATTATTTTTCACATTTTCCATTTCGGGGGGTGTTCAAACACCCAAAACACCCCCCTAGCTACGGCCTTGCCCACCCCTGCCAGAACAATCCTGACATACGCCCATTGCATTTAAGACAATGTTCTGGGTAAAACAATAAAAGTTTAAAAATACAGTAAAACTAGAACATTGTCTAGTAGAGTTCCAAACCAGATAAACACACAACAATATCACCTAAATTAAACACACAGTAACAAATAACACTATAATATATACGAAAAACATTAGGCTCTAACCTAACAAAACAAAATCTGACTACCCTCAGATGTAAACAAAATAACAACAGAAAAACATGACTTAATTAAACCTTAACTAATCTAACAACATAACCTAGTTATATAGACCTAACCTAGTGTCGGTCTTATCCAAAGCTAAACTGAACTACAACCTCATACCTTAAAACAACCTTGAAAGTGCATCACAGTTTTTATTAGAAGTACCCCTACGATGCTTAATTTCAATGTCAAAGGGTTGTAAGGATAACAGCCAGCGTGTCAACTTAGAATTATTAGGTGCACAAGCTGTCAAATATTTCAATGGATTATGATCAGTGTATAACAATATTTTAGCACCTATTAAATAATGCTCAAACCGTTGTAAAGCAAAAATAACAGCATAACTTTCCTTTTCAATTGTACTCCACCTCTGCTGAGTTTCAGACAGCTTACGTGACGCATATGCAATAGGTCTTTCACATCCATTCCTTAATTGAGCTAAACAAACCCCTACTGCATAATCTGAAGCGTCAGTCTGAACAATAAAAGGATCATGAAAGTCTGGTGCAATTAAGACATGAGAACTCATCAAAGCCTCCTTTAATCTTATAAACGCATCATAAGCTTTACTAGGACAATCCAAACAAAACATATTACGACTTTTAGTCAATTCAGTTAATGGTAATGCAACCTCTGCATAACTAGGAATAAAAGCTCTATAATATCCACATAACCCTAGAAAATGTCTCAACTCCTTCTTGGTGTTTGGAAGTGGTATATTTTGTATAGCTGATACTTTATCCTGATCCACTTCCTTCACTCCCGAACCCAATAAATGGCCTAACCATTTTGCTTTAGCTTTACCAAACACACACTTAGAAAGTTTAAGAGTCAAACCAGATTTTTGAATCGAAAACAATACATCTTCCAAATGTTTTAAATGTTCTTTCCACGATTCAGAATGTATAGCAAAGTCATCAATATAGGCATCAGCATAATCAGAGTGTGGCTCCAAAATCTTATTGGCAATACGCTGGTAAGTAGCCCTAGCTCCCTTCAATCCAAAAGGCATCCTCAGCCACTGATACATCCCTCTATGCGTGACAAAAGCAGTAAGTTCCTTAGAATCTTCCTGCATTGGCACCTGCCAATATCCAGACGAACAATCAAGAGTTGTAATGTATTTAGCACTAGCCACTTGATTAATCAAATCTTCAGTTTGACACATAGGAAAACAATCGGAAAGTGAAAAAGAATTTAATCCCCTATAATCACAACATAGCCTAAGACTTCTACCATCCGCCTTCCTCACACAAACAACAGGATGAGCCCAAGGACTGTTTGATTCCTCAATCAGTCCATCAGCCAACAACTGAGTGATTTGACGGTCAACCTCTCCTTTAAATAATTGGGGTATCCTATATGGTTTCTGCCTACGTGGATGAACCTCCCCTTGTAACCTTATGGAATGTGTTCCCAACTTACATAACCCTGGTTTATCATCAAATAAAGATGTAAATTTCTGTAAAAGTTTTCGCAAATCCTGTTGCTGATCCAAATCCAGATGTGTAAAGTCAATTTGATCAAAAATAGTAGTCCTGTCTATCGTCTCGGTCACATCTACTGATTGACAGTCTACCCGACCAAAATCCTCTTCACCATCACATATTAACCCAACCGCACTCACCCTCGGGTTAAAACGTCTCAGGAAGTTAGCATGTAACGTTCTTTCACCTCCATCAGGCATTTGGACCAAATAACTGTATGCTGAAATCTTCCTTGTAATAATTCCTGGTCCAATCCATCTAGAACTCAATTTATCAGAGCAATCCTTCTCAAGTATCACAACCTGATCTCCAATCTCAAATGTCTTGTCCTTAGATCTTAAATTGTAGTAATGAGCATAGCTCTTCTGTGCTTCCTTAGAATGCTCTTCAGCTAAGTCTTTTGCTAACTGCATTTGCTTCTTCAAACTCTGCATATACTTACTGGTATTCGCCAACTCCCAAGGAGCAATTTGATCACCTGTCCATGTTTCCTTCAATATCGTCAATGGACCCCGACCAATCTGACCATAAACCATCATGAAAGGACTAACACCTGTCGTGGCATTAGGCAACTCCCTATAAGCCCACAACAAAAATGGCAATTCCTTTTCCCAGCCCTTAGGTCTTGCTTTTACCACTTGATGTAACATATTCTTCAACGTTTGATTCCAGCGTTCCACAATTGCGTTCCCTTCAGGATGATAAGGAGAACTAAACCTCGGCGCACATCCTAACCTCTTCATAAACTCCTTCATCAGTTTCCCTCTAAAACTCGCCGCTCTATCTGTGACCACAACTCTGGGTACTCCCGTATAAGAAAACATCTCCAATAGAGCCTCACAGATAGCTTCCGCATTAATGGTTCTTAAAGGTCTCACATCAGGCCATTTAGTGCATTGGTCTATGACACACAATACATATTTGAAGCCTCTGGATACCTGTTCAAATGGTCCAATTATATCACAATTCACTACCTCAAATGCGTTAGTTGGTCTAACCACAGGTGTGATTGGAACCCGATCATTTGTCGTTTTCCTTCTCCTCAATTGAGAACCAGTACAGCTCTGACAGTATTCTTTTACCTCCTTACTCATTCCCGGCCACCAAAACGACAACTTAATTCTTTGCAGCGTTTTCCTTGACCCAAAGTGTCCTCCCCAAACACTGTCATGAGCTAAATCTAAAATCTCTCTGACTTTAATTCTTGGTACCACCAACTGTTGAACACTCTGTCCTCCAACACTATCTTTATGGAATAACACTCCATCCACTGCTCTGATAGAATAACCACCCTCGTTATTCTTACCTTTTTCCCACCACTCCTTAAGTCCATCATCGGCCAATTGTTCCTTCCTCAACTGCTCCGCCGCCTTGACTAACAGTGGAGTTTCATCAACACCATCAGACACCTCCGTTCTTTGCTCGATCCCCTCTGAACTGTCCATCGTAAACAAACCCTCAGCATCTTCCTCTCCTGCTGAAGTTTCACCTCCACTTGTACCTTCAACCTGTAACACATTTTCCACACACACAGCATTACATTCCTCTCCTAATGATTTGGAGTCAACCCCTCCCTCTAATGTCTGTCCTTTGTCAATTTCAATTTCAAGGCCATTAAATCCGTCATTCTGTGTTAATGCCTTATAATCATCTAACGTTAAAAGACATTCCGTATCTAACATTAGATCATCAGTCACTGCACATGTCAGTAATACTGACACCTTAGAATGTCCTTCATCAGGAACCAGCATGCAGGGTAAATTCATTAGGTTAGCTTCACTTGGAACCCCAAAAGCACCCCTTAATTTAATTTTCCCCAAAGGTTGACTGCCTTCACCTACATTAGGTAACATCCTCTTGTTAACAACAGTGATCTCACTGCCCGAATCCAATAACGCCGTGCAAGCAGATTTACCAATCTGTAACTTTACACGTGGTATACTTGACACAGTTACACTTGAACTAACTGCCACAGCATTCCCAGCAGATATATTCAAAGCACTACATTCAAACAATGAATTCAAATCTACTACAACCTCTTCCTCACCCTTCTTATCTCTTCTGACCTTCTGAAGCTCAATAGCTTTGTCCTCAAGACCATACTCTGTTTCTCTACAGTAATCATACGGTCCATATTCCATCTCCCAAGAATTACAAAACCCTTTCCCTTCATACCATTCTCCTGCATTGTCCGGTTCAACCTTGACCAAACATACACCTGCTTCCTTGACCTCACCTTCAACCTCAACCTGGTTAACCCTTGCTACCCCGGGATTTACCTTGGTTTTATTTCTGGGACAACTTGCTTTGAAATGATGTTCCGATAAACAAATGAAACATTTTGGCTTCTCAACTTTCATGGTTCCCTGTCCCTTGTTCCTCCCCAAAGAATTATCGTTAAACTTCTGGAACTGGGGTCTCTTCTCCACCCCTTTGCCATCCCTCTGATAATTCTGAAAAGACCTGCCTTCCCCGAACCTCGGTGGAAATTTAAACCCAATTTCCTTTACATTTTGGCCCTCAGACAAGTTAATCGAAAAAATGTCCGAAAGTTCGGCTAACTTGATGGGCTCAATCCAGCTATCACTTTCTTTAGCAATCACATGAGAC
Source organism: Lumbricus terrestris (assembly GCA_949752735.1). Classification (NCBI taxonomy): domain Eukaryota; kingdom Metazoa; phylum Annelida; class Clitellata; order Crassiclitellata; family Lumbricidae; genus Lumbricus; species Lumbricus terrestris. The sequence goes on along the minus strand of OX457041.1, from coordinate 2,133,507 downwards.
CGTAAAACAAATGGCATGCACTCCTTCATCTTATCTGCCACCCACAAATCTTGAATCTTTTGAAAATTATCAACTTCCCTAGATTCCAGATAAAACCTGAGATAAGTGCGAAGTCTGGTCGCAAATTGCATCCATGACTCGTTTGCCAGTTTTTCTGCCTTAGTGAACTGACCCTTATATTGCTGCGGGGTCAACCGAAATTCACGCAGCAAGGCCACCTTTAATTTTGCATATGAAGTCAATTGATCCACAGGTAACCTTCGAATTAACTTCTTAGCTTTTTCAGAGAAGAAAGGCATAAGCAAAGCACATTTCAAATCATCAGGCACTTGGTATATAGCAAACATACTCTCTACTGATTCAAGATACAACGGCAACTCAACATCCTCAGTAGGCATTTTAGGCAACACGTTTTTCAAAATGTCCCCAAATTTCTTAATTTTAGTTCCCATAGCCTCTTCTTCTCTCGTCTTTCTATCCCGTTCTCTCTTTGCTTCCTCTCTAATCTTTTCTTGACTGTGAATTTGACTATCCAACAGTTTTGTCTGCCACTCTCTTTGCTCTCTCCTTATTTCTTCTTCCTGTGCACATATAAATTCTCTCTGTCTTTCCTCTCTTTCATTCTGTTCTCTCCTCACCTGTTCTTCATATTCCATCCTACTCTCCCTCTGTTCTTTCTTCCCCTGTTCCTCCCGTTCCATCATAATTTCCCTCTGCTCCATCATAATTTCCCTCTGTTCTTTTCTGTACCTTTCATCTCGTTCCATCATAATTTCCCTCTGTCGTTCTTCTCTGTCCATCATCATCTGCATCATCTCCACCATTGTCACCTCTTTTACCCCTTTCTTAGGTAAAACACCTTCCTTTAAACCCTTTGCCACCAAACACAATTCAATAAGCTGTTCCTTGTTTAAAGTTACAATGGTGTCCACATCTGAACCAGCTTTAACTAACAAACCAATTAATGCATCTGCACTAAAAAACTTCAGTTTCTCACGTTCTTCTTCCATGTTGTGTTAATAGACACACAAAAACTACTGACAGAACACGACAAGAACCAATGATACCCTCCAGGAAAAATCCTTAGATATTGTCCTTGCTTCCGAATCCAGATGGCGTAGAAATGGTGTAGATAGGCACAATGGTGTAGAAACGTTGACTCCAATGTCCTTGACACCACAACACTTGACTTGGTTGCAATATAGTTCCTTAACTCTTCACTGTCCACTCATGAAAAGTTCGCCAAAGGGACCAGAAATGTTGAACCCGACCCACAACCAGAGCTACAGCTGCGTCGTCAGAGGATAGCCTGAATCCACACTTCGGTGTGCAACGGTCGGTGTGGCGAATTTATTCTCCCGCATATCGGAAGACGATGGCGAGGAAGGTTTAAATTCCAGCCCTGCGGACTGGTTTACTGTGTAAGCTGGTAGGCCGCTTCCTCTGTGAACTTCAGAGGACGGGAGCGGTCTGGTGTCCCACGCCGGAAAATGACTTCAAGACGAGGCGCTGACACAACACCACAGTTCCTCCGAATATCCCGATGACCTTCACCGTATAACGTTCAACACAGGAAAATGAATTCCCGACGAGACGACAACCACAGTCTCTCCGAATATCCCGATGACCTTCACCGTGTAACGTTCAACACAGGAAAACGAATTCACGACGAGACGAAAACACCACAGTTTCCCCGAATATCCCGATGACCTTCACCGTATAACATTCCACGCAGGAAAAATGAATTCACGACGAGACGAAAACCACAGTCTCTCCGAATATCCCGATGACCTTCACCGTGTCACCTTCTACGCAGAAAAAATGAATTCACGCCGAGACGAAAACCACAGTCTCTCCGAATATCCCGATGACCTTAATCCTGGTCTGTCTCGGACAATATCCTGGTCACGGCACCAAATGTGAGGAGTTTTCCCCGTCGTATTTAAAGAAATAACAACGTTAAATCTTTTCAATAAAGTATATTATATCTTCTCGTTGTGTTCTTCCATTTATCCGTCCAGTCACCATCATACCTATCTCGACACTGTTCACCTGCTATTATTACACGTATCTCACAACAGAAAAATAAGTATGTACCCACCCCTGCCAGAACAATCCTGACAGTCTCTACAACTGATCCTAATGAGCTTTCCTTGTAGTTACTTACTTAATATAACAGCCCGGCACCAGAATATATACCAAAATTCAATATTCAACAGTTAATATTTTTAATAGTCTGGTTCCTGCTGAAAGATAACAAGTAAGCAAATACAGCGAAAATTCATTAGGATCAAGGCTGCAGACTTCCGTATATTCATACATTGAGTGCAACACTTTCCCGGGCAGTCGCTTATAATTCGAGCTCCATCCATCTTTGCCCTTTGCACTGCTTTCCTCTTTCCGGCCTTTTCTCGCCCATCTCTCCTACCGCTGCATATACCTGCCACCCCTGCTTCCGACCCCCTCTCTTCTATTCATTGTCCATCACTCCAAGTACTCCTTTTTTTATCCTGCTCTCCTTGTCTTTTGTTCAGGTGCCCTTCCCTGTATCTTCTCTTACATACTTGAGCATCTGACCCACCTTCACTCGTTTGTTACCTTGGGCTTGTAATCAGGATCTTCGTCCTCATCGTAGTCTTCACCTTCCTCCTACAACAAATACACAACACCAATTGTCTACATCACCATGGTAATAGATTGAATCGTCAGACAAACTGCACTACAAGACAAAACATTCCTATACTAATTCATTCATTCATATATTCAGTCACTCATACAGTCATTCCAGTAAGCTTGCTCATCCAACTATTCCTTAATTCAATCATTCATTAAATCAATTAATTCTTAATTCAGTTATTTATCAATTACTTATTCAGCTAATCGTCATCATATGCAAAATTTAATCTTCAATTTAACTATCTGACATTAGGATAGAAGAAATGTCTTACCTCCTCGCCATAGTCATACTGAAAAAGAACAAATAGCACACATCGATATCATCACACAGTCAAATTTCTATCTCCACTAATTTAACAGCAAACAAAAACAACACAAGAACAAAATAAAAGAAATACTGCAACTTGCAGTGGAAATGCAATGATCAACTGTGTGGGGTACTTTCAGCATGTCCTTCACTCATAAATGTGTCAACAACTAACACTTGCTTATTAATATATTAATTATATTAATATATAAAAGCGGCTGACGTGTGCTGAATGCATCGCCTAACGGCCATAAGTCAAGTCAAGTAAGTCAATAATAAATGCATAGATATAAATCAGAAGTCTAGCTACAAAAGATTTCCTGTGAAGAAGTTGAGACTTACGTCTTCGTCGTCGTTTTCGAGCGCTTCTCCCGTGAAGTAGAGAACGGCCTTTGGAATAATCGTCTGCTGAAGCAGTTGACCGACTTCGTAATCCTGCATCAAAACCGTCTGCGTCTCTTCATCCTATCAAACGCAGACAAATCAACAAACAGAAGACTTAACCCTTTAATGCCGGAGGGTATAGGGTTTCCCATACCATTTACTACCATCTCGGCATTAAAGGGTTAAAGAAAACGCATCCAAACTAGGGATCGTCCAATATATCCGTCCAAAGTATTCGATTTTTATACGCATAATTTATTCAGCACAAGATTTGCCTTCAGAAACACATGCAGGCAATTGTTATTGAATTGCATCAAGCATATAGTGAGTCTCTTCAAGACGACTATTCCTAGGTCCTTAAAACTATAGACGAATGTCTTACAAGTTCAATACAATCAAGAAAGCCCTATTCTGGCTGAAGAAAAAACATCTAAAGCACAGCAACACTGCTATGGAACCATGTCTTAGAATAAATCTTATGCATGGCAATGGAAATAGAGCGCCATTCGTCGATACATTCCACGCAAAATAAGACACTAATTACAACATGAACAGCTATGTGAATCCTCACCTCTTCTTCCTCATCTTCTGGACCTGAAACAAGATAAATAATTGTTTAGTGAAGATTAGGACAACATTCCAGAGAACCATTAGACTTTCAAAGGTGTTGGTCTCGTAAGATACGACTGAAGAAATTCATACAAACAAGAAAAGTCACAATAATTAATAAGAATTTTGAATACGTGCAGATAATCAGCAATAATTATCAGTCATTGTAGCGCAAGAAAACTATTAACGATAATTAAAATGAAACTAGAAGAACTAATAACAGTTTAATAAGAACTTTATAATTTAACAAGAAATAATTTGCAAACAATGAAAACTAAAAACTTTGAATAAATACTAACTTGTGATAATTATAATAATACTGTTACTATCAACTATGACCAATGAGAACTTTGGAACAGTATCAGTAACTTATAATAATCAGTCATTGTAATTCAAGAAAACTACTAACTAAAATTACTAAGAACTTTGAATAAGTACCAAAAAGGTCCTTGCAAAAATCATACTTTACAATTTATATAGCATCTATTCAAGCATGACTTACTGCAACTAAAGAAACTACTAACACAGACTAACAAGAGCTTAGAATAAATAACCAATAACAAGCAAAACATATAAGTTCTAGCAAAAATTCAAGAAGATACTACTGACTGTCGGGTGGGCTGAAGAAGTTGAAGAATGAGTCGCATTTGACGGTCTTCGTCACCATTTTCTTTGGTCCGGTCTTTCCCTTCTGCTTTGCCTTCACATTCTTCACCGTTACGTTCTTTCCCTTCTTCCAATTGATCTTACATCTGCAACCCACGAACAGATTCAACAAATTTAAATACATTTTTTGTACCCAGATTCTTATCTAACCCAATGAGATAATCTCAGACGTTTTAGTTCATTAGTTTGTTGTGAGGCGACCAAAACTCCAGCAAAGAACACAACACAAACTTAAACTTTTTTAAATCCTAGATCAAAGATCCGAAATTTTCTGCGACTTTCTTACGATACTGGCAAATTGGCATATGGTAAGTTCTGCTGGCAAATCAATTCCCAACAAGTCGTCCCTTTCCTGGCTGAGGTCACATAATAAACATTTAATGACATGAACTCTGGTCCTACAAAATTCACCATCAGTAAAATTATCTGTATAAAAGTAAAATCCAGCCGCGAACACCCCCTACCCGGTGCACTTGATGATCTGCGGTCCCTCGTAGTCTAACGGGTCTTTGGTGTCTGGCACAAAGCGCATGGCGTATTCTTTCGTCAGAATCGTGTTCTCAAAGTATTCGTTCTCACCGAACGTAAATTCAAGAACGAAGCCCTGATGGAGAAACAAATTGCAAAAGAAGTTTATGTTTACAGGAAGGATAAACCTCATGGGTCGTCGTTATTATTCAATCAATATTATTACGCAGTCTACTGATGATTGGCCGTCATCATGTTTGCCAACAATTAGAAGCCAGACAATTCGGAGTGGCCAAGAATTACTCACGTCAATCCAACTTCCATCAATGAAGGAAGAAAGTTCTATTCTCATAAATCCAACTTCTATTTGAATAACAATTGCTTCCATAAAATCAACCACAATTTTTTTTTATTCGTCGATGCAAGTTTAATTGAAGAAAGAATCAGTTTAATCAATACAAGTTAGCAAATCTTGAATTATTTACATCAAGCCAAGTTCTTGTGAAGCAAGAATCAATTTCATTAATCCAAGTTCTATATTAGCAAGCATTTATATAAAGAAATTATTTACATCAAGAATTATATACATCAATCAAACTTCTATTTGAACCAAAAAGTCAGCAAGCCACTGCAAATTGTCCGGACACCATTTTTTATTTAATCAATATTTTTATTATGCATTTTTCAAGCACTGCATCAATCAACTGAAGATCAGTCATTAGAAAGAGTCTGTTCATTGGATGATGATGGAAACTATGCAACAATTGCAGTTCAATGAATCACCTTTTTGTCACCAGAAAGAAGTTTCGCGTGAAGATCATTGAGGCTCTTTAGAATTGGTTCGTCATGTTCCTACAATCAAAAGCAATATTTTCCATGTACATGTTGTACATTTAAGCACATAAACTGTATTCAAAGTCATCATCTTGGTCTCCAAAGCACAACAGAGTCTCGCCCCAAAATATCCAGCTGATGTGATACTCCAGGCTCTTTCAGCATCCTCGCAATCACATCACTCGTTTCTTGCTTTAACCCGTTAATGCCGAGATGGTAGTAAATGGTATAAGATATCCTATACACTGGCATTAAAGGGTTAAACCAGTGATTCCCAACCTTTTTTGGCTTGCGGCGCACTAAGAAAGAACAAAAAATTTCGCGGCACACTTGATATTAGGCCTAATTACCATTTAAAAAATTTTTTATTTGTCACTATTATTTAGTAATAGTCTAATTTTAATGTTCTTATTGTCCAATAATACTCTAGTGAGTCTAGTCAGTCAGCAGATCAAATTGAAACGAGGCTCCAGAGACGACAATCATAGACTACTCGCCAGTGGCGTAGCCAAGGGGGTTTCGGGGGTAAAACCCCTCCCATTGGCATAGGGAAAAAGTATTTTTAAAGGTTATTTATCCACTTAAATAAAAAATAAAAAAACAATTGTTTGTAGTAACAATTGCTTTTCTTACTTTATTCCCTTTGCTAATTTATTCCCTTTTATTTACTGTAATACTGTTGGGTTGGTTTCAGAAAGGGTATCCGGCCAGGCAAAAAAGCCCCCAATCCCCCCGCCCCCATGAAAATTCCTGGCTACGCCACTGCTACTCGCATTTCATCGTTGATTCTAAGAAGTCTCTCCCTCTTTTCACACTTGATTTCAGTCAAAGCTGAAAATCTAAAATTCACAAAACCACGAAGATGCAAATGGCAAAAGAATTTCACTGCTCTTGAACTGAAAGAAGGATATGATTTCTGGATGGAAAGCCAAACCTCATCCAAACTCTTTTAGGACTGACAAAATTTGTCATTTCGTAAATCAATGAGCTGTTCTTCATCCTCGGTTGTAAGATTTGTTGTTTCGCCAATTACAAATGGACTGATTGATTAAACAGCATAAATTGCAAGCGAAGGAAAGTAATGGTGTAGCCTACTGCTGGTTGTAGGTTTATCAACGAATTTAGTATTTCAAGCGCAATTTTCTTCTTGGACTGAGATTCATTGACCATGGGAAAACAATCAAGACTTATTTGGAAATCTTAACCTGCTACATTGTGAGAGATTTAGACCAGCTGACTTAAGTTTTAATATTGCAGTGATGATGTTTTAGGATGTTTTTTTTGAATCATTATTAATTAGTAACTTATTTGATTTTTCCCGCGGCACACCTGCAAAAGTCCCGCGGCACACTAGTGTGCCGTGGCACACCGGTTGGGAATCACTGGGTTAAACAGATTTGATCTTGTTGTTTCTCATACTACATACTAAAACAGCTATAGCTCATTCATGGTCCTTTACGCCTCTGTGCGGTTCACCCTGTAAGAGGCGCTTTTAATACAATACACAAAGAATTCTTACTTTCAGATCTGAAGATTCTGACCAATACGTGAACCAAACAGTTTAAACTGATAAAAAATGAATAATAAATTAAATGAAGCTTCAACTGTGTGTTGTCTAATGGTTAAGAGTCCAACTCACCTGGATCATGGCTGAGAGAATATCGACGTTCTTGAAGAGCGTCAACCAGAATTCTGGAATTCCCTTAGTGTTCTCATCTGCGTTCAAACATATGCAAAACACAACAAATCCATCAAATGACAGACAAAAAAACCAACACCACAGACAACATCCAGTATACCTAGAAAGCACCTAGTACAACAAGAAGCATGTGGAAAGGCAAGTCGCTAAATGGACTTTGCATTCAAGCATCCAAAAGCTAGGTATGTTATTTTCCAAGTAAATGAATCTGCAGGTGGTCAATAGCCACTGAGCTGTCCCTGAAATACAAATTTGCCGTCAGTTAAAAGATGTTGTTCATGTCTAGTTTAAATACGGCAGAGTAGACAAAGCAAGGCAGCATCTGCAATTACTCGTACGACACACTTCTGGTCAAGACTTGATCACTGACCGAATGGAGACTTTGGTGAAGAGTTTTCCGTTTTATCGTCGTCTTTTTTCGTTTCGTCGATTTCAGTGATGGTTGCTTTCGGCTGAAAGAGAAAAACATATGGACATAAAAACATATTGACATAAAAACATATCAACATAGACTTTTTATTGATCCCTATGATACATACTTAACGAAGTACAAACGCAATCAGCAGTAAGCAATTCCTCATTCATGATGATTTGTCTCAAAAAAACATTGTGGGAGTCAAAAGGAACAATCCAGTCAAGCATGGGCTTAATCACTATTGAGGGATGTGACAAGATGATGTTCAACAACACGCAAGAAAGAATGGAACGTTATTACGCATCTGATTTTACATAACATTGAAAACAATGCCAAAGAACAACAGGATGTCACATAGATCTAACGTGGTTCACAGCACACTGATTTGCTATTCCTACAACAACAACCAATTTACGAAAGAAAAACTCCTCTGGCATTCTTACCTTTTCCTCCTCCTCATCTTCATCGTCTTCTTCGCTCTGCCACTCGCATTCAGAGTCGGTTGGTTCTTTGACTGACATTACGATATCTCGCCTCTAAAAACAAAACGTCATTATCAGATTTCAAGTTACGCACAGAGCCGTTACATTGCCAGAGTATTTAATCTACTTTGCGGGACACAAAAACAAATTATGCATAGTACTCCCCTTGCAACATGAAGAGCATAAGTTCAATACACTTCTCCCACAACACAGTGAATAGTTTGAGACCTTGAGAGGATGTCCATCACTAACAACTGCCGAGTGTCATCTTCGCCACTTGATATCGATAGTATTGATAGTCACCACGTCAGGACTGCCATGGCTCAATCCAGATACTTTGCCCGCATAGGACCTCTTCCTATGTAATGGTTCTCCACATCAGTTTGCTACGCCATCCTAACTGGTAGTCTTTCCTCATCTTTCTCTTGCCACAAATCCTGACTTTTCTCCCAGGTCGATCACACTCAGGAGCACTTCTGAAAGTATCTTGTTGAGAGAATACAATACATAATGGACCTAATAAACGCAAAGCTATTGGTCCAACCATAATGGATTCTCATGGAGTTGTGAAGTCTTACATAGGAATCTTTCCATGCATCTTACAACGGCCTCAAATCTTTCCTTTCCGCTGCGATTGAAACAGGAGTGCCTCTGAGTAGTTATCATGCATTGACACCATATAGATATTCTGAATGAGTTAAATGAAAAAATCATTGGGTAACATCAATGGTAAACATGAACAAACCTTTTCCAGGAATGGCTTGTACAGTTGGGCGTATTTACACTCAAGGTCGTGCAGCTCCTCATAGAACTTTGACTCCGTGACGTGATACTCCGACTGTAGTCGCTTCAGCGCCTTAATTCGTCGCTTGACGCACTTTGGCAGACTACAAAAAAACAAACAGCAACTGAAACAAAAGCACATTGCAATGTACCGAGGTATCTATACAATGGCCAAGAAACAGTATCACTCATCGCTTTCTAGATGGCCGGAAACTGGATTTATGGCTAAAACTTTGATTTTATTGAATTCTGCGTTTAATTAAAGCAACAGTGCATTTAGTTCACTGTTTTACAAACTATATTACACCAGCCGATGTATAAGGGCAAAAAATTTGATTACAACATTGCGTTGAGACGAGATTGAATTTCTATATGTGATCATCCGCTAAACAAGCTTTTGTGCTCTCATTTGCAAAGGGCGTAAACTTTGGCCAAGCATCGTTAAATGTTTACCACAACTTTCTTATGACAATTATCAGCATACAGAAAACTTAATAAATTCATTCCCGATAAGAGATTCTCTCTCTCGGCTAAGGTCACTTATAGTTGCTAAGATAAGCTACAATCTTCCACCACACCTACAGCAATCGGTGCTACAAACTAAAACAAAAAATTAGATAAACTTAAAATATCTAGGCATCTGCATCATAAGCAAAGGCCGCGAAAAATGAAGTCATAAATGCTTAACACCTCTTGGTGGCCTTTTGAGCTAACAACAAAAAACCGTGGCCACAAAGAACAAACAAATAAATTTCATGTTTGTCAATTTAAGAGTGAGTTTACACCACTTCTACAGTGATACATAAAAACTTCGCTACGGGTGGTCCATCTTTCTGGAATGAGTTACCAAGCAGTCTCCATAATGAAGAACTTCTTCGTCTTTCTTTGCACCTCTTTCTGCAAGCATAAAAATTTGAAAACCATTCTCTTTGATTGTGGTTTGTGTTGTCAGGTAGAGAACAGATCTTATGATTTTCTCTTGACTGGCCCTATATAAATTCATGTTTACAAAATGATTTTGCATACTGGACCCAGATTTTGGAATCCCTGCCCTTCTTTCTGCTCATACACATCTTCTGGATGTTGACCAAATATCATCGGCTCTGTTCTGGAGCACCATCAGTCAACATCTTGTGCACTGGCAAATACTGATTACAATTAGCAGCCATTACATTACCTGCTGATGTAACCTGAATTACGGCCGACCATGCTGGCCAACTTCTGTTCAAAGGCGGCGATCGCCTCCGGACTCTGGAGAAGATCTCGCGTCAGTTTCGAGACTTCGGTCTTCGACTTCTCACCTGGAAACAAAATGAAGCAAGACTTCTCAAGATTCTGGGCATGATTAGTTGATTTGCTTTCGATTAAAAAAGGCAATTCATGCAATGCCATCTTCTTCATTTGAATTGCGCATGCAACCAAGTTTGCTCCAATGCTCAACTATATCTTCCCTGAGCAAACAGATTTAAACTTGGCTGACCTAGCAGAAAACAACTTTCCATAGCGGCTTCACTTAACGTAAAATCAATTAAGGACCAGTGTAACACAGAACTATATAAATTCAATTGTGGTACTTTGAATGCAACATCATCATGCATCGTGCTAGATTTAAACAAATGCTTTTCAAATAATAATGGCACGCATTTATGCAATTTACATTCATAAAGTTTCTGTGGTAGGGTAAACCCCTCAGAAGTGCTCCCAGTTTGCAAGGTCCCACGAGAACAATTAGGTTTTGAAACGAGAGAAGGAAGAATAGAGACTACCAGAAAGAATTGCACAGCGAACATAAGGAGTGCATTCCAAAGAGAAGGACCAATATGTCATGTTGAAAATGAAAAATATATAAAATTTGCCATCTTTGCAAATAGCTGGGAGAACTCGTTTAAATTAAAAAAATTACAAGAAGCTGATATTAAAAATCCCGTTATTTACTCACCTTCAGGTTTGTCCGTGAGTTCAATGTTCTCACCAACGCCCGTGTTAGCATTGTCACTATACAATAAACAACACATCACATTAACATCGTTTATCACAGCAACACAATTTGTCACATAAACCAAATTTCACACAGTAGCAGATTCGGCAAAGAAACGTTTATGACGTTCTTCCGTCCTGTGCTCATGATATTAATGCTGCCTGCATGCGACTATTATAGTCTGTCAAAACTAGAACTGCAGGAGGCATGTCATTTCATTAGCCTAATTCTGCACAACAGCAAAATAAAACAGCTCATCAAATTTAAATTATTAATCGCATAAAATTTAATGCATCCAATGGCAATAGCTATAAATTTGACACATTAGATGCAAATTGATCAAATTAACAGTATAATTCACATTAATCTGGTCTGACATATTAGCAGAGTAAATCTTCATCAAATTAACATATATCATCACATTGACATTTTCAGTACATCAAATTAGGTTAAGCATTAGAGTCTTGGCACAACAAAGGGTGCTATACAAGTGTAATTGGCTCCCTTACCCTCCAGTCCTGGATGTCCTCAAACCGCCTGCACCTTATCCCTTATCCATCCTCCCTCCTACTACGCATTCCTGTTTAAGTCCATCACAGACATATGATAAATGAAAATCCAGACATTTAAGTATTTCGTTCTTTTTAGAAATACACTTACTTCTTCGCGTCGGCCATTTTTCAAGACCCTACAACAAAGATTCACAATTGAATGCAAAGTCACGCGACGGATCACACGATCCCCTTTCAAACAAAAGCCGAAGTCTGCCAAGCTAGATAGAGATTTTTAAACAAGTTAGCTCTTCGCTGTCCTAAAAATTACCAACAATTTGATGAAGTTTAAACACGCGAAAATATTTGACGCAATTTCTGAAGCATGCGACGCCAGTGATTCACACCCTTCTCTGAAAACAGTGAATACAGCCAATCAAGACGGAAGTCCAGCAACGCTGTCTCAAAATGCCGTCACACAATAATTCCCCGACACGACAAACGTAACAATTAGTTCCAATTACCTCGATATTGTGTGTTTTAATTAATAAAATTGAACTTACCTCAACCCTATCAACATGTAGCAACTAAAAGACCAATGCGCACGAGACCAAAGACAAGATGGCGGGCTCTTTGTAACAGCGATTTCTATTGGCTGACTGCATGCGCCGACAACGTCAACGAACCAATGAAAGGACTTGTCTTATCATCGCTGTGAAACAGTTTTTATCATTCGCGCCAGATTTAGGAAGCGATGCGAAGTTTTGCTTCTGCGAGGAAGTAAGAGGAAATGTTCACTCGTTCTAACATTCTTTCCATCAAGAATTTAAAAGCATACCTTCAAGAAAAGCAAATTATTGGAAGGAGACCTTACGAGAGGATGGAGATGATGTTGGAGGACGCTGGCGAGGTGGAGATGGGCAGATGAGAATGGATCAGCTGCGTTGCCAGATGTGCACGTGAAGGACTAAGGTTCAAGGTAAGGACAAGAAAACTAACCAGAGGTGCTCCCGACTCCAGATCGGGAAGGAAGATCAGTTTTCAAGTGCTTATAGAATGCTTCAGTGAGTGACCTAGGGAACAGGTGCAGCTATAGAGGGGCTTTCCGTATCGCCGGGCTAATTATTGAGTGACCAACCTCACAAAAATAATTACGACTGCATGGTGGAGTCACGAGCAAAATAATAAAACGGGACTTAGAGCAGCTTTCTTCCCTTTGACTTGCAATGATCCGGAGTACACGGCACAGACCGGACCGATTATTCTGATCATGATCATGTAGGTAGGCCTAAGTTAGAGCAGGACATTGCTGGCATCGCCATGCCAAGGACCGATGCAACCCTGTATTCTGAAAGCTGACTGAATGGTAGGCCTAGTCAGTTCAGAACTTCTGGCATGCAATTTGAAACGTGACTGAATTTGGAAATTTGATAAACAAGAAATACACGCCGCAAAGCGTAGACTACAATAGGCCACTGCCAGAGCAACGCCAAAATGTATTCATTGAGGTCTAATGAATACAATTAAACATTCTATTTTAAACCTAATATTGCAAAGAATACACGCAATCAAAACTTAACTGGCTCATGGCAAACGCTAGGTGGCTGCCGCTGACTCTGGTGACGTTTATTCACCTCAAGTCGTCTCAAATATGAACTCACCGTAATCACTAGTCATTGCTAACGTTTGCATTCTGACAAGATGGAGTTTCTGTACGATCTGATTCCTGATCGTATTAAGGCAATTCAGTGTCATATGGTGAGGAAACGAACTCATTATGATGGTTTTACGAATCGAATTTAGAATGCGATCGGTATTTTTTGTGTGCAGAAATCATGTCTGAAAGGTTTACAAAATGCCACCGGAAGCTGCATACATACTTTACTATTACGTGTAACTGTCACATATGGTTGAAAATGACAAAACCAATACAACTGCCTTGCGGTTTTTAAAACTCATGAATTAGTTACGAGGATGGCGTAACTGCACAATCGGGGGTTCCTATTAATAGCTTTTGCGTAACGTTGTGTTTTTAATTTTGCGTAAGCGGAAACGAAATATTGGAGTAGATATACCAAGAGATGTCATTTAGTATTAGTTTTAATATAATCGTTATAAAATGTTCATTATGGAATTATAACTATGAATTATTGTTCATTATGTTCATTTTGGAAGGAAACACTGAAAACAATTTAAATCTTTCGAGTGAACTTATCGACATAACTAGCGTATCGGGATCGAGTAACAACCCTAACCCTAATACTAACCCTAAACGACCCTCACGGTGCCTAACCTGAGCCCTAAACGACTCACCGCCTAACCTGAGCCCTAAACGACCCTCACGACGCCTAACCTGATCCCTAACCGACCCTCACGATGCCTAACCTGAGCCCTAAACGACTCACTGCCTAACCTGAGCCCTAAACGACCCTCACGACGCCTAACCTGAGCCCTAAACGACCCTCACGACGCCTAACCTGATCCCTAACCGACCCTCACGATGCCTAACCTGAGCCCTAAACGACTCACTGCCTAACCTGAGCCCTAAACGACCCTCACGACGCCTAACCTGAGCCCTAAACGACCCTCACGACGCCTAACCTGAGCCCTAAACGACCCTCACGACGCCTACAGTTAGACACAAGACTGAATATTTTAAAATGAACGATTTTCATTAATTTGTACATAGAGTTGCATCGTTAGCACAATGCGTAATCTATGGTATGCGAGTGTCGACCAATCATAACACGACAGGCAACCGGAAAAGAAAACCGAAAAGACCAATAGCGGATCGTCAAACAAGAAGGTAAAAATATTTAAAATATTACGCAAAATTAAAAACAACGTTACGTAAAATCTATTAATAGGAACCCCCGATTGTGCAGTTTCGCCACGAGGATTTATATAGCAACCCTACAAAACTGATGTTCAGTTTTGGTAAGATACGGTTTTAGCGTCGGTTATTATTTTTTTCGTTTCCTCGTCGGCCTGATTTATAATATAAAACGAATATCCTATATACAAAATTATATATTGAGGTCGGATTGATGAAAATAATTTTGGTTGAAATGGAACTGGTCAATTTATTTTTCAGGACTTTGCTGGACAGAAGCGTGCCGAGAAGATATTCCAGACAACCATCATCCTATTTGCCGTAAGGACTTTTTAGTTTTGTCAATGCATTGCAGCAGTGTGCTTGCATTCCGTGAGTTGCAATAAATATAGAATGATAATATGAAGAAATGCTGTTTAGCAAGCCATGTGTATGAAGTGTAAACTTGTGACTTCAATTTCTAAGCCTCAGGATATGAGGGTGAGTGGATAGCCCTGTCCCTTGCCATGTTATCTTTTTTCCACCAACAATGAGCATGATCATGAATTTATATATATATATATAAATGCCGCTTAAGAGAACTCCTCAGAGGGACTCCAGACCTGATGGCACCAAACCACAATCAAAGAGAATGGTTTAAACGCTTGCAGAAAAAGGCACAAGTAGTTAGACCAGGAAGTTAGGTTGACAACATTTTATTTAATGACGTCGTCATTTCGACGATGATTAGCGTTACCAGGAAGTTAATTACGGAGACTCCTAGGTAATCTATTCCAGCGAGATGGACTTATGATAGAAAAGCTTTTATGCAGCACTTTTAAGTTCGAACCATAGGAACAACTTTACATGGCAGAGTGAAGGGATCTACGACCTGGAATGAATGGTTAGCACTGGCACACGAAGCTCCCTAAGGTAAATTGGGACTTGGCGTGCAAGACAATTGCATATGAGCATTAAAATCTTAAACTCGACACATAATAATAATAATCATAATAACCATAAATGCTATAATGCCATGTTCGGTCTGTAGATCGTTGGTTTCGTCTGGGGTTACATCTGTCAACGTTTCTCTCAGACCGTCTACATTCTAGCGGCCGGATTTCTTCTCACGTGCTTGGTAAGATGCTGTTTTGAGTTTTGCTCCTAAAAGTCAGGATGATCTGGCTTAACAATGGTTTACTTTCGCTGTCAGTTTGTTGGTTTGAGTGGACAGGGTTTATGGTGATGGTAAACACTCTAGCGCGAAGAGCACGTGGATGCAGGATTGCTTCCCACTTCCCTCTCAAAGGTCCACTCAACTTTACATTTGTCAGATTTGGTCAATTGAGCAATAGGATGTGATGGAAGCCTTGCATGGCTGCCAACAATTAAATTCGATTACTATTATAACTTGTGATCATCCGTTCATAATATGAATTGTAACCATTTTACGTTGTATCAAGTTTGAAATTAACGAAGATTATTTTTTGTTATTTTTAAAATTTGTTGTTATTTAAAAACATGTACTAGCAATCACAACCATGAGGTCTAGTTAGCCATTTACTGTCAATTGTGCTAATGTAAACCTACAGCGTTCTGCCTGTTGTTTTCTGGAACTATTATTATGGGAGTTTTGTTGAATTATTGATATAGTTGACTGCAATGTATGTATGGTTCATGACTTATTCTATAGAATCAATACTGATGTATGCTTTACTCGTCATCCGCATGGTAGAGATGATGGGGTTCAATTCATCTGGATTATTCACTGGATTATCAATTAGTTTTACCTGTTTGATTCTTTCCTCCTGTTTCTCTGTTCTTTCCGTGCAGCTGACTCTGCCTCCGTGGCCGATGTATCGCGTGACGCCGTTGAAATGGCAACCGGCGAGAGAATTCCCGGAGAACGAGGAGACGACGACGCCGGGTGGATCGAAGAACAAGAAGAAGAAGTAGAACGATGGAAGAAAAGACTGGAACTCCGTTGTTGTTATTATTCAATTTGTGTTTTGTGTTCGAATTAAGATTTGGAATGACTTTGTGGTTGCTGTCGTCTCCACTTGTCTTTATGGAATTGGAAAATTTTGTTAAGAGTTTTCAAGTCTTTTGATTTCCAATACACCTGCGCCCCAACTAATGCTGTGGGAAGATCTGATGGCGAGGGAGAGGACTGGTCGCTCATAAGCAGAGGCTGAGAAATTGAAGTCGCTTGCATTTCATACACATGCCTCTTGTTAGCTGAGCAGTCTGCTCTTCTAGTTCAAGAACAGTTTCTTTGTTTTGTTTGTATAGCACCCCTTCAAGCACCCCTTCAAGCACTCTACTCAGAGGCGCTCCCGACTGCAGAGCGGACACTGCATCAGAGTTTTACGCTGAAGCGCTGAGCAATTGCGAGTGAAGGACTTGCCCAAGGTCCCTATGCGCCGACGTGAGGTGGATTCGAACCTTCCGGCTTCAAGGCAACGACTACACCACCCTGCCCCACAGTACTGTTGCCTGTCTCATACTCGTTTTGCCAGTCTCTGTTCATCCTTAAAATCGGTGCAGTGTTCAAACTTGATGCAAAACTCTTGTGAAATATTCTGAACCCTTGGGCTGAGTAATCATTGGACCCTAAACTATCTTAAATGTAGAAAAAATTAATTTTCTAATTACATCATCCACATTGGTCTATTTTTAACTGTTTTGTAATTCTATAGTCGTCAGACGGTGTTTGAGACATTGTAATGAAATTCTCTGCAGCTCTAAATAGTAAACCATAGAGTTAAAGATTTTTAGCTAGCAGATAATTATTATGATTTGCAAAAATAAATTGTAGACTTCATTAGCATAAATGTTTTATAGACGAATTTATGGCTTTAGGTAATTACGTTTTGGAAGTGGAGGGGTAGAAAGGCTTATTTATATGTACGCATTATAAAGGGTTGCACAAAATGTACGAGTTGCAACAGAGGGAGGGGTAAAAAATATGAATTTTTAGTACGTATTATATTGATAGGCCGTTGTGGTCTAAATGAACCTTCATCTTTGAAAGTCTTCCGTTAAATGTAAATAATTATTAAATTCACTGTTGGACCCAGATACCAACACACCGCCTGCACCATGTAAGGAATACTGAGGCTGGACAAATGAAGTGGCATTTTTTTGTCCATCATCACTTAAGGGCATTTTTTAAAGCACACAAGTGCGGGTTGCGTTTCACGTCTAGAAGCTGTCATAAGATAAAACATCTTGCGAGCTTTCAAAGTAGGTCTGATCTGCCATATTTTAAAATTAAGTGGTCGCGAGATCACAGCACAAAGTAGCCCAAAAGTCGCGAGATGAGCATCTGAGTTCACCTTGGTGACCGCGAGACAACTCAAAAGTAGCCCAAATAGCGAGGGACGAAATTTTCAATAGCGAGCGCATATAAAAGTAGCCTAACTCGCTCGACGACCTAGCGAGGATCCTGTGTGGCCGAGTGGGTTGTAGCCCGCTCGCCGCGCCGGCGGAGCGGGTTCGATTCCCCGATCGGATCTTTACATACTGCGGGTGGCTCGGTCGCAATATAAACGTGGAGTCGACGCTGATCATCTTTGAAATGAAAGAGTCGTTAAACCCCAACATTTCATTTCGACGACCTGGCAACTCCAAAGAAGGTTGGTTTTCTTATAAAGAGTCTGAATAAGTAAGTAACCTTCGCTTGCGTCTGTTAAGTACAGAATTGATTCAACTGCGTGCACAAGACCAGTCGTAGGTGGGAATTTTTCGTTTAAAAAATAGAGATTGGAGGAAAGTCAATATTTTCCAATTATTAGATTAATACAGATAATAATATTTTAAAAATATGTATTTTATGCAAATAACCAAAACGTTCTAGCAAAGATTAATATTTCTTACGTAGACTACAGGCCCAAGGTCTTTGGTTCTAGTAAAAGTAACATTTAAGAGTATTATTTGAATGATTTCGTGCAAGTTTTGATTTTCAATTTCTGTTATTGGGTGAACTTTGATGCATTTTTGTCGATAAATAGGTCTGGGCCTTGTGATCATACATAGGCTAGGCCTACAAGCAGTTTCTCATCCATAAATTCAAATAGGGTTGAGATAGATAGATAGATAGATAGATAGATAGATAGATAGATAGATAGATAGATAGATAGATAGATAGATAGATATTAAACGCAAAAGTGAAAACGCCGAATTATGAAACTAGTCTTGACTTTTGAGCATATGGGTCACCTTCAAGTTCTGATGTCGACTATAGGCCTATTGCATTGGTTGCAACGGTTAGGCTACAATGCTACATTAATCTTTGAAATAGATTGCAACAGGCCCAGATTTTGTACACACAAAAGAACGGCTAAATCTGATTATGATCTAATATTGATCTAATTAGGCCTATTATTTATGTCCAATATTTCATTTTCCGAACTATTATTTCAATGCTGTCCATCTTACTCTACCCAGTACCTGTGGCAGATCCGTTGTATGAAAAACGAGGTCATTACAGCATTTTATTTTACAGAGGCCGTAGAAATTTTAATGTTAAAAATGAACATTGCGCTCCACTTTGAAGGTTAAATCTTATTTAAACGTCAAGCTACACGACAAGAAATCGGCACAAAATTCTAATGACAAACATTGGTGTAAAAGATTTTTCAACAATAAATTCTACTGGTGACCTCTATAGCCTGACCCTATAAATTGTTAGGCCTATTAGGTCAAATGCAAATTAGGTCAAATGAGGAAGCATATTAATTTTTTAAGTGCAGAGCGGATGCATCATGCGCACATGACGTCACAATGCGTTGCCATGGCGTCGCTAGAGGGACGACATAGTGACGTCACTGATCCCACACGCTCTTAAAAGGAGAACTTGAGCCGAACTTGAAGGCGGGGGAAATACTTAACACCAGAGCCCCTCCAGACCCACACCCCCACACAGTCTTCTGGAGACATTCGTCAGCTCTATCCAACGCCTCATGTAAGTCTCGACTTCCGTTATAATAATTTATGTTATCGGTGTTATTTGTTATAACCGTTGTCAACACCCAATTGACCTTCAAAGTTTTCTCCCGTTTTCTCCCTTGTGTTCAGTAGCGTAGCCTACACCTAGCCTAGTCACTGTATTTCGTTATCTAAAGCTAGGGTATAAATCTCTAAAGTTCTTAACTTGTTCAATTACAACAAAGCTCTGTTTCTTGTATTTTCTTCTTCTTCGTTCATAACACACGCAGATAACACAACAATAGATCAACGACGACAAACGCTTGAATTCTACGACAGCAACGCAACTATTATTATCTAAACTCCACTGTTCTCTAAAACGTCTTCTACTCTCTCTCTACTATCAACGCCTTCTTCTACTACTTCTTACACTGTCTGGGCGTACACTCTTCCCCTGGCCGCTCTGTCCTTCTCTCTGCCTCTCTTCGTGTATCTGTCCGTCTGTCTGTCTGTCTCTCTCGCTCTCTCGCGCGCTTCGGCGACGGTCGGCCGAGCCGCGCTAACTTTCCCGCCAGTCTGGCACCTGCAGGCCTAACTGTCTAGACGCTGACCTTGAGCTGGTCTAGTCGTACGCCTAAACATCAACTGACTAAATAGACTATACAAAATTAGCTCACATTACCTCCTTCCTTTCTTTTAAAGAGAGCTAATTACCTATAAAAATTAGCGAACGTACCTTAACTAAACAATGCAAATAGTCCATAACATAATACATCATAAAATATCTTATACTACAATCTAGACAGACAATCAGCTACTACATTCAATTTACCTTTCTTATAGTTCAATAGAATGTCAAAATTTTGCAATGATAAAGACCATCTGACTAATTTAGCAGATTTCGACATTGATTCAGTCAAATAAACTAAAGGGTTATGGTCCGTAAACACATTGATTTTAGAACCAATAAGAATTTCTTTCAACTTGTTTAAAGCCCATATGATCGCATAGGCTTCCTTCTCAATCGTCGCCCACCTCCTCTGGGTATCTGTCAGCTTCTGACTGATAAATGAAACGGGACGTTCTATCCCTTCCTCGTCCACCTGAGACAGGACCGCTCCCACAGCAAAATCACTGCTATCACAGTACAAATTAAATGGTTTCCCAACCTCAAACATATATAGAATCACATTTGACAAGACAATCTGCTTAAGGGAATCAAAGGCTTTCTGATGTACATCAGTCCAAACAATGTTATCAGGTACTTTCTTGCTAGTCAAGTCTGTTAATGGTTTAGCAATTTCAGCAAAATTACAAATAAACTGTCTGTAAAATCCAAAAAATCCTAAGACTTGCTTCACTTCCTTTCTGGTTTCAGGTTTCTTCAAATTAATTAAACTGTCAATCCTGTCTGGATTCATCATCTTCTTCCCTGATCCTATGAGGTGACCGATGAACTTCACCTCACTCTTACCAAACACACATTTCTTCAAGTTCAATGTTACATTATGCAGTCTTATTTGTTTCAAAAATAATTCCAAATGTTTCAAATGAATGTCCCAATCATTAGAATGCACTGCAATGTCATCAACATAAGGTTCAGTAAAATCATGAATCGGTTGCAAAATCATATTTATCGCTTTTACAAAAGTCCGTCCTGAGTTAATCATTCCAAAAGGGACACGCGTAAATTCATACAGTCCATTATGTGTAACGAACGCAGTCTTCCATTGGTCACTCTTTTTCACAGGACAAGTCCAATATGCACTGCGACAGTCCAGAACAGAAATGAACTTGGATTTTCCAACTTTGCTCAAGACATCGTTGACGATTGGCATAGGATATCGACAATTTTCAGTAAAAGAGTTAATGTACCTGTAGTCACAAGCCAATCTCAAGGATCCATTCTTCTTTTTGACGATGACAAGTGGACTTGCCATTCTGCTTGACGATGGTTGAATAATGTTTTCTTTCAGCATCTCTTGTATTTGTTTTTCCACTTCTGCTCGGTATATTAATGGTATTCGATATGCCATGAATTCTTTTTCGCGAAAGTCTGGTCTCAGCACCACTTCGTGTTCTACCAATGTACATAATCCAGGTTTGTCTGAGAATCTGTCTGCATATCGATTCAGTACATCAAGTAATTGTTTCTGTTGTTCGCTGGTCAGATGTCCAATTTGTTCGTAATCCAATTGAAGTGACTTCTGTTTTGTCTCTGAATAGTCTTCCTTCAGTGGTATTTCTACCACTGATCCAAATTCTTCATCCTCTTCCACAATCAGACCACAAGACAATGTTCTCGTAATGAACTTCCTCATCTTGTTAGCATGAATAATCCGTCGACCGTTTTCGTTCATGTCCACCAGATACGAATATTTGGATCTTCTTTGCAGGACCTTGCATGGACCATGCCATCGTGAGATCAATTTATTGGTTGACGTAGGATACAGCACGATGACGTTCTCTCCTGGCTCGAATTCTTTATCTTTTGCTCTTTTGTTGTATTGACTGGCGTACTGTTTTTGCTTTTCTCCAGCACAAATCTCGGCGAATGTCAAGGCCTTTTCCATGTCGGCTCTTAAATTTTTCAGGTATTTTGCCGGTTGCACTCCAATGTTCGGTGGTAGATTTATTTCTTTGGTCCAGCTTTCTTTAAGGATGGTGAGTGGCCCTCTCGGTAACTTTCCATAGACCAGCAAATACGGTGCCACTCCTGTAGTTGCGTTAGGCACTTCTCTCAATGCCCATACTGTAAATGGAATAATTTTATGCCACTGTCTCGGATTTTCCACAACGACATGATGAATCATTTTCTTGAACGTTTGATTCCATCTCTCCACCAATCCTGCCGCTTCTGGATGTCCTGGCGAATCGAATCGAGGACAACATCCCATCAGTTTCAGAAATTCTCTTGTTAGACTGGCTGTAAAATTCGTCCCTCTGTCGCTCGTGATCACTGACGGAACTCCCACATCCATGAACAGCTTCATCAAAGCTTCGCATACAGCCTTCGCGGTCAATGACTTCATCAAGAATATTGTCGGCCATCTCGTACATGAGTCCACGATGCACAAACAATACTTATGCCCTGCTGCTGAAGTCGGTTCGATCGGTCCTACGACGTCCATGGTCATTCTTCTGAACGGCACATCCTCTCTTGGTATTGGTGTAATCGGCACTCGATCCATCACCAAACTTCGTGCTTTCAGCTGACACTTCTCACAGGACTTGCAGAACTTCACCACATCTCTACGCATTCTTGGCCACACAAAGGACAACTTGATACGTTCCCTTGTCTTCTCTTCTCCCAAGTGTCCGCCAAATACTGACTCATGTGCCAATTCCATCACCTGAATTCTTCTTTCCTTCGGCAACACCAACTGATACACCAACTGGTCCAACATTTGATGCTTCTTATACATCAACCCATTCACCACACTAAACTCTGATCCTTTGTCTTCAGCTATCTTCCACCACGACCTCAGTGACTCGTCATTTCTCTGCTGCTCTTCAAATTTCATTGCGTCTGCCAATTGTCTTTCATCACTCGTATTCTCGGCAAACAAATCCCTCATACTCGTGTCCATTTCACCATCACTTCCAGAATCATCATAATCATTATCACGTTCACATGCAACCATCTCTTCTTCAATTTCATTGTTTCCGGATGTTATTCCTTCTTCTTCTTGAATGCTTTGTTCATCATCGCTTTCTGTATCCTCATCTAGCAAACTTTCATTTGACTTTTCCTCTTCTCCTTCTTCCACTTCATTTCTCCGACTCTGTGCTCTTGTAGTCACATTCGCTTGCAATTCTCCTTGTAATACATTCACTGGTGGAACCTCTTTCAGTTCTGCGATTATCTCCGGATGCAGCAAGAACTTCTCTTTGTTATCTTTGCACAAGACTGCCGGAATGCTGGCACACACTAAGGTTAAATATGGCGCGATATTTACTCCCTTGTCTTTCCAATCTCCTCCTTCGTTATGACAACTCATCCGCACTTCGATTTTCACCAACTTAGCTGGAATGGGTTCTCCAGCCACACATTGCAAATGTACTCTGCCAATTTCTTCCACTGTCGCTCCTTTCAACAATTCCTCATTGATTACTGGAATCTCAGTACCAGAGTCGATCAGCGCTCTGACTTGCACGGGATGACAACTGTCATCATTTCCACGTATCTCTACATTGACATGCTGTAGTAAAGACTTCTTTGTACGTTGACACTCATCTTTGCTTTCGGTTTCTCGACCAGCATCTTTAATTGGAGCAGAATTTACTATTTCTCTCTGTATAGCAAATTGAGGCGTGCACTTCATCACTGACTTCACTTCCGTTTCGCGGTTGTCTTGTTCTTCATACTGATTCGGTGCATTCCTTACTTGTATCTGATTTACTCTGAGATTTTCTGCACTTCGAGTAAATCTATTTCTCAGATTTGTCGTTCTTGGTGGTGCTTTGCAATCCTTTATCAGATGTCGGTCTGACTGACAATTATGGCAACGTTTCTTAATAATCCCTCTCTGTTCAGTGTTCTCCCGCCTGTAATTGTACGCTGTATTGTTTTCTCTTTGGCGTCCCATCACTGGAATTCGACTGTACATTTGTCTGTCACCCGTTGCTTCTCTTCTATCTTGACCAAACTGTCTTCCAGGAGCACCATCATTCCTCGCTTCGTTATTTCTGGCTTGGTTTCCTGTTTCTTTGTTATTACTATTCCACCTGGGTTGCTTCGAACTATTACCCCATGCTTCATATCTCGGTTTGTCTTGAAACATTAGACCAATTCGATTGTTCACGTGCACGTCTGCGAGTTCTGCAACATTACTGGCTTCCAAGCATTCAGTACCCTCCTTTGCTAGTACAAACTGTAGTGGACCCGGTGGTAGACATTCTTTCAATTTATCCGCCACCAACAGATCAAATAACTTCTCGTAGCTTTTACCCACTCGCCTACTTCTGACATAATAGTTCAACAGGTTCTTTAATCTTGCTGTAAACATCGTGTATGTTTCTTCCGCCGTTTTCCTCGCATCTCCAAATCGTGATCGATATTCTCTCGCTGTCAATTTGAATTCTTTCAGTAAATGTTCTTTCACTATGTCGTAATCGTCTAGATCATCAAAAGACAATCGATTCAACACCGTTCTTGCTCTTGGCGTCATTAGTGGCAACAGCAATTTGACCCAAAACTGCTTTTCCACCGTAAAACTGTTGAATGCATTCTCAACTGTCTCAAAATATAATGGCACCTCCATCATATCATATGGCATCTTAGGTAATACGTGTTTCATTGCATCACCTATCTTTTTAATCTTGGACACCATTGTCTCACTTTCTCTGACCCTGGTTCGTTCTGACTCTTCACGACTTCTTCTTTCGTCTTCATTTCGTTCCCTCAGTCTATTTTGATCTTCTACCCTACGCAGTTCTTCTTGTTCTATCTTTTGCTGCAACAATTCTAACTGTCTTCTGCGTTCCTCCTTTTCTATAGCCATTTCTCGGAGCTGAGCTTCCTTAAGAGCGAGTTTCTTTTGTTCTAATTCTAATTGTTCTTCCCTTTCTCTTTCCGCTTTTTCCAAATTTTCTTTCTCCATTTTCAATTCTTCCTGTCGAATCTCTTCGGCTCTTTGTAATTCTGCCAAACGCATGGCTTCTTTGTCTTCCTCACGCATCTTTTGCTCTTCGATCTGTTGTTTTCGTATTTCTTCATCACTTTTCCTTGCCCTCTCGTATTCTATCATCAATTCCATTCTTCTTCGTTCTGCTTCGTCACGATCTTTTTTCATTTGTTCTAGCTGAAGCTGGAACTGCTGCTTCTGCATCTGTATCTCTTCTTGTCTCATCCTTTCTGCTTGTTCTGTTCTTACTTTTTCCTCTTGTCTCCGTTCTTTCTCTTCTTGTTTCCTTTGTTCCTCTTTCTCTTTCTCCTCCTGTCTCCGTTTCTCTTCTTTCTCTTTCTCCTCCTGTCTCCGTTTCTCTTCTTTCTCTTTCTCTTCTTGTTTTTGTTCTTTCTCCTCTCGTCTCCGTTGCTCCTCTTTTTCTTTCTCTTCTTGTTTCCGTTCTTTCTCTTCTTGTCTGCGTTGCTCCTCTTTTTCTTTTTCTTCCTGTCTACGTTTCTCCTCTTTTTCTTTCTCTTCTTGTCTGCGTTGCTCCTCCTTCATCATCATAAATTGCATCAACGCCTCCATAGACATAACCTGTGGTTTCTCCTCAACGCCACCTACAGCGCCTTTCTCTTCAGCTTCCTTTAGCCACACCTCTGCTAGGGCTCTCATCAAATTTTCCCTTGACATCTCTTCGACTTCTTCTATGTCGAGACCCTCTTCAATTAATAACTTTATTAATCGAGCAGACGACATCTTCTTTATACTCGCTTGCTTTTGTTCCGTAAGTTTCTCCATCTTACTTTCTTACTTCAACTGATTTGCGTGAAGAAATCGAGGGAGTGACTATGCTTTCTGCAATTGGCTGACTTTACTTCTTATGGCTTGTTTATACAAGGAGCGAGTTTTGTATACCTCTCTCTGGCGTTGTCGTAATGTTATTCGTATACCCGTTGTATCTTCTCACCAGTTGTTCGGATGCTCAGTTTCCTTCTCCCGTTTGGTCAGCTCCTCAGATTGATTCGATATTCACCTTCAATTTACGGACGGTGAATATTCCGAAAATTGACGTCGAAAATGCTTCGTAAGCAAAATCCACCGTAGATATTCCTCCAATTGAAAATATTCCTCCAATTGAAAATATTCCTCCAAATGAAAATATTCCTCCGATTGAAAATGTTGCTCCAATTGAAAATATTCCTCCGATTGAAAATATTCCTCCAAATGAAAATATTCCTTCAATTGAAAATGTTGCTCCGATTGAAAATATTCCTCCGACTGAGTTCACTATCCCAACGTCCGTTGCTTGAATTCAGTATCCCACCGCTGCCACCAAAAATGTCAACACCCAATTGACCTTCAAAGTTTTCTCCCGTTTTCTCCCTTGTGTTCAGTAGCGTAGCCTACACCTAGCCTAGTCACTGTATTTCGTTATCTAAAGCTAGGGTATAAATCTCTAAAGTTCTTAACTTGTTCAATTACAACAAAGCTCTGTTTCTTGTATTTTCTTCTTCTTCGTTCATAACACACGCAGATAACACAACAATAGATCAACGACGACAAACGCTTGAATTCTACGACAGCAACGCAACTATTATTATCTAAACTCCACTGTTCTCTAAAACGTCTTCTACTCTCTCTCTACTATCAACGCCTTCTTCTACTACTTCTTACACTGTCTGGGCGTACACTCTTCCCCTGGCCGCTCTGTCCTTCTCTCTGCCTCTCTTCGTGTATCTGTCCGTCTGTCTGTCTGTCTCTCTCGCTCTCTCGCGCGCTTCGGCGACGGTCGGCCGAGCCGCGCTAACTTTCCCGCCAGTCTGGCACCTGCAGGCCTAACTGTCTAGACGCTGACCTTGAGCTGGTCTAGTCGTACGCCTAAACATCAACTGACTAAATAGACTATACAAAATTAGCTCACAACCGTCACCTAACGCAACGTCGTTATAACCAACGCTATTCGTATAGCAATTCATATATGCAACTCCGTTCTGTCTCGTGTTCTAAATGTGCACGAGATAGGCCTACTAAAAGACAGGGGCATAACTATAGTATCGGGGACCGACGTGTCGGTTAGGACTCAGGTTGGGCGTCGTGTGGGTCGGTTAGGGCTAGGGTGATGGGTCGTGAGGGTCGGTTAGGGCTGAGGTTAGGCGTCGTGAGGGTCGGTTATGGCTGAGGTTAGGCGTCGTGAGGGTCGGTTAGTGAAGGTCGGTTATGTTCAGGTTAGGCGTCGTGAGGGTCGGCTAAGGTTAGTAGGCCTAATAGAGTTAGTGTCGTCCTTCGGTCTCCGATACTCTAAGTTTGCCGAGACAGGCGCAGTAGAAGTCATTGACGGCTTTATTTATGGGCGTCCGCACATAGACGTATGGGGGTGGTGGTGGTAACCTTCCACTCATGGATAATTTACACCCATTTTTAATGACTACTTTTGCTTTTTAACAACTTTCTTTGCTCTCCAACGCTTCATTCAAAGGGCATTGGGTCACCTCCCATCTGATTCTGACCACCCGGATGTTGGGTCACCTCCCATCTCACCACCCGGATGTTCACCGTACGATGGACGAATCAGACGTCAGACTGTTGAAGGGATCATCTGCAACTTAAATCATTTACTCCGGGATCGGTTCCCATCTATGGTTCGTCGGCCGTATACGCTCGGCGTTTCAGACCTCATGACTTTGAACTGTCCTTGAAAGATTACTTTAAATTCATCTCTCGAGTCTCGTGTACTCTTTCGGACTGTTGGTAGTGTTAGCTCTAGGAACCAGAACAAACTCTTTCACAGCCTAGAATTATCTATCTGAAAGACAAATAGCTTGTCCACTCGTCATTTATCTCCTCATGAAATAGGTTGCTGTAGTCCAGGGTGAGAATTGCTGGGTGGGGGTTAAACCCCTAGTCTTTCTTAGGACACCATGGTAAAGTCCTCATTGCATGCCACATCGTCACATAAATCATCGTCTAACCCCCCACTCCTCATTTTCCCTAGCGCAAACCGTTCTTAGAGACTTAGACAGCACCGTGCTTCTTTGTTGTTGCCCCCCATGGTATGGAATGGTCTCCCATTGTCTTTAACGTACGCGGACTTACGCCTTAATATGTCTAGGCCTTACTCATATATGCGTTTCGTCGCAATCTTAAAACCGTCTTATTTAGCCACGGTTGGGTCGGGAACGCTCCTGAGTAGTAACATAGAAGTAATCTATTATACAAGAGCAAACTAAACGCAAGCACAACTTTGGCAAAGACGGCGGAGGCGGTAACAAAATGACTGATGGCTCCCGGGTTGCGCTATATAAATCCCCATAAAATAAACATATGAAAATAATTATCCTATACATTTTTTAATTTTAAGGTGACTGGGTATCTTTAACCTACAGGCACCGGTTATTTACTATAGCGGAAGGTTACAAGTTACAACTGTTACAGCAGTAGGCTAAATACTGGGGTTGATTTCCGTCGCCACGGTAATACCGTCGCATTTCTTACGCATTTACCGTGATAATTATCACAGCAGATATTATTAATAATAATGACTTCTTCCCGAGGTAAACACGATCTCTCCGGGTTGCAAAAATTAAGGCGGATGTTCTGGAATGGCTATAGTCTTCGCAGATGGTTTGCTCGATAGCAGAGGCGGTGCTACCTTATAAGTGTCATTTGACAAACTGTTTATTTTACCGTTGACCTGCCTCATGACCTGCCAAAAACTCTTTGGAATTTTTAATATCTTCTTTGCAGTTAGTTCCTTTGATTGATTACTGGATTAACCTCATGACCATTAACCTCATGACCATTAACCTCATGACCATTAACCTCATGACCATTAACCTCATGACCATTAACCTCATGACCATTAACCTCATGACCATTAACCTCATGACCATTAACCTCATGACCATTAACCTCATGACCAATAACCTCATGACCATTAACCTCATGACCAATAACCTCATGATCATGACACGATTGGCTGAAATTTCATGGCTAGGAAAAGTGCTGCAGAAAGTTATTACATTGAAGCGCTGAATGCCGAGTTGTCATAGATAAACGCTGAAAGAGAAAACTAGTCTCTTTGTTATCTCCTAATGTGTGTGCAAGCCGGCAACCGAGGAGATTGATCAATGCCTCGACCTGGAATGGCCTCCCATTGACGCTCCGATCCACGTCTACAACTCCTCAGGCATTCCCCTCTCCTCTGAAGACAGTTCTATTTGACTGATCTGGGTTGGGAGCGCCTCTGAGTTGCTATACATGTTATACTGTTACAGGTGATTTAAAGTCTGGATGAAATGATGTTCGGTCTTAGATTTGTAAAGATATTTGAGACTAAACACACTCTCCTGGTCTAGACTTCATCTCGAAGAGTATGCTTTCCAATAGGAATTCTTTCTCCAGCAATAATAATTATTATAGCCTACTCATGGGCGGAGTTTATCAAAGGCTATGGAGGGCTAAGCCCCCCCCCCAAGAAGACCCAGAGTCATTTTTTCACCGTGTAAATGGTATCTTTTCTCGGGCTTAGCCTCCCACGCGAAACTCACGAATGACTACAACAAATTTAGCCCCTCCAAGAACGGAAACCAAACTCCGCCCATGAGCTTACTCGTATGAGCAGACCTCGTGTGTCAAGCGCTGCGAATTTGGTTCAGTGAGGGCATGAATAGGGCAGGAGGGGGCACTTGCCCCTCCCCGGAAAACTGACGCCACCTTTTCAACTGCTACTTTTGTGTTCTAACGAAATTAATTTCTTCGTAACTGAAGAATTTACATTTGGAAACCTCTATTGAAAAGTGAGCTTACACACGCTCTTAATTTCCTGCTTTGCACTTTTTAAGTTGTACCTCTTGCTTAAATAGAACCGTGATCGTTGTGTTTACCCCGCCCCCTGCAGAAATAATCTGCTGGTGCCCATGATTGAGGGAAGAAAACGTGAGCTGCCATTTTCAGAATCTGTGTTTTTAAATGTTACAGTATAAACGGCAAAACAGTTCGAAAAAAAGCTTCTAAACATCGTTTCCATCGTAGACCCTGCCTCTTCCTCTTCTACTTCGGAAATGCGACGATCTCTGTAAAAGCAAAAATACCTGAAAGTCAAAACCGTTAAGAAGTCAGGGTTTATCGAAAAGAAAAAGCACAGCACACGCATCGAGGCATGGAACCATCCAGGCGAACATGGGCGCCGGTGTAAACCCCGAACCGAAGAAGAAGTAACACAGACGCAAAGCCTACAAAAATCAAAGCTCGCACACAAACCCACAAACGCATGCAAAACCCAGCCCACAAAAAGACAAAGCCAATCATTCATCGTCGTCAAAAGCAGTTTGTTTGTCTTCACCGGGAAACGAACCTCACGACAAAATCAGTCGACGTTTCCTCGTATTATATCTCAAACGTTTCAGCCACACGAATTTTGAGTCTCTACTTCGCTGACTGAATGCCAACCTCCTCACGAAACCTTTCCAGCGCTTTTACTGGACCGAACGTCTTCCGTCCTTAACATACGTGAGACATCGCACCACAGGTCACCACGTGACAGAGGTAACCACGTGACAGAGGTAACCACGTGACAGAGGTAACCACGTGACATTCATCATCCTTACACGTGGCCTCTGGGTGAGACCGGCCAAAAAACGTCGTGTTGTGCGTTTGATGTCGCAGTTAAGCGACTCATTGCACGTCGTAACGATGGAGGAACAGCAGGAGAGTCACCGCGATACGAGCCCCACCACCGAAACCCGAACCACCCGAGCTTCACCCGCGGCTGCCGCATGCAGAGGCGCGTCCCACTCGCCGTGCCTCCGACCCAAAGCGAAGGACGTCGCAATGTTCATCAGCGTCGCCTCATCAAACACCAAGCAGTCCCAGCAGCAGCAGCAGATGTACGAGCAACGTCCCAACAATCCCGAATGGCTAATGAGTCAAACAACGGGAGTGACGAGCTCCATGCCCCACAACACAACCGGACTGTTGCTGAACCGAGGAGGAACGACGACGGCGGCCTCGTCCCCAACGCGTCGTCTGTCGGTCGCGAGTGGCCTTCAGAGCCGCATCACCGCCAGACGCGTCTCTCTCAACCGCCAGCGCATCGAGTCTCGCTTCGGAAAGGCTCGTAAGAACGTCTCAAAGACGGTTAACTCGATGCACCTCATGGGAGGACAGCAACAGCAACAGCAGACGGAGTCGAACGGACTGAGGTCGCTGCAGTCGATCGCAACGCAGACGACGGAAGGGGACGACTCGAGGGGAGAGAACATCGCGGTCACTGGAGGGACGGAGACGTCCAGACGGTTGTCGCGGATCCCGGTCCCTCGTGAGAAGCTTCTAGGTCCGCGGGACAAGACGCCGGTGTCGATGAGGAACGTGGCGGCAGCGGTGGAGTCGTCGACCTACGGGGCTCAGTTCGCTCTCGGAAACGTCTACTCGCTGATGACGATGTCCGTTTCGGAGACGAAGCTCGAGGAGATCCGGTCGTCTTCGGCAATCTCCGTCTGCGTTCGGCCGGTCGTCGAGGCGCACGAGTCGTGCACGGTGATGGACGTGAACATCCTTCGACTGGGTGAGGTGAGGAGCAAGGAGGTGGACGTCGATCGAACGCTGGAAAACTGGAAACCGACGACGGCGGAAGTGTCGCTCGTTCCTGAGGAGAAGCCGAAGTTGAAGACGAAGAAATCGATCGTCAAGAAGGACAAATCGAGGGACAAGTCGGTGGAAAGATCGAGGGACAAATCGGTGGAAAGGTCGAAGGAAAGATCGACGAAGGAAGCGAAGCAGAAGAAGGAGGAACGCCCGCAGCAGCAGCAGCAGCTCATCCCTCCTCCCACGAAGGTCGCCATCATCGACCTTGACAAGCAGGCGTTCCAGGTGAAGTCAAGGAGTCCGTCGGAGAAGCGATCGTCCCGTCGGAGCGAACACAACAACGACGTCACGACGTCGAGGAACGACGACAAGAACGGAGAGAAGCGCCTGGACAGCCCCGGATCCGGAAGCGGCAGCAACTTCCGCGTTCGCTTCTCCCCCCATCTCGTCACTCCAGCCGCATCCATGTCCAGCTCGCGAGGAAAGTTCTCGTCGACGAAGGCGACATCACCGGCTGTGTCGAACACCTCCATTCCCAAGTACCCAGACCTCGTGAGGCGCGTCACCGACCAGGCCATCACATCCATCGCGAAGTCGGTGATCCTCGGTCTTCCTCCGCAGACGATGTCCCGCTATGAACCCCACCCGACGATCTCCTACTCCAACTACCGTCTTCCGATGCCATCCCCGTCCTACGCAACCAACAACTACCGACCGTCCTACCAGAACAACTACCCTCGTATGCCACCGATGACCATGTCCTCGATGAACGTCCATGATGACGCCACGACCATGCACGGGTTCCGTCTTCCGTCGAGGAACGCCTCGCAGCTCTCCATGGCGTCCATGATGAACTACCGTCCGCCGAGCACCACCGGTAGCATGATGGGTGGAATGCACCAGTCGGGCCGCTACCCCTACTACTCCTCTCACAACCGGATGATGTCGAACCACTCGATGCCGAAGTCACGGAAGGAGTTCGACAATCGCTACTCGCTCCACCATCACATGCATAACTCGAGTATATGGGACGCGCCTCCCCAGTCGCTGTCCCCACCGCCGCCCCCACCCCCACCCCCTCCGCCGCCGCCACAGAGTCTGGCGTCGAGGAACTCGTGGGTGCACGACTCCAGCTCCGTCTACAACATGCACAGCGGGGAGTACGGTCTTCGGTCGTCGTCTCCCCCCAACTCCGCCTCGAACATGTCGTCCGTGAACAGCCAGAACTTCTGGCTTCGCTATCAGAAGATGCGGACCAACCGCGGCGGCAACGGTCCCTACTCACCAGCGTCGTCCACGTCGTCGCTCTACACTCCGCAGGCGATGCCCAAGTACGACAAACCATCGCAGCGCTTCTCTCTCATCCGTAACCACGGAGGAGGTGGTGGTGGCGGTGGAGGTGGAGGTGGAGGGATGAGGTCCAGCATGGAAAACCTCCACGGCCACACCATGATGAACAAGAAGGCCATGGAACAGCACAGCGTTCTACTCCACCGGCCGATGTCAATGGCAATGGAGACGGGAGGAGGTGGTCTCCTGCACCGCCCGATGTCAATGGAAGCGGGAGGTCTCCATCACAGAGGAGCGATGTCCATGGAGTCCGCAGGTCACCTTCACCGACCGATGCCGATGGAGTCCTACCTGAACGATCGAGCTGAAAGCTCATACATGTAATCAACACCGTGTCGTGTAAACGTTGACGTTACACTGCCACACGACAATCACACCATCTATCTATCCACCACCGAAAACTAGTCTTCCACAATAATCTAACCAAGGAATGAGTACATGGTAAAGTGTACTACAGACCGAACACACTCAGAGCACATGTATGACTATGCAGCTATAACTACCCCCACCTACTTAGTATGAGTTGAAACCCGCACTACTACGCGCCTATAACAACACGTAGCACCAAGTAATCTATAATAATGAAAAAATACCCAAGAGCTTAAAACATCTAAGGTTCCACAGCTGTCCACCCCTAGTAACACCTATCCATCGCAAATCCACTATAATTATTGTTTTAGACCTAAGAACTGTTCTGCCTTCGCAACACTATGGCAACGCATATCCAAAGCAATGGAGACGGGAGGAGGTGTTTTGTAGAAGAAAATTTTGTGACAGGAGGCCTACTATTATTCAGTACGATCGAGATTATCTGAGTAAATGTAACTCTAGAACTGCAAGCACTAAATTAAGCCACCAGAATAATTTCATTTATTATCTAGGAAAGAACTTTTGTTTAAAAAAAGCGAAAACGAGTAAGCGCATTGAAGATGACAATATTCATGTAAAAAACAAGGCTCCCTTGAAAACGGCAGAAGGCCCAACAAGGCAACTTTATTGAAATAGCGAATCTGTAGAAGCGCAAAACTATTTTGGTAAACTGTAACTGTTAAGGATTAGGTTTCATTAAAAGTAAAAAAAACTTGTTTATTCTGTGTATAACTGAAATTTAACTAGTTAACTAATTACAGCACACGAGTCAAACTTATAATTAATTATAATAGGCCTATAGCCTGAGAGAAGTACACAATAGGCCTATTGAGTTTTAAGCAACAGGAACAGCTGACATTATTTTCTGAGTTGGAGATGGAGACTATAATTTCAGATTGCAAGATTAGCATATTTTAGAGAAGATTTCAATCAATCAATCAATCAATCAATCAATCAATCAATCAATCAATCAATCGATCAATCAATCAATCAATCAATCAATCAATCAATCAATCAATCAATCAATCATACCAACCAAACAATCAATCAATCAATAAATAAACAAATCAGTCAATCAATCAATCAACCGATCAATCAATCTATTGAGCCAAGATGTGTACAAAACAACATCACATCAAACAAAATGTATTTATGTATGTATATATACCAATATCTGCGTGTACGTGTGCATGCATGTATGTTCCCATCCATGCATTTATATAGCGCCTCTCTGAGTTGCCTCACAGCGCAGATAAAATCGATTTTGTTATTGATGACCTGCTTTGAAACTGATCCGTCGTCGGTGCTTTTGATATTGATTGATTTCCTCGGAGTTTCCGCCAGAACAGCCAACGAAAACACCCAGAGTTCATTAGAGACAGATTGGCAAGTGTGGAAGGCCGTCGACGCCATCGGCAAGTACGGTAGGCCATTGCTGCCATGTGTCTGGTAGTCGATGGTCCTGCATAAGCACTATAGCAAGTAAGGAATCTATGGATGTCCGACAAAGTTTCATGCTGGATATGTTGACACCAGACTATCAAGTATGGCGGGTCACTGATGACATAGCTACCAAGGGCAACAACTGCTGAATGCTGGATAGATTGGCACAAGATTAACAAGTATGGAGGGCCGCTGATGCCAATGGTTAGCAGGTCTCGGATGCCATAGATTGAGTATTCGTGACTTTTGGGTTTAATATTCGTAAATATTCGTGAATATTAGGATTTTTTAATATTCGTAAATATTCGCAAATATTCGTTAACGGATTAAGGTGAACCATCGAAACCGCAATGTAGCCTAACCCGGTAAAGTAGTTTAAGTTTCTGTATGTCTCCATGACATTCACTCGCATTCAGGGCAAGATTGAATTAAAATATGCGATGCGCTTAATATGCTGAGATCGGGATAATTTTTGCTTGTAATCTGGCACTATTATTTCCTGCGTTGGCTTTTATATAAATTTATTCATCCTGCTACACTGTCACTGATATACTATGAGCTTGTTAATAAACTTTGTCTAGATAAGGATCCCAATGGAGCTTATGAACACTTCGTAGAACTCATCATGGATGCTTATGAGAAAGCATTCCCAAAGATATTATCCAAAAAACAAAAACATCTATCTTTCCATCATCCATGGATGACAAAAGGACTTCTAAAATCATGTAAGAAAAAATCTCGATTGTACTTGAAATATATAAAAAGTCCAACTCAAGTTAACAAAACCAAATTTACTGTTTATAGGAACGTTTTCAAATCACTTAAAACCAAAACAATCCAGAACTATTATGCAGCAGAATTTTCCAAATTTAACAGAGATATAAAAAGAACCTGGAATACTATTAGATTAATTATTGGTTCTAAACCATTGGAATCAGGGATTGATTCACTTCTTGTGAATGGTCACTTAATAAAAGATAAGGAGGCAATAGCCCATAACTTGAACACTTACTTTACTGAAATAGCTCAGAATCTCAGGTCAAAGATACCTGCAGCTGAAGCCGTCTATACTGATTACCTGTCACCCCCTCTGGTTGATTCTTTTGTCTTGCATCCAACCTATCCCGAGGAATTAATTTTACTTAACCGCACGATGAAATTATCACATAGTTCAGGTCCAGATCTTCTTGACCCAAGTATACTCAGCCCTAATATAATATTAATTGCTAACCCCTTAGCTCAAATTTTTAATTGCTCGTTAGAAACAGGTATTGTCCCAAATAAAATGAAATATTCAACTATCACACCAATTTTTAAACAAGGAGATAGGCAGGATCTAGGTAACTATCGACCAATATCCATACTACCTTACTTTTCGAAATTATTGGAAAAAGTAGTTTACCAACGTTTAAACGACTATGTGACAAAATTGAATATTATTCATCCATCGCAACATGGTTTTAGGCCAGGTCATTCGACTGTGCTCCCGTTAATTAATATTCAAGATAAAATATCACTAGCTATTGATCGAAATGAATTTTCTGTTGGAATATTTCTCGACCTATCTAAAGCATTTGATACTGTCGACCACGTAATACTCATTAACAAATTGCAAAACTATGGCATAAGAGGATTACCCCTCCTTTGGTTTAAAGACTACCTAAATAATCGATTCCAGCAAGTCAAATGCAATGATACTTACTCCACTTTTCAACTTGTTAAACACGGTGTACCTCAGGGTTCTATCCTTGGTCCCTTACTATTCCTTTTATACATAAATGACCTAACTAATTCATCCTCGTTATTAGAATACGTACTTTTTGCAGACGATTCTAATGTCTTTTTATCACATACCAACTATGATGACTTAATCAGGATTTTGAATGATGAATTAAAAAATATATCTCAGTGGTTTAAAGCTAATAACTTATCCTTGAACCTTAATAAAACCAATTATATTTTATTTTCCTCCCATAGAAAGATAATTCCGCATGTACAAAGAAATGTGATTATTGATGGTTTAGAGATTCCTAAGGTAACTTCGGCTAAATTTCTAGGTGTCTATGTGGATCAGCATCTTACATGGAGTACTCATATCGATAAGATATCTCATAAAATAGCTAAAAATATTGGAATTATTAAGAGAATTTCTTACCTGCTCTCTCCTAATACTCTACTGACATTATATTACTCTATGGTTCAGCCGTATTTGAGTTACTGTAATATGATCTGGGCGTCCAATTACATCTCTAGACTTCAATTGTTAATAATACTCCAGAAAAAAATTGTTCGTATCATAACTGGCTCTTCGTATACTGCCCATACTAACCAGCTTTTTATTGACTTAGAGATTCTCAAACTTAACCAGATTACTGACTACCAATCATGTGAATTTATGTACAAATCACTGCACAATATCTTGCCAAATGAATACACTAACCTGTTTAAGTCAAGCTTTGACTTTCATTCACATGAAACAAGAAGTTCTCTTTCCTTAAGAACGGAATTTGCTAGAACAAACTCCCGTAAATTCTCCATAAAATGTAGGGGTCCACTATTATGGAATAGTCTGCCACAAAACCTAAAGGCCTCTCCTAACATTAATCTATTTAAAATAAACTTACGAAAATGGCTAATAGTTAGCAAACCATAATCGATATTAAATTAGTTAAAATAATTATTAAAAATGTGCTCCATCTTCAAGGCTCCTTTTGCATTGTGAGTTGGTTTGCTTAGTTAGTGTTCCTTAATTGTTTCATCTGCTGTTTTGTTTTTGATTCAGTTTTTTCACCTTCTGCTTTGTGTGTTGGTTCCTGTGCTTGTGCATTGCTTTGATGTCATAATGTGTCCTGGCGAACAATCTTGAGGGCTCCTTTTGCTTTGTGCGTTGGTTTGCTTAGTGTGTCTTAATTGTTTCATCTGCTGTTGCTTTTGGTTCATTTTTTCATCAATTTGTGGTGTGTATTAATTAAAAGTCTTCATAGCTACTTGGGGACCCTACTTAGCGGGATTCCCTCCCTTCTGGGTCTCCATTTGTGTCCTAATTCTGTACTTTTGAGTTCTTTTTAACGCACTCCAAGTTTAGGGCTAACTGTTCACACTGGTATCACTCAATCCTACAACTACTTGGTTTAAATTATTTCTTCTTATATATTCATGGGTATTGACAATCTAGGCCAAAGGTTTATAATTTATGTTAACTAATTAGTTCTTACTTTGATTAATGCTTGTTTAATTTGTGATACTTGCAATGCTTCATGTAACTATTTTCCTGCCTTATTTCTCAGTGTGCTTGTTACATACGGACCAATAAAAAAATTGATTGATTGATTGATTGATTGATTGAAACAGCTTTATCAATTTGCAGTTACTATTGTAGGCAGTTAAAGTTTATTTCTAATTTAGCCTAGGCCTACTATTGCTGCTACTTGCCAACTGCCATCGGTGACTCTGCAGTCTCTGCTTCTTTTCTGTTCGGGAGGATGGTCAGAAGACAGACATTAACTGTAGTTAAGTATCAATGTGATATGAATGCCGCATGGCCACATTGGCCAGACCCAGCAGAGACGTTGAAGTTTTTAACAATAAATCTATTAAAGTTATTGTCACTTACTGATACAGGCCCATGCTTTGGCTAACTCAATTTTGTACAATTCATTCAGTAAAAGTTGAACATTTTCAAAAATAACAAAGTAAGAATTAAGAATAAAGATTTTCTTGAAAGAACAAGAATAAAGAATTTATTGAAATAACATAATATTTTACGAATATAATATTCGTTGACAGTTTTAATATTCGTTAATATTCGTGAATATTTGAAAATCTTAATATTCGTAATATGCGAATACTCAATCTATGTCGGATGCCATAAGTGGCAAGACCTCGTAATGTTCACCACAATGGCAAGAACCCGTACTATCCGTCTCATGGGAGGCAAGAGCCCGTACTATCCGTCTCATGGGAGGCAAGAGCCCGTACTATCCGTCTCAAGGTAGGCAAGAGCCCGTACTATCCGTCTCATGGGAGGCAAGAGCCCGTACTATCCGTCTCATGGGAGGCAAGAGCCCGTACTATCCGTCTCATGGGAGGCAAGAGCCCGTACTATCCGTCTCATGGGAGGCAAGAGCCCGTACTGGCTGCGTTGCCAGAAAGTGTCATAGTCAATGCTTTGCAGCCTCCACCCAGGGTAGAGTTATCTCTGTTGCCTGAGAATACCATTAGTAATATTATTTTAATGATGCGTATAAGCATGGGTGTTGTGTAGCCTATGTGTGCAATTGTGCATGCTGTCATATCACATTGGTGTATTTTATTGTATAGTTGTATTCGTGTAAATAATATGTGTGTATGTAGGCCATGTTATACATAATACATGTATTATTATATGCCAAGATGTTCTCATGTGGATGTTAATGTATGCATGAGTGAACGTCCTTGCGTTCGTGGGTATGCGTGTGTGTATGTGTGTGTGTGTATGTATGTGTGTGTGTGTGTGCGTGTGCGTTTGTCCAGTTGCCAATCGATCCGTGGCTCGTGTGTTTGTTTGTGGATTGGGGGGGGGGGGGGTGGGGGTCGTGTGGACCATCGTCAGACGAAGATGCTGCTGCTGCTGCTGCTGCTGCTGCTGGTGGTGCTGGTGGTGCGTGGATGCAGCGAAGAGGAAAGATTTGAATATGGGAGAGGTGGATGGGGAGGATATCCGTCTGTCACTCGTTTCTCTGTCTTTCTGTATCTGTGTCTGTCTTTGTCAGTGTCCGTCTGTCTGTCTGTTTGTCTGTCTGTCTGAGAATGTCTGGCTCTTTCGCTTGCTCACTCACTGAATATTCTCTCAATCCACCCATCCATCCACATATCCATCCACACATCCATCCACACATCCATCCATCCATCCAAACATCCATCTATCCACACATCCATCTATCCACACATCCATCTATCCACACATCCATCCATGGGTAGATGGATGATCCATCAACCCATTAATCCCTCCCGTCACCAATTCTTCCATCATTCCATCAATCCACCTACCCATCCAAAGACCCATCCGTCTCTCCCTCCCTCTCTCCCTCCCTATCTCCCTCCATCCATCCCTCTCTCCCTCTCTTCCTCCGTCTGCGTCTGACTTTAAACTGAGAGAAGTTCTTCCTCTGCGACAACAATTCATAAATTATCCACAATGACGACGTCTCATAACACTCGATGACGTCCGTACGTCGTCTGTCTACTGCACCACTAGCACCACTATGGCACCAGCAGCACCATCACCACCACTAGCACCAACACCACCACTAGCACCGACATCACCCGGGCAGCAGTGGCCCCACAGCCCAAGCAGTAGGGCCACAGACTGACCAGTCGCAGACAGGCAGGCACACACGGACACACTGCCGCCGTCGCATCTCGCCTCGCAGTCGGTCAGTCGATCGGTTCTCCTCCTTCTTCCTTCTTTGCTTCCTCGCAGTCGACCGAATCGGGTGCTTGACGCCGGAAGAAGAAGACCTTTCCCGCCATAGACACAGCCTTCGGTTGGCAAGGGCAGCCCGTCCTTGAAGAGGAAGAAGAGAAAGCAGGCGATCCAGCTTCATCATCCACCACCATGTCTGATCCTAAGAAGCGGGACAGAACGACGACGGAGCGGACCACCTATGAGTCCCGGACGAACTACCGAGGGGACAGTGGCGGTAGTGGTGGTGTTGGTTTGGACAGCAGATCTGAATCAGTCTACCGCCCCATGATGACCTCGAGGAACCTGATCATCCAGAGGACGGCCTACGGGGGACCTGGCAGCGTCAAAGGGTACGGACCTGGAGGCGGAAGGAGCTACTCAATGGAAAGGTCGTCCCAGTATGGGGGCGGTGGACTCTTCGGGGTCCCGGCCGGGGCCTACTCGAGTGTGACGAGCACGGGGGTGAGCAATGTGAGGGTGACGAGGGAGCAGGAGAAGAAGGACATGCAGGACCTGAACGAGAGGTTCGCATCGTACATCGAGAAGGTCA
>OX457041.1:1792622-2087622 GCA_949752735.1 Lumbricus terrestris | reverse complement strand
CAGAATATAAAACATATCCTCAGTATCCTGAATATAATAACATATCCAGTATATAATGACATATCCTAAATACAATAACATATCCTGAATATAAAGCATATCCTGAATATTAAACATATCCAGAGTATAATAACATATCCTGATTATAATAATAACAGAATATTCTGAATATAAAACATATCCTGAATATAAAAAGATAAACTGTATGCCCTCTGTAAATAACGAGCTTTGAGTCACAGCCATCCATAATTACTGACGTAGCCTACAAATTACAATGGTGACTCACGGCTCATACGTGACCATGCATGCAAAGACGGCTGCTGGTTAAATTTACAATGCTGGTCAACACACAAGCGAGATAATTTTGGTGGAGAGTATTTGCTGTAAAGTTCCGGCAGATTGGTCGATGTAATTGACGCTCGACAGAAACGTAATTCCCTGGTAGAAAAACCATTTGGCAATTAATGGTTTCCACGTAAGGTAATGGGTAAATCATAGAAGCTTCTATTGTAGAAGTGCCGTGAAAACATCAAAGTAATGGTAACTCACTTGTTTGAATGTTCTGCATGAAGTCAATGATGATGACGATCGTGATGATGATGACGACGATGATGATGATGACGATAATTAATGTTATTATGATGGTAGCGCAATTTGTATAGCGCTGTGGCTAAGCCGAGACCGAGAGTGCCGCACCAGAGTAAAAAAAGTTCTGGGCAGTCCTAAGATTCTTTAAAAAGATAGGTCTTGTGCTCTGATAGAAATAATTTTAAAATATCTGCTGTAAGCAGGGCTTAAAGTGTGACTGGACGGTCATGGACGTCGTCCATGCACTTATTTTAAAATCTGAACGCCGTCCTGCCACTTATTGGCCAGCACAGTCTAGAAAGATAAGGGGCGTCCAGGCACTTATTTTTCCACACTTTAAGCATTGGCTGTAACAGGGGCGGATCCAGGGGCCAATCCGGCCATGGCCCTCCATTTAAAAATTGCATGGGACGTGGCCCCCACCATTTGGTTTCAAGAAACCATCAAATAAATGTAATGGGAGAGAAAAACAGGACATCAGGCCCCCTATTACAAAATCGTACGGGGCGTGGCCCCCGTCGATTTAGCGGCGGTTGAGATGGTGTTTCCCGGAAAATTGGGGGGGAAAGGTCATCGCTTTTTTCGGCGGATGAAATGGTATCTTTTTCCCGGGAAATTGGTCGATGACTTAAAAAAAGTCATCAGTTTTTTCGGCGGCACATCGAAATTTGTCCCTCTGTCCCACCAACAAGACCCAACATTTTGGCCCCCCCTTCGAAAATTTCTGTATCCGCCCTTGGCTGTAAGAAGGTGAGTTCTTCAAATAGACAGATTCTCTTTAGCAGATTTAAACTTACGATCCCAGGTTACAATTACAATGACGAATGCAAGCTATTAACAGGCAAGTTACTTACAATGTCATGCACGTGTTTGTACGTGTTTGCACTGTACACTTTAGGATTTGGACAACGAGACTCTGCTACACATTGACGCGGAGAACAGGAGGCAGACTCTGGAAGAACAAATGGAATTCATGAAGTCCGTACACGATCAGGTTGATAGAGAATTTTATAACACATGTAGGCCTATAATTATAATAATTACATGATTACATGCATTGTATTTAATATTGTGAGCACTTATATATATATATACATGTATATGTATATATATCCCTCAGGATTCCTTGGAAAATGCCATCATGCTGGGTCACGTCGAGGGTTATCGACACCGTGGAAGACCGTGTATTAACTGGATAGACAACATTCTTTCCTGGTCCCACCTTTCTGGATCCTATCTTCTCGCTGCCGCACGCAATAGGCGTCAATGGAGAGCCCTAGTCCATACATGTGACCAACCGTCGCGCGGCGACGTCGGTGTTTGACATGACATGACATGTATATATATATTATGTATAATAATACATATATTAGTGTATATATATATGATAATTATTATATAAGTATACTTGATATGATATGAGTGGACT
The DNA here is from genome assembly GCA_949752735.1 of Lumbricus terrestris. Classification (NCBI taxonomy): domain Eukaryota; kingdom Metazoa; phylum Annelida; class Clitellata; order Crassiclitellata; family Lumbricidae; genus Lumbricus; species Lumbricus terrestris. The sequence continues at coordinate 2,085,605 of OX457041.1, read as the reverse complement.
TCATGAAGTGACCTATATTTATAAATTCTTGAAATGAATGAATGGCTGAATAAATAAATAATTCAGTAAAAAATTCTTTCCACCAATCACAACCGAAACTAAATTAACCGATTTAAATCGCTACACACCAATTTGGTATGAGATATGCTATAATTTAGCCGCTTAAAATTATCCATGAATTTACATTTTTTAAATTTTCTATTAACTAACTGGTTAGCTTTGCAAATTTTAACTTAACCAATTATTTAGCTGGTTGCGTAGACGCAGTTCTTGGTGTACACAGGAGATGAAGGAATTGGCGGCGTTGGTCTATCGCGATACGACTTCAGAGAATCGTGAGTTCTGGAAGAACGAGATGGGTCAGGCTCTCAGAGAGATCCAACAAGTCTACGACGACAAGATCGACAACATGCGTGGCGAACTGGAAACCTTCTACAACATGAAGGTACAGACAGACTCTATAGATAGATAATTTATCTGTGGTGGTCCATAGCTGCTCAAGTCCCACAATGCCGATCCAATTCGTCTTGACTTTAAAATATCCACCACTATTCATTCGAACTCCCTAGCAATTTCCATCAATAATTTGAATTCTTTTTTATTTACCCATGCTTTTCCTACTTACCGGTGCATAGGCTACCGTAGAATTTCCTTCATTTACTACATTAGACTCTAGCAAGCATTGACTAAATGCAACTGGGTTTAACTAAACCAAATAGACTAAGTTGGACGAGACCTTTCTGATAAAATAATTTACAGTATAGTAGACGGTAGTAGAGTAAACGAGACTTGATTGGACGAGACTAGTCAAGACCCGATTAGATTGTTTCACAGTTTAACAAACAGTAGAAAAGACTTTTAGTAGAAAAGTGAGGTAAGAGAGGATTTTTAACTATAGACTAGACAATTATTGAACGATTCAGAATATGTCAGATGCTCTATACTAGCTATTTAGCTTTCGATTTCTAACCATTATTTTATCACTGGTTCCGATAAACATCTTTCGCTGATGATATTTATAATTATTCTGCTTCTAGATTCAGGAATTTCGAACTGGAGCCACGCGTCAGAACATTGAGACGACTCATTCGAAGGAGGAAACGAAGAGAATCAAAACACAGGTCACGGAAATGTACGACAAGATGAATGACCTTGAAGCAAGGGTAGGAAAATCATACATTACCCCTCCCCCACCCCATACACATCTTTGTCAGCCCTCTCTTCGTTTGTGGTCGATTTAAGAGTGTTGTTGCAATACTGTTTTCATTGACCTTGTGGAAACATGAATATAATAACATATCCTGAATAGAATAAGACTAGAATAACAGATCCAGAATATAATAACATATCCTGAATATATCCTGAATATAATAACATATCCTGAATATATCCTGAATATAATAACATATCCTGAATATATCCTGAATATAATAACATATCCTGAATATATCCTGAATATAATAGCATATCCTGAATATATCCTGAATATAATAACATATCCTGAATATATCCTGAATATAATAACATATCCTGAATATATCCTGAATATAATAACATGTCTTGAATATAATACTTAAAACTTAACTTTTTGAGGTATTCAATGTATGCTATAAATTATGAATTATGAAGTGCGCTGATACAAACAAGCGTGCAATGCACGTGGAATTGTTGGACTTTTATTACATTCTCTTTTGCATTCACTGACGTTGCACAACATTTTCTTGCATGCTGTTGCAACTTGCATTCATATACCCTGCACAGCATTCTCTAGCATTATATCACATTCATTTACGCTGCTTAGCATTCTCGTGCATTTCTTGACCATCCATTACTTCATCTGTAAGCTTATATCCCAGCACCTAGAGTTCTAGACTGTCCGTTGCATTCTCCAGTATAATTCCATTGCATTGCATAGCATTCATTGCATATCTTTATATTACCTGACATTTATTTGCGTTTCTGCCCTACTCATACGGATTACAAAGCATTTCTTTTGCATTTAATTCCTTTGCATTGTTGAGTATATTTCTTTGTTGCAGAACGGTCAACTGATGCGTGAACTGGACATCATGAGAAGGGAAAAGGAAGAACGAGAACGAGAACTGGAATCGGAGAATGGAGAACTGAAGAATGAGGTTGACACAGTTTACATCTATCACCTCATTCACCCATTAATCCGTCCATTTAATGTCCATTGAACCACCATTTAACCAATCAATCAATCAATCAATCAATCAGTCAATAAGTGAATGAATGAATGATTCAATCAAACAAATCAATCAGTTAATCAACCAACCAACCTAGCTTCCTATCTACCTTGCCAACTCTCTACCTAGTTACCTCGCTATCTAACTAGCCAACTAGGTATCTAGCCATCTACCTAGCTGCCTAGCTACCTGCTTACCTACCTGCCTATCTATACTTACCTACCTACCTAGTAGCTACCTACCTACATACCTCCCTACCACCATAAACGTTTTTAGCACATTGAAAATTATATATATATATATATATATATATATATATATATATATATATATATATATATACGAAACAACCTGGCTAGAATGGCCAATGGCCATGCAGTATTTATAAGACTAGACTCAGCCTATTATTATCTGGAATCAAATGGAACATTATTATTGGACCTGATCGGAACACAAAAGTTTACACTGGACAAGATTGGAACAGAGTAGACTATACATATTATTATACGAGACTAGCATAGAATATAATATATTATGAGATAACAATTATTATTGATAACATTTGATGATCACTTCTGGTATATAGCGGCGTCTAACAAAAATAATGACGTCGTATAATTATGCCAACCGTTGTTTGAAGGTAATTAAGCTGCGGGCTGAAATGGAGGCGATAATGCAGGAGCTTCAGCGTTTGATGGATACGAAGCTAGGCCTGGAGCTGGAAATATCCGCCTACAGGAAGCTACTGGAAAGCGAAGAGCACAGGTTTGTGTGTATCGGTCTCTCCGCCACTGTCTCTTCGTCTGTCTCTCTGTCTCTATTTGTCCTTCTTTGTCTCACTGTCTGTCTCTCCGTCTTTGTCTCTTCATCTGTCTGTCTCTCTGTCTCTCTCTGTCTCTCTCTCTCTGTCTGTCTCTCTCTCTCTCTCTCTCTCTCTCTCTCTCTCTCTCTCTCTCTCTCTCTTCGTCTCTTTCTCTGTCTGTTTAAATCGTTCTCTGTATTAATTTTTGTCTGTCGCTCTCTCTCGTCCTCAGTTATTCTAACTCTCCGTCTCTCAGACTGACCCTCTGGTATAATCTGAGTCCATCTGTCTGTTAGCCAATCAAGGTATGTCGGTCCGTCTGTCTGTCTGTCTGTCTGTCTGTCTGGCTGCCAATCTATGACTGTCTGTTTACTCATCTTTCTGAAGCTGTCTGAAAATTGTATTAATCAATTTTTTTACTAATTACATAGGTTGACATACTATTCAGGCGAGGCTGGTAGAGGCGGAGGGTCGGCCTCTGGAAAGAAGCCGATAGCAGGTGGAGGATCAAACCTAGACAGGGACGGAGGTGACCGTGACCGTGGTGTAACAGACCGTGACCGTGCTGCAACAGACCGTGACCGTGGTGTAACAGACCGTGACCGTGGTGCAACAGACCGTGACCGTGGTGCAACAGACCGTGACCGTGGTGTGACGGATCGTGACCGTAGTGTGACGGATCGTGACCGTGGTGTGACGGATCGTGACCGTGGTGTAACAGATCGTGACCGTGGTGTGACAGACCGTGACCGTGGTGTGACGGACCGAGACCGCGGATTGACAGATCGTGACCGTGGTGTGACGGATCGTGACCGTTCAACTGACCGTGACCGCGGTACGACTGACCGTGACCGCGGCGTAACAGACCGTGACCGTAGTGTAACAGACCGTGACCGTGGTGTGACAGATCGTGACCGTGGTGTGACAGACCGTGACCGTGGCGTGACAGATCGTGACCGTGGCGTGACAGACCGTGACCGTGGTGTGACGGACCGTGACCGTGGTGTAACAGACCGTGACCGTGGTGTGACAGACCGTGACCGTGGAGTGACAGACCGTGACCGTGGTGTAACAGATCGCGGCACACTGGATCGTGACAGAGGTGGATCTTATGCAGACCGTGACCGTGGGGTGACAGACCGTGACCGTGGTGTGACAGACCGTGACCGCGGCGGTGCCTATCCTGACCGTACGACCCTTGACCGAAGCCGTGGTGCGTCCGAGAGGGACCTTCGCGGCGGCGGCGGCGGCACTGCAGCAGACCGTGACCGTCTTGGACCGAGCACCCGACCGACTGATAGGTCGACGTCGTTGGTCGAGCCTGGAGTGACTCGAAGGACAGAGCGACCACTGAGAGCCGAGATGGGAGACCTGGAAGAAGCACCAGGTGAGTTCTCTACCTAAGGATATCGACGAGTGGATGGATGGGTGGGTGGGTGGATGGATGGATTGATATAATATTGGCGATTTTCTTGTGTTGTCGAGATCTTGCCTTGTCTTTGCTCGTCCTATCTTGTCTCACCTTGTCCTGTCGCGTTCTTTCCTTTCGTATAGTCCTGTCTTTTAATGCCATTGTCTTGTCCTTTGTTGACATTTTCTTGCCTTTGTATTTCCAGTTTTTGTCACTGACCAGTCTTTCTTGTCTTGGTTTTGCCTTTTCTTGCCATTTGTTGCCATTTTCTATTCTTTTCATGCCATTGTCTTGTCTTTTCTTCCTTTGTCCCGTCTTTCCTCCCACTCTCTTGTCTTTCCTCGCCAAATATAAAATAATTGTCTTCACTTGTAGCTTCCTCGCTTGTCTTGAATCGTCTTTTCTCTTCTTTTGCCTCTAATGTCACTCTATATTTAAATTCCAACTACCTTTGATCCCTTTGTTCTGTGATTGGCACAAGACGGTACTGGGGAACCTGACCTGTCCCCTCCAGCGGTGCCGAGCTTCATGGTGAAGGGCGAGGTTCTTCCAGGCAAGACGAGCTTCCAGAGGAGTGCGAAGGGACCGATCTCCATCAGTGACACTGCAGCTGATGGAAAGTTCATCAGCATCGAAAATACAGGACGCAAGGTGAGCATGACAATCAATCAATCGATCAAGCAATCAATCAATCAATCAATCAATCAAATGACTAAATTAATCAGTAAATCAATCAATCAAATAGACAAATCAATTAAACAATCAATAGATCAATCAATCAATCAAATACGCTTTATTGTTCATCAATCTTCAAGCAGGAGCAATTTGCACAACATTATTCAAGCAGTTGCAAAATGAAAAACCCAAAGGAGTTTCGCTAAGCCTGCTAAGGAGTTCATTATACAAGTAATAATTCTTATCAGACCAGTGGAATGACATTCATCAGCACAAACCATGTTTTAGATTTAGAGTCTAAAACTCTAAAATAATAGACACTATAATAATTGTACCATAAATAGGCCAGAGAGTCAACTTTCAACTATTGTAAGTACAATTAGTAGGTCTAGTAGCCTACACTCGCATCATCGCACTTCACAACAAATCTTGATAATCAGAGGTTCATTACTGATGAGAAGCAATGGATCACGATTTTAAGATTGTCGCCATGAATTTGAATTGTATGCATTTTCAACGGATGATCTTCTATCTGCTTTTGAGCTGGGGCGAATTATTAAAACTTGATCTACATTAATTAAGTTAAAGGTCAATAATTAAGTATGGATTACCTATGTGTAAGGATGAGATGATTGACCCTAGCTTAATTGCACAGCTCTCAGCTTAACTTCTCTGAACTTTGTTTCCCAGGAGGAGATCATCAGTGACTGGACTCTGAAGAGAACGGTTGATGACATCGAAGTGGAAGATTACCACTTCCCACCTGGATTTTCCATTGAACCAGGAGCGAAGATAAAGGTTCGTCTTCATCATCATCATCATCATCATCATCATCATCATCATCATCATCATCATCATCATCATCATCATCATCATCATCATCATCATCATCATCATCATCATCATCATCATCATCATCATCATCATCATCATCATCATCATCATCATCATCATCATCATCATCATCATCATCATCATCATCATCATCATCATCATCATCATCATCATCATCAACAACAACAACATCATCGTCGTCGTCGTCGTCGTCGCCGCCGCCATCATCATCGCCGTTGCATATAAACAAAACATTGATGCATGCATACATTTCAAATATTGATGCATGTACACATAAAAATTTATTACATTTATGTACACAACAGTACTGTACATTTTGTGCATACACGCATGTAATACAGACATCCATGATTAAACTACATCGCTCTTTTATCGTGGATTTGCAGATCTGGGCGAAGGGTTCGAAGCCATTAGACGCTTCGGCCCATGACCTTGAAGGCATCGATGTGAGCTGGGGCATCGGAAGCAATGTTTCCACTAAGCTGGTTAATCCGGCCGGAGAGGTAAGCAATCAAATTCATCTGAATCACCTGCTCAAGGTAAGCTACTGATGCTTCATCTGATCTGCTTTATTGCTGTTCCTTGCAAGTTGAAAACCTAATAAAGTAGCCAAAGTACTAATAAAACTAAATCACAACAAATTAAAATAATGATAGTAACAACTATTATAGTTTCTGTAATAGTTGAAGTGATGATAGGCCTACTAATAAAAGCAGCAACAAGGACCACTTTGGCAATGCTTAAGTATATTTTCAAAATTTAAGACAATTTTTTTAAATCACCTTGAAGGCCATATTTGAAGTTTTTTTTAAAAGATATTCTCTCTAGGCACCCCGAAAAGGTCACTTTATATATATATATAATATATACATACACAAATTTATTTATTTATAAATGCAAACACAAAATGCATAAGCCTACCTTAAGTTGTTTTGTCGAGTGGTACAAATTTTGCAGTTGTTTTCCCGTTCACAGCTTACATGTACCTTAACACTTGAAACTGGTAATTATTTTATGTATTATAGTTTACCTGGCCTTTTTATACGTACGGTATTTAAGTAGACTACTCAATGAATATTATAATTGTCATTCGGTGATGTTATTTTTTTTGTTTCTTTAGGATCGTGCCACACACGTCCAGAAAACAACTTTCGCATGAGTTGCCGAGTTGCTGATATAATGTCGATTGGAAAATTAATTGTCACTCGTCGATGATAGAGCCTGCATTGTTTTCTTTCCGCTTTTGTCTTTGCTAATTAAATTCTCGATGTTGTCTGCGAAACGTTTTGAGTGTTTGGCGACGAAACTGTTCTTAAATTATTATCATCGTTACAGTGTAGAACGATAGTAAGTAGGGCCTAGTAGGCGCTATAAAATGAACGCGATAGCATTAAATCGATATCTAATATCTTCTGTTTATCTATGACGTCGACTTTACGATGGATGCTATGATATTTATAGTCTTTGGTTTTTCCTTAGAGTTTTTTATATCCAGGGTAACACTTTTTTAGATTTTATACCCTCATCAACTCTTAAATTTTTGCATTTTCTCGCTTGTTAAGAATTAGCCTAATCCCCCAAAATCAAGTTACTGGTATTTTCCCGCAAGTTTGACTATAACGTGCTCGTTTTTGATTGCTTGGACACCACCGAAAGCTATGCTGCGTGACCTTAGGTTTAGCTGTGATCTTTCGGAAAACCAACTTTATCCGTTGCCAAAATCGGACTATTACTGTAATTTATTATTAGTACATGTATTTTGTTGATTTATGAATTTGATGAGCTTATTTAATGATGCCTTACCCTTCAGGATGAATGGGGCGATGCAAATTTACCCGATAGACCTAGAGCTTAAGAAAGGTTTATGAAATCATGACATCAATGCGATTGATCCTTATGATGGTAGGCTAACTCGTTAAATTTCTGGGTTGCAACTAAGTAGGCTGCAAAATAAATTGTTGTAAGCTTTGCTGAAAGAATCTAGGCTAGATGTGAGCTTATCAACCCAGGAATTTTTCTACGCTGATTACAGATACGCAGACGAGAAATTGAATTATATTTTAGCTACTATGGTAACGTTGATGAGAGTTAACGCCTATAATTCAAGTAATGTCAACTCAAATGTTCGTGTCTCCTCTAGCATTGTATTCGACCCTGTCATCCGCATAGCTGTGTGTTCTAATATTGTCAACCTTCTGTCTAAATACAGGTAATTGTGTCGTTGTTGATGTTATTGCTATCATTGCTGCTTTTCTATTGTGGAACATGGAAATATTATGTAGGCTAGAAACTTGTAGGCAGCTGCTCGATCTCTGTAATAAGACGTTGGCATGATTCTCCTATAGTCAGTTTAATAACACAATTAACAGGAATGACAATGGATGTGGCTTCAGTCGGATTCGTTGTGATTGACTTACATTTTCAACAATAAAAACGGATTGAGACTGTCAATAATTTTTATTGTTCTAATTCACGTTTTTTGGTCGTTCTGACAACAATTGTTATTTTAGGTACACAAATTTAAGTATTTTATTTCTAATTGTTGAAGCTAACAAATTTACAGTTCTCAGCGTCTAAGATCACAAGCTGCATGCTTATGAGGGTGTTGTAACATTTAGAAGTTCAGTAGTAACATAGCTTTAGCACATACCTTGACGAATTAAGGACCATTCCAAGATGACTGCTCCAAACAGGAATCATTCAACAGTGTCATAGATACCACATACATTATTCAACAAGACGCTTCGGAGTCTATATACTACTACACCTGTATAGTTTATACATGCACATTACAAATATGTTTATATGTAGGCTTTGTATTTGCGTGTATATGGATGTGTAGGTCTATAGGCCTACGTGTACTCGGCATGCATCTCTCTTTGTGCCCGTGTGTGTTTCTATGAAAAAGTTATTTCAATTGAAAGCTCATGCACAAAATCCATGTCAAAATGATGTAGACTAGACCTATTGAAATTACCTGCATCTAAAATGCCAACACTGCTATGATTACGGTAGGCTGATAAATGATTAATGTTACACAGTTTATTTTTATTTAGCATTAAAAAAACTACTGGCAAGAATTCTAAATAGAAAAATTGAATTGAAAGGCCATAATGAGGACTGCAGGCCTACATCTACCGAAGTGCAGTAGGCCTACAGCATATTTAGGCTATAGAAAAATTTAACGATAAACACAACTCAGCTTGTCAAGTTCGTAGGCTATCCAGATTATCCGGGTATAAACTCATCAACTTTGTCATTCTCGAGTGTGTACAGTTGATCAACTTTAAACTCGCGATAACATATCACCGTTGTCAGGTAGGCTCGTTCAATCTAATCGAACATCTCTTCAAATTACACTGTTCACGGTATAGGAGTCAATCACTATAGATCGAATCGACTCCAACTTGAACTCGAGCAAATTCACAGAAGTGCAAACAAGGAAGTGAACGCTCTTGTTGTTTCCCGCATTCGTGGGCCACTGTTCAATCCAGATGTCTTGCCTCTGTATGAACTATGAACCCGCCCCATGAACTGTTACACACCTCTTCCTCTAACACTTAACGTCATCAACTTGGCATATTGGCGCCTTTTGTATGGCAACCGCTACTTTACTTCACACTATTACATTATTCTTTTTTAATACTATAGACTTTTATTAATACTTCTATGTTTTATTCTGTAGTGAAAATTTCAACTTTTATGTCAACCCAATATCTTGATGGCGCCGTTATTGCATGGCTGTCAGCTTCGTATTTATTTTTGCATTTGTATTTTGTTTGCTCTTCATGTGACCTGTGTCTGGATGAAGAACTCAGGCCGAAGAACCAGCAACAGGCTGAAGATAGGTCGAAACTATCTTGGCATGAAACGCTTAAACTAAAGGCACCCATTGCCGCTGCAGCGGAGTGTGCAAAACACTCAACATGCACTAGGATGACTTGACAAAAAAACCACTAGTCACACATCGGTCAGAAACACCAATCTTACTCGACCTTCCTTAGGTCACCGTCAGCCTTTATATAAATTTCTTTCTACACTGGAGGTCGCTCTGTAGTCAGGCTATAGTGTATAAAATAAATACCGCATTCCAGTTAGGCTACGGTATTGTTAGAGGCCTCGCCGATCTGGATATTTTCGGAGGGTCTCACGTTCTTTGTTGCCACACCTCTGCTGTCTAAATATCATTTGTGTTAAACTGGGATGGTATTATTCCGAGTGACTCGTAGAGGTGATTTCCAACTGTCTCCTCGGTCGCTTGCGGTTTCTCGTATTGACCACCGCCATCTTGAACATCTCCAGCCTCACTCCGGTTTGCGCATGCCTCGTTCTGAATTGCACTAGCCTCGTTCTCGTATCCAGCAGCCTCGTTTTGATCAACGTTGCGACGACTATCGAAGCTTTCTCGAAGTTCCATGGCACGATACTGGGCGTGGAAGGACTGTTGGGAGGTCATGGAACCGAGGTGGGGGTCAACGGGAGCGGAAGCATTGACGCGGATGACCTCTACGAGGAGGGCGAAGGCAGAGAACCAGTTGATGGATGTGGAGACGACGGCGATGATGAAGGACCAGGAGAGGTCGGCTCTGAAGACGGCGGAATCCTCCTGGGAAACGATGATGCCACAGATGACGACTGCGGTCAGGCAGAAGCAGGCTGGAAGGGAAAACAGAAAGTGTATCTTTCTTTGTCTGTCTAGTTGTCTGTCTATCTGTGTGCGTGTCCGTGTGCCTGCTTTTCTTTCTATCTAGCTGTATGCCTGCCTGTCTGTGCGTCTATGTGTCCTTCTGTCTTTCTATCTGTAAGCTATATTTATCTGTCTGTAGCCTATCTCGTGGTACGACCATATCTGTTTTTCTGTATATTTCGGCATCTATCTGAATCTGTCTGTTTGTCTGTCTCTCTGTCTGTCTGTCTGGCTCACGTTTTTTGTTGCCATACCTCTACTGGTTATAATTACAACAATTACAATTACAACAACTATAGCAATAGCAAATATTAATACTGCAACTACTACACAAAATCTACTACTAAAACTACTACTACAATTTGTTTCTATACATCTATATATAATTATATATACATATATATATATATATATATATATATATATATATATCTGCATCTGTCTTCTTGTCTGTCTGTCTGTCTCGCACACAGAACAAGAGAGTCACTTTCTTCCGCTGGAAAATTGACACATTTGTCTAACTACATGTACTACTTTTTGAGTTGTGATCAATTTCACCGAAGCACTAAAGCACTTAAGCACTTACATGTAAGCACTAAGGCACTTAAGCACTGACAAATGATACACAAAACAAAACTCAGTCCTGAATTACATTTATAAACATTTTTCAGGCCATCGCTAAATTTTTTGTTGTGTTTTAGGTTATTCCTTCGTGCAAAAATGCCTGCAGGCATCCATACTCCATGATAGCCTATCTGCCAGTTTTCTCATAGCCAGCATTGATTTGTAGCTCTATTGAGCGGTAATAAAATTTGTGACTGTCCTAGGCAGTAACAATAGTTTTATCTGTATCATCAAGTATTAAAACGATCTTAGATATATGTTAAACAGCAATGGTATCAGATGTAGACTTACCGATGGCGAAAGTGAGGCAGAAGCTGGTGAATAGAATTCCCTGCGCGAGTTCCCTTTGCATTGGAGACGAACCAACGAAAAGAATGAGAGCGACACACGTTACGATGAGGAATAGCAACGAAATGACGAGAATGGCTTCGACACAAACCAACCAATCGTTCTCCAACGCTATGACCAACACACAAACAATATGACATTGGCGATTTATGTGTTTCAACATATAGTGCCAAATAAGCATTTCATACCTCTTTCAAATTTCTAACTACTACGACTACCACTACTACTACTACTACTGCTACTGCTACTGCTACTGCAACTGCTACTGCTGCTACTACTATGACAACTTCCACTACTGTACTGATTACGATCTGGTTTTGTAGTGCAATCGGTTGATGTATTAATGCGTTATGCATTGGCGCTATAGAAATCATAAAATGATATTACGACTTCAATGCGAACGGTCAAAATTGTCGAAAAAATTGAAACCTCTGTTTAGTGTTAGATTCGCCATAATTATAAGTAACCTCAGACGAGATCTATTTAAATCAATTATGTCTGGCATTGCAACCAATAAAAAAATTACTTACCAGAACCAATGTTTGGTTTCGTGCTTATTATTGCGGTGAAGTAAATTTTAAAATAATTCTATGCATAAACCTAAGCAACGTAGGCCTATAACACCAATAGATCTAATGATAGAATATAAAAATAAATTGAGTCAACAAATAATCATATTTTGAAAAAAATAGTGGGAACTAAAATCCATAATTCAGCATTAATTATGATGCTAAGATTATTATTTATTTGTAGCTAACTATAGCATGCGAATAGTGATTATGATAATCACAATCATAAATAGCCTATTAATAATGATGGTGACGATAAAAATGGATTATGATAATCAGGAAATTATGGTACAGTTTTATAAAAAATAATGATAATGATGATCATGATGATAATAATAATGATAATGATAATGATAATGATAATGATAATAATAATAATAATAATAATAATAATAATAATAATAATAATAATAATAATAATAATAATAATAATAATAATAATAATAATAATAATAATAATAATAATAATAATAATCTCCGAATATTGTTTGGCACACCTGAGGGATCATAAATACCTCGGGTAAAAAAATAATAATAATAAATAATGATAATAATGGTAAACGCTTACCCTGAGCCGTGCTTTTCATCCAGTTCTGAGCGGTGCTACACTGCCACTGATCACCAACCTCAGCAGCCGTGGTATTGATGCTGGGATCCACCGCATCATCTGGCATCTTATAGCATGCCTGCCACAGTCCAACGTTATATGAATCATCGCTTTCGAACCAGTTGGGAGACGAGAAAGCGATGATGAAGAGGACGAGGGAGATGTTGAGGAAGATACATGCGGATCCACCGAAATAGGATGGATTGACGAATATTGGAAAGGTCGAGGAGGTCATGGTGTCGAGGATAGGTCACTTCCGGTAGCTCTCATTAGGTCAGGGTCATTAATAGATATATAGAGAAGGCCACTCGTGGGAAGTCAGGTCATTCGCACAAGGTCAGGGCCTTTCGGAGAGGTCGAGGTCGTTCGTAGGATGTCAAGGTCAGTCATGCGAGGTCAAGATCATTCGCAGGAGGCAATGCCGGTATACCTACAGGTTGAAGACCGTTGCTACAACGGAAAGGTCACCATGACCACGTGAAGGTCAGTTAGGTCGCTTAGAAAAACAACTTATCCGGTTTCAAGGTGAGAGTGGTTCCTCTTCCAGTGATGTCTTTCATCAAACGTTTGTTCGCATATCGGTAATCGTGTAATAGTTGTAAGCTCTAAATCTCTAAAACTCTACTCTAAAGTCAAGCTCAGGGCCCCAGCTTGTTCACGAGCGCTGCGTCGCTTCAGAAGGTTGTCAAGAGATCGATATGTAACGAAGATCCCGAGTCTTGTTACCGCAGAGACGAGGGAGAAGAGAGGGAGAGGAACTTACCACAGACAATCCAATCTAGTCTAATATTTTTATAGCGCCCTAGTTTATTGAGCACATTAAGCATTTGACAACGTTCCCTTGTTCTTTTTTTAAAGTTTCTACTGATATTCCGTTTATTTTCAACGCATCGTGCAAGAGATATTGCAATCAAGAAAATGACATAGGGAGATTATAATCTAAACCGACCAGAAGGCCTGCCTTGGCTCTTACAGGCCTTTGACGACATAGGCCTAAAGTCAAGCGTAGCCCTAGACAACTAGATATACAAAGCATGCTACTCGAAGCTGGGCTGGCCAGAAATCTCTGATCGAACTTCAGATAACAGCATGCTAAGTTTCTATGCATGTACATGTGTATATACATTGTGTATGTAATTGCACTATGCATGCGTATATAATATTATATGTATATATAGTATTATATGATTTATGTGTTGTGCTTGTTTATGTAGGCCTATGTGCGAGTGTTTTGTACATAGCGTTGATACAGGCGGATGTGTACTGTGCCATAGATCAGCGTTCCCCAAACCTTTTGGCCACGCAGCCCTTCATATCTTCATATTCCCAATATCGACTGTTGGCTTTGAGGTAGTCTACATATAGCGATTGAAAAACATTTTAATGTGAGCCTAACCTAACACACATTCATAAGCAGCTTATATAAAACGTTCTTTTGGAAAGACAAGCTATTTATTAGAGAAGTTATATCTGCACGATATTCCCACGACTTTGACTAGGTTTCGAATCTAAATAATTGTCATTATGCATGGGCTGGATAGTGGAGATGACATTGTACTCGACCACATTAACATAGATGTCGTCATTTCAACAGTGTTCATAGTATTAATTTTGTGCATTATCGAAACGACATTGATATTAAGAACTCTGCAATCTCTCTTTTTCAATGGTAAACCGGGATTTTGAATTTGAGGTTGTCGGTCATTTAAACAAACGTTTATTTTACTCTATTATACTTATGACTTTTTGTTCGTGACATTAATTTTTGGAACTCCAATGAGAAACTCTGGAGGAGTCTTATAATTGTGACCGTTCGTGCGTGGGAAACGCAGCTTTTAAAGCGGTGCCGACAATCACCCATGGGCTACTCGAGCTTTTCTGTAGCTACTGTAGCTTTTCTTACCGTGTTATTTTTGGTTTGAAGTAGATTCAAACACGTAGGCTATACAGTTAAGTAACGGTGGGGCTACTTAAGTAACATGGCTATCGTTGACAGATAAATCCACTTCATTCAGCTTCATCATTGTTTCCTCTTGAATAAATTTCGTTAAATTATTCCTCTTGTAACTCGTTACTGACATCCTGCACCTTGCTGCTTTTCTGCAATACAATTGAATACATGATGTAATATAACTTTCTAATTTATATAACGCCGCTCACAGCAGTGACCATTCAGCAGCGCTTCCAGTACCTGAGAGAAGAAATAGTTTTTGAGGAGAGATGGAGTTCTAGAAAGAATGGAAACACGTGAATAGGTGGGAAGGGCATTCCAGAGGGCAGTCCCAGTGATCCAGTTTGGGTTAAAGAGGTCCTCGATCGCGGAACAAAGAGATCATTCCGGTTCGAAGAGTGGAGAGATCGCAGAGAAGCTTTTGAATGTGGAAAGTGAATGAGATCTGTGAGATATTTCTGGAAATTCTGAGCTTACGATGCTCAGCTATCACGATCGCCAACAAGAATTCGCGCATGTCTAGTATTAACAGCAGTGACGAAGTTTCCTTCGCAATGGCGAGGATCACTCAATACCTAATGGGATGCGGAACACAATACTCAAAATACGCTTCGACATTTATGTTGCAGCTGCGACCCCCTCCCCACCCCTTCAGCATAGGGAATATCACAGAGACAAACATTTTTCTGCATCAGCGATCGCACATTGGGACATGAAGGAGCTGAAAATTTGACATCAGTCCTGTGTTTAAACTGCTACATATTTTGGTCTTTGAAAACAATTTTACACAAAAGAAACTGTTCATATTTTCATTCATTCATTCGTTTATTTCGAGATTTATATAGCGCATTTTTTATACACAAAGCGAGACGAGAATTTTGTATTGGGAAGTCTTTATAAAACTTGAAAATACCCATTTTTAAATAATTATTACCTGCTATGCTATTGCTACTTAAAAAATTAGCCGTGACCATCTTGTTTTGACCTCCTGAAAAAGTCAGCGAGCTCCCATGATTTCCCGCCTTTGGCACAGATAGGCCTACGACAAGAAATCACATTCTGTCTCTGAGATAGGCCTATAGCCTAAAGACAGAGACACAGAGAGACGTAGAGACAGAGGCAGATGCGCATACATGCACAGTGATACTGTCATGAGAGTATAATATAAATTTTATGATATGTGCTAAACTATGCCAGTTTTGTCATTAATTTTATGTTTTAGTCATTGCGCTTATTACGGGAGGAATCGAAAGAGAGTGAAAGGGAGACCGTGAGTGACAGAATCTGATAGAGTATATTATCAGATTCTGTCACTCACAGATAGATAAGACAAAGAAAGAGACAGCATATGATGGAGAGATAGAGAACGAGATAGATGGGGCGAGGTAGATCGTCAGAAAGAGACATCAGAGATGGGAATCTATAATAGAGATCGACAGATCGAGATTAATTGATTGATTGATTGAGTGAGCGAGTGAGTGAGCGAGTGAGTGAGTTAGTTAGTGAGTGAGTGGCAGTATATATTTGGAAAATAGTGTCTAGGTCCTTCCTCATCAACGATATTAATTCAAAAATGACAAAACCATTGGACCATTGTTTTATTCATAACACTAACTCTGAATCAAATTGCATCAGTTCTCAGTGCAATCAATCAATTAATCAATCAATCAATCAGACGTTGAATAAAACGATTCAAAAAATATTATTCAAGAGGCAAACAACAATCTTGCTAAACACGCAACACATTTAAGTGAATAACGAAATAATAAAACATTTAATTATCATTCATTTATATTTTAGCTATTCAATTAAAAAAACGAATAAAACTAGAGCATCAGCGATCTAGTTCTTGGTCAGCAGGCGAAGCATACATATATCACTGGAGAAAATGGTGACGTCACTCGGCCCTTTAGGCGTCATTCGACGCATTTTATTTCTTCCTTGCATATCGCTGTTTTCGGTTGCAGGTCTTGCTACTCCAATGGTAGTGTAGATTTATCAAAGTATCTAGCTCCAAATAAATGCATGGCATCATATTATAGCCATTATAATTCATTCTACTATTTGGCATATTCTATTGTATTTGCTCTGTGGACCCATTGTGCGCATTGTACTCCGTTGCATGGCACTGAATTATTGTACTGCGATTCATAGTAGGTCTACATGCATTATGATGCATTGTGTTCTAATGTGAATTGCTTTGTACTTTGGGGTCTCCCTCTCGAGCTACCACTGGAAACGCAGCAAATTCTATTCCACAGGCTGTTAACCATTTCAAAATTATTTCAATAGGATGATCCGATCCGATCTAATCCAAGTTAATCTGATCGGTGTATATGCCTATTTCCCACTCGCAAGAAGAAGTCGAACAAAAATGTTCCGCTCACGACAGTAATCTGAAGTAAACTAGGCGTTGGATCTGAGAACATTAACACAATCCTATCTAAGAATTTCTATAGTGCTACCGTTATGGTCGTTGCGAAAGCCAAATCTCAGGGTGAGACCGATGGAAAGCCAAAGAGAAAGTCCGACACTAAAACAGTCCAAGGTGGAATGATTCCATGCAGGAATGAGTCCAGGACAAAATGAGTTTAAGTCTCGAGTTTTGAAAGCCAGGCCTTTCCAAAGAACCGAAAAGATTCCTTTCGACACTACTTGCATTGCAATAATTATTAATACCTAGTAGCAAGTCCTTTACTCCAGCCTCGTGAAGAAGTAACAAGGAAAATGTGTTACGGGGACTGGTCTTGTAAATTAAGCATCAGCCCCTAATATACAAATTAATGCCTGCGAAGCACTATTATTATTAAACCTAATGCAATAGGCCTTATACAGCCGAGCAGTTACATGTCGCAGAATAAGGTATAAGAAAAGTTCAGCTCGCCCCCGAGTTCAAAGCATAACTGTAGTACAAGAACCAGTATATCACGTGGCATATTATGCACTCCCGCTGCAGCGGACAGTCGCCATCTTGGTCCGTCTAAAATCCCAAAAGGCACTGCGTAATCGGTAATTTGGGTTCTAGTCACGAATCAACATGAAGGCTATGACCAATCCGCCAACCTACAAGGAGACAGATAAACACAGATAAGAGATAAGATTCATGTTTTACTCTAATTGTAATTATTAACCTCTATTGCGCGAGTGTCTAATGCACAACTTCACAAGGCATCTACCGATGGCATTCCATAACCATGCCATATGCATTTCCTATGCTGCTTTTTCGTCTGCCACCACAATCTATTATCATCAATTTGTGAATGAAATTCTAACTATTGCGTCATTGCGATTGTAGGCCTATTTTCTTTTCAAGCCAACATGCAATTTTATTCTGCATTAGCTAAAACACACTGGTTAGCTTAAACTACCAATTTCCAAACCTATATTAAATGAATATAGAAAGCTCATGGCTTCACTTTAGAAAGTTGCATTATCTATTTGAGCTGATGAAAAGCGGCATAGTAGGCTCATACTGAAACTTATTCTAAATTCCAATGTTATTACAACTAAAATTAAAACTGAAATGATTATTGAAATTAGGGCGACATATACAGCATTAGAACAAAATTTATAATTCAAATTATGATTTTAGCGAACTCGTATTTCTAAACTTAACTGCAAACTTTTATAATTATCACATTAATCCTACACAAAATATTAATAGAATAAAATATTGGACATCGTACTATCGTACAAAAAACAATTTATGTAGCGCCTCCTCGTAGATATAAAGTGCTGATAGATTAGAGTGATTGTGGGTTCTAGGACAATTACCCCCTGGACAATTACCCCCCGGACAATTACCCCCGGACAATTACCCCCTGGACAATTACCCCCTAGGACAATTACCCCCCGGACAATAACCCCCTAGGACAATTACCCCCCATGTATGCATATGTGCACACATGCATATATATACATACATACATACATACATACATACATACATACATACATACATACATACATACATACATACATACATACATACATACATACATACATACAAACATACATACATACCTGCAATAATACATGCATGTTAGACACTTGTTTGTTCATCAAATGTATGTATGTACGTATGTATGTATGTACGTACGTACGTACGTACGTACGTACGTACGCACGTATGTATGTATGTATGTATGTATGTATGTATGTGTGTGTGTATGTATGTATGTATGTATGTATGTATGTATGTGAGTATATGTATGCATGTGTATAAACTGTATATGTATGTTTGTATGTGTATATGTAAATATGTGTGGCTGTATGTATCCATATATGTGTTATATGTATGTATATATGTACGTACATTCGTATGTATTTGTGTGTATTTATGCATGTATGTATGTTCAAACGTCCATACAGACATATATGCATGCATCCATACATGGCATATTATTACGTGCACACATACATATTTCTGTATACCGTATTCATACATACATTCAGCAATGGGGGGGGTAATTGTCCGGGGGGTAATTGTCCGGGGGGTAATTGTCCTATGTCCGGGGGTAATTGTCCGGGGGGTTATTGTCCTAGGGGGTAATTGTCCGGGGGGTAATTGTCCGGGGGTAATTGTCCGGGGGGTAATTGTCCGGGGGGTAATTGTCCTGTCACCTGATTGTGATGTGATGTTTGCGTATGTTGGTGAAAGAGATGCTGGTGAAAGTGGTGGGATGTTGGTGAAAGTGGTGGGATGTTGGTGAAAGTGGTGGGATGCTGGTGAAAGTGGTGGGATGCTGGTGAAAGTGGTGGGATGTTGGTGAAAGTGGTGGGATGTTGGTGAAAGTGGTGGGATGCTGGTGAAAGTGGTGGGACGCTGGTGAAAGTGGTGGGATGCTGGTTTACCTCGAGTGCTATGAATGCGACCGTTAGCGCTATCATGAGAATGGAGTTGCCTTCAAGGACGTCATTCAGTCTGCTGTAGCATCCCTACAGGAACACAATCAAATCAGGGCAGGCTCAATATCAATCACGATCATGGTGAAAGTCACCGTCATTGCTATCTCCGTCGTTTGCTTATAAGGCCACGATGATGATTGTCTTGTCGCAATCATCATCGTGAACATCATAATGATTATGATGATCATGATAATCATCACCATCACCACATTCGTAATCAGTGTCGATGTCATCGAAATTGTTGCTTTTATCATCGCAGTCATCGTCATCTTAAAGTCGTAGTAGTCATAAGTATCTGATCGTAGTCGTGGGCTTCAATGCTATAATCAAACCCCAAATTCCCGGACGCGCTCGACTCATGTTTGTGTATGTGCGTATTTATCTATCAAGACTATCATAACTATCATAACTCTATCATAACTCGAGAAGAGGTCAGATTTGGGATCGGCAACCCCCCATGTTTTTTGTCGGGTGCTAAGAAGTATTCGTGGACAGTTGGGAGCAATCTGTGGAGTGAATTAAAAGTTTTGTGGAGCATGGTTACATACATACATAGGTAGTCCTATAGAGCCTACAACTATGCATGCATACTTTCTTCTTTGTAATGCTTAGATTGTGTATCTACAGTTTTATGTGAAGCTGTGACGTTAACTTTACGACAATTTGCTTAACTGCTGTTCAGATGCCTTGCACTGTCAACCGTCCAACATCCAATGAGACAACAGCCGTAAGATATCTGTCTAGCTACAAAAGATAGGTCTACAAGAGTCTTAGGATTTCTCCTTGTCCTTATCGTTCTCCGCATCATCTTTATAAAGGCCACTGACATCATCATCCTCATCGTCATTATATCCGCCTGAAGATATTTTCAGGGTCGGAGGCTAACACAAAGGTTACGGTTAAGCATTTTATCAAGATATATATGAAAATGCAAAGCTGGAAATTAAGAAGATGTGTATTTTTACACATTTAGACCTAGGTCCTTCCCGTGCAGGACTGCACCTCTGGCAACGCAGCGTCTCCATTCTTCTCTGTCCGTCGCCACCAGTCCTCCACAGCATCCTCCCACGTCATGATTCATCCATACACTGTAGATCCTCTCTTACGGTCTCCTTCCAATTTTTTCTTGGTGTTCCCCTCTCACGTTCCCCTCGAAAATCCATTTAACTGCCCGATTGGCTCTCCTATCCTCGTCCATTCGGAGCACGTGTCCCATCCAATTCAGTCGCTTTATCCAGATGATATTTCTCATAGACGTTTATAAATCCAACTTTCTCAGTTTCACATTGTGCACCAATAGTGTCATTATTGCTTCTAGTGCAAATAAATTTATTTTAGAAAACAAAAGTACTTAAAACCAGATGTCAATTTTTAGGGAAGGGCTAAGTGCCCCTTCTGTCGCTATGTGCGGGCGTCCATCCAGGGCCGGATTAAGGCATGTTCAACATGTTGGGCCGAACATGGTCTCACACATTAGGGGCCCCCATGTATAAAATGTGAATATTTGTTCATCATTGTTAATAATATTGTAATAGCAAAAATGAGTTTTAATCTCTGAACGAAATGCAAAATTAGTTGAAAACCACTGATTTTAACATATATTATGTACAACTTTTGCACATGTGTGGGGCCCTTATTGGAATTTCCATTGACAGGCAGATTGATCTTGAAATCAGCCAGAAATACTATTAAGAGCTATAAGTTTTATTGCTTATTAATTTAAACAATTACCTACCTCATCAGATCTGAACTCAAGTGTTATGCAACGCATTATGAAATGGTGTCATTATAATTATTGTGTACGCTGGGGGCTCACGGAAATATAAGCGTTAGGTCGTAATATTATTGGCGGTGCTACACCAGGGCAAATCAGAGCAAATATCCTGGTGAAAGACCCTTTGCCCTGCCATGGTCATTGTCCTGCCGTAAGATTTCCAGAAATTTTCTCTACCAAGATCTTATTTGGGGCATAAAATCGCTTCTGTACTGTTTACTAACACCAGCGCACAGTGGCGGCGCTAGGGGGGGCTATTCTCCCATAAAAAGGCCATCCATTTTTCCCCATGTAAAAATAAAAATAATTGGACGATTAACCCCCTTTAGCCCCCCCCCCAACTGAAATCCTGGCGCCGCCACTGCCAGCGCACTGGCTATGCCCTGACAATGAGTCACGTTAATAATATAATTATAATTGTTAACGTGATTCATGGTCAGACACTTTTCAAGGCTTAAAAATAATTATTCTTAAGCCGTGATAGATGTATGCTTTAACGCTAGACTGGAATATTGTCATGTTGATATTGTAAAAATAGAAGTAATTAATTAATAATAGACGAATGTTGATTCGTTGAATAGGCCTACAACACGTATTGTGTATCATTTTGTCGTCCTTCTGTAAAGTTGGGGCCCCCACAATTTTACTGAACAAGACTCCCACATTTGTTAATCCGGCCCTGCGTCCATCATTAGTCATCGGCATGTTATACAACATAGCCATCATGATATTGTACCCTCGTATGAAGATAATCGCTGGTGTCAATGATCTCAATTTTCCCGGCGTCGGTCCTACAAGCCTCCACGTTTAAAACATCGTCGTACGTGCGACCACCTTCAACTTTCATCACGCAGCACGTCCATGGTACCTGCAGCAACATCACACATACACTGCATGCTGTGCTCTTCCGCACTGCTTTTGGAAATGGCTCAAAAGCAATCAGTTTGCCAATGTAGGCCTATATAATCTAATCTAATATAACAATTATAACATAGCGCATCTCGCAGCAGAGCTATTATATGCAGCGTCGCAGACCCATGAAAAGAGAAATGTCTTCATGCAGCGAAAAGATACAGGTCAATTTCCTACCATAATCATGCCACGAAATCAAGAGGGAATGTGATTCCACATTAGGAGACTAACAATAGCAAAAGCCCGATGCTGGGTTAATGAGGTTCGTGATCTACGTAAAAATAGATCAAAGCGGTCAGCAGAACGAAGGGGGCGCGAGGATCTTGCAGAAAGCTGCCTGCACATCTAGTTGCAGAGGTATTCAGCGTTAGGCCCTGCAGGAACTTAGTAACTTATCTGATTCGCTCAAAGATCCGAAGCCAGTGAAGGTCATGAGTCATGTATGTAGAGATGTGCGATTATCGAGGAAGTCGTGCGATAAGTCTAGCAGCAGAATGTAGGACAGATTGCACCAATACATCCAGAAATGCATGCACATTTGCACATGCATGTGTACAGCATGCACGTAATATGCAATGCATGTATTCCAGAATTTACATAACGCCTCTCCGTAATTTATATGTATGTATGTATGTATTTGTGTATGTATGTATGTATGTATGTATGTATGTATGCATGCATGCATGCATGCATGTATGTATGTATGTATGTATGTATGTATGTATTTATGTGTGTGTATGTATGTATGTATGTATGTATGTATGTATGTATGTATGTATGTATGTATGTATGTATGTATGTATGTATGTATGTATGTATGTATGTATGTATGTATGTATGTATGTATGTATGTATGTATGTATGTATGTATGTATGTATGTATGTATGTATGTATGTATGTATGTATGTATGTATTCATTTATTCATTCTGGCATTTATATTGTGTCACTTCAAGAAAAACTACTCAGGGGCACTGTCGACTCCAGCGTTCTCAAAATCAGCCGTTTTAAAAAAATATTTACGAAAGGATTCTGGCAGAATTCCATGGTGTAGGTGTAGCTCAAAAGGGAGGCCATTCCAGATCACTGGACCAACCACAGAACAGGCTCGATTCTTCATGGTAGTATGAGCAAAAGGAAATAAGAGGATTCCATCGTCAGCAGAGCGTAATATCGGGTAATAGTGAAAGGAAGACAAAAACGATGGTATTTGGCGATAAAGACATCACTCAGCCGGTAATGGTGGATGGAATACACCTGGAGAACGCACGGAGGTTTAATTACCTTGGAAGTAATGTGACGTTTGACCTACATTAGATTGCAAGAGTGAAATAAAGATACGAATAGCAAAGGGAACAGCGGCGTTGAAAGCAATGGAAATATTCTCTGAAAAAGCAAAGCAATCAGCATAAAAACAAAGTTGAAAGTAAGCTTATAAAAGACGTTTATTCGTGTGTTCGTGTATAAAAGACGTGTGTTCAGCAGCATGATGTATGGATGTGACACATGGGTGCTAACGAAATATTCGCAAAGAATAGTGTTAGCATTTGAGAGAAATTGTAATTGAAAATTGTGAGGATAGGATGGGCACAAAAGATTAGCAATGAAGAGGTATACAGTATGGTGAATACGACTGAGAATCTTATGCAGAAGGTTATCCAGCGAAAAACGGCGATTATTCAAACATATCTGCAGATATTATCTGCAGAATGAAAGATGATGGAAAGATTGAGACTGACGTTTGGCATAATTCATTCATTCATTCATTCATTCATTCATTCAAGTATTTATATAGCGCCTCTTCAAGGAAACTACTCAGAGGCGCTCCCGACTCCAGTACGGACAAACAGAACAGTTTTTAGGTGCTTATAGAATGTGTCAGAGAGTGATCTAGGGAACAGGCGCAGCTCAAGTGGGAGGGCATTCCATACCACTGGGCCAACCACAGAAAAAGCACGACTCTGCATGGTGGAGGTACGAGCAAATGGGACAAAGAGTACTTCCCTAACAGCCGAGCGTAGGGACCGACCAGTCCGAGCACTTAACACAGGCCGACAAAGATCGAGTAGGTAAGATGGAGCAAGACCTAGCTGGCAGCGCCATATTAAGGACGAGATTCTGTATTCGATGCGCTGACGGACTGGGAGCCAATGCAGAACCTCCAGCATGTAATTTGTTACATGACCAAATTTGGGCAGATGACCAATGAGGCGTGCTGCAGCGCGCAGAATACGGTCAAGAGAAGATAATCGACCAGATGGTAAACCAGCATAAAGGGATAGGCAATAGTCAAGACGAGCTGAGACAAAGGAATGTACAAGCGTAGTTGCAGCACCAGTTGAGAGAGAGCGAGCGACAGTGCGAAGCTGGCGCAGCTGATAGAAACAGGAGCGACTGAGACGATTAATGTGAGGTACAAAAGTAAGTTCCTGGTCTAGCACAACACCAAGGTCACGGACTGAGGTGGAGAAAGTATAGTCGGGAAATTCAGCGGAGAGGTGAATCAGATCAAGCTTAGACAGCTGCTGCCTGGAGCCCAGCCAAATGAATTTAGTCTTAGCAGGGTTTAGTCTAAGACGGTTTGATGCCATCCATGCTCTCAGGGCAATGAGCACCTGACTCATAGCCCTAACTGTAGAGGAAGCGTTAGATGAGAGGCAGTGCATGTATGCCTGTGTGTCATCAGCGTAGAGTTGGCTAAAGGCACCATGTTCTGCAAGAAGCAGGTCGAGACCAGTGGAAGGCAACAACAAAAGAGTTGGACGGGCGATATCGTAGATGGGCAGGGAGAGGAATTACAAAATCTGGGTGTGCGGCCCAAAACAGATTCGAGTGGAGGAGAGACAATGTCGTTGTGAAGAAGGCATCAGACACAAACAAACATTGAGCCTACGGTTGTTGATGATGGCGATGAGCCTCTGAGATAGCATTAGAAGGTAGGTAATGGGTGCAAACCTGGACGTCGACAGAATATTGCTGACCCGACACCGCATGTGCTATTACGATTGTGACAAAATCTGAGGTGTATATAATACTAAGTATGGGACAAAGGACTGAGCCCGGGGACAAAAACATATTGTGCAGGCGCCCCTGAGGACCTAGTAGAGCCATGGACCACAGAGAGAAAAGAAGGATATCCATTTGTGAAATTCATCAGACAAACCAAACGAAACACTCAGCCGCTCTAACAAGATCTCGTGGTCTACAGTGTCAAAAGATGCGCAGACGTCGAAAAGGGCCATTAGGGTCAGCCGGGCTCTATAAATCGCTCCATAATTGTCTGAGAGGATAGCACTTATCTTATGTATGTATGTATGTATGTGTGTATATGTATGTATGTATGTATGTATGTATGTATGTATGTATGTATGTATGTATGTATGTATGTATGTATGTATGTATGTATGTATGTATGTATGTGTGTGTGTGTGTGTGTGTGTGTGTGTATACTATAGGGTGTCTTGGGGCAATTTGACGGCCGGGGCAAGATGATTGTTGCGCTATAAAATTATAATGCGTGGCAGGAAACAGTCTAACAAGATGTGTAAGAAAGAACAAGGCAAAGATCTTCCTTTTGGGTAATGGCAACAACGTGACAAGATGCTTTGATTACCGTTTTTTCTTAAAAATACGTTTTCCTATCTACCTCTTAACACATTTTACTGTTCTAAAATAGCGTTTATCTTAATCTCAACGAATTCAAAAAAATTGGGAAGTGGATTGTTTTGTTAAGCATTTATTTTTAGTTGTCACTGATGTATTTTGTGTTTCCAAATCACACTGTACAAATCATAGCTCCCGAATTTTGTTGAGTGCCCCTGAGTGGGGCAAGTTGGCGGGGGCAAGTTGGCGGATGCAACCAGCTAAAATGGGTAAACCTGGTGGCAGCCTGCGAAGGACGTGGAAGCTTTATTTGCGACTTATGCTGAGACTTCTAAGAAAAAAGGCCTGCAATTTTTTAGACATTGCTATTTTGTTGATAAAATTTATGTATTATCTTTATTAAGACTGGATGTCTTAGATAACACAACTGCAGTTTGTGACTTTTGTTGAGACTTCGAAGAACCAAGGACACCAATGTTTTATACCTTGCTAATTTACTTAATTTGTTTTTCCTGACATATTTATTCATGCCGAATATTTTAAAACTGAAACAACTACAGTTCACCAACTTTTCTCTTTTAAAATTTTAAAAATATTCTTTGTATATATTGTCAACCAACTTGCCCCAGCAGAGGGGCAAGTTGGTTGACTTTTGGAAAATTTTAAAGTTCATTTTTAGCAAACTTAGAATATATTTTTATGCCTGATTTTGTGCTAGAATGTAGGTGTTATCAATCAAAACGTTGTGAAAAAAACCCAACTTTGTTGGCATCATTGAGAATGATCAGAGGCCAAAAAACGCTTAACCCTGTCAACTTGCCCCCACTTACCCTATGTATGTATGTATGTATGTATGTATGTATGTATGTATGTATGTATGTATGTATGTATGTATGTATGTATGTATGTATGTATGTATGTATGTATGTATGTATGTATGTATGTATGTATGTATGTATGTATGTATGTATGTATGCATGTACAGTATATATATATATATATATATATATATGTTTGTGCATGGTTGTATAAAGGTATGTTCGTATACCATGCGTTTCTGCCGAATAATCTCGAACCTACCTGAGAACCTGTTCTGGTTTGATAGTTACTGCCATCGTAATCGTTATATTCTCTGCTTCCGCAGCATTTCCACTGTGTTCAAAATAACACAACATTTTCCGGGATTACATATTATTATTGCTCATCACATGACAACCATGTTTAAGCTTTGGTAATAATTATTGTTTAATTCAGAAATTGCAAACGGTTATTCGGTTTGAATCTATAGTAAATAAGCAGTATTAAGCACACAGATCAAAACGTTTATGAACTAAAATAATATTAATCATAAATCTACTTCTACTACTACTTCTACTGCTGTTCTACCTTTGCTACAACAATAAGAACTACTAGGCCTACTTCTACTACTACTAGGCTACTGCTACTATTACTACTACTACTGCTGCTGCTGCTGATGCTGCTACTACTTCTTCTTCTACTACTACTACTACTACTACTACTACTACTACTACTACTACTACTACTACTACTACTACTACTACTACTACTACTACTACTAATAATAATAATAATAATACGGTCATGCTTCGGGTCAGTGAAGGTGTCTTATTTATTGAGGACTTCACCATGCTGGGGTCACCCCCTCTTGGAGTCATTGGATGACCTGATGAGGATCGGGCTGGAAGCAATCATCAACATCAAGCTTAATGACGTCCAGTGGAAACAGGCTACGCTCCCAATCAGAGACGGTGGTCTTGGGATTAGAAGGGTTACGATGCTGGCATCTTCTGCTTACTTAGCGTCAGCTGCATCAACCAGAGATCTCGGGACTGCAATTCTCGGCAGCGATGATTGGACGGATGACTTGAGAGTTGAAATCTTACAGTCCCGCATCACTTCACATCCGAGTGGAGATGAGGCTGCGTTGTCTAAGCAGAAGGTCTGGGACAGACCATTGATTGACATAGACAAATCTGATGTTTGGACATCACTCAACGACCCCTTCAACAGGGCCCGACTTGGAGCGGTGGCATCTTCACACGCCGGGGACTGGATGGCTACTGTGCCCTTAATATCATGTGGGTTGGGTCTGAGCAATGAGGCCGTCAGGGTGGCTATTGGTTTGCGCTTGGGTCTAAACCTCAACGCGTCACACCAGTGCCATTGTGGAGATTTGGTGGATCAAGGAGGTCACCACGGTCTGGTCTGTAAACAATCTGTGGGGCGAGCCAGCAGACACTTCGCGCTTAATGACATTGTTTGGAGGGCCCTTCAGAGAGCGGATACTCCAAGCACAAAAGAACCGCCTGGGCTTTTCCGAACCGACGGCAAACGACCTGATGGAGCGACTCTGATACCGTGGTCGCGAGGCAAATACGTTGCCTGGGATGCCACTAGCATCCACACTTGCGCCACCTCATACATCCACGTGACATCGACTACACCGGGGGGGTGCGGCCGAAGTAGCAGCAACACGAAAAAATGTAAAGTATGCTAACCTCCCCGCAACACATGACTTCGTCCCCATTGCCTTTGAAACACTTGGCCCCATAAACAGATCTGGCATTGAATTTTTAACTGAACTTGGACGGCGTTTGTCAGTGGCAACTGGTAACCCTCTCGAAACCACGTACCTTTTCCAACGCCTCTCAATTTGTACGCAACGATTCAATGCAGTGGCATTTCGAGGCACGTTCCCACAGTTGTCCTGTGATGAAGGTCGCTAACTCATGAACAAAGAACTTTTTATGCTTTTTCTTGTAAAACATGTTTCGTTTAATAAATGATTGTTATAATAATAATAATAATAATAATAATAATAATAATAATAATAATAATAATAATAATAATAATGATAATAATAATAATAATAATAATACTAATAATAATAATAATAATACCATTTTTTTGACAAACAGAACAAAAGCTGTGTGAATTTTAGCGAGTCCAGCCACCCTCATCCGTGTCAATTAAGCTCTTAATAAAATACCCTGTTATTTTTATTACTATTATTATTATTATTATTATTATAACACATTTATTTCTTCAAAAACTAACACAATCACATGCAGACAAGTAAAAATAATCGTTTTCAACGTTAGGCCTTAGGCCTCTCAATGTCTAGGCTGTCAAGTTCCGTCGTGCCCAACACTGACAACGAATTTCCTCTTTGGAGTGCGACTGATATGCGCTGCAGCAGATGGCTAGTTTCACGCTGGTCACCGGTCGCTACGGAAATTCTCCTTCCTAGCTCCTGAGCAAATTCCAGAGACTCGGTGTGCCAGCTTCCTCCAGTTTCGATGGCCATTATTATTATTATGATTATTATTATTATTATTGTTATTATTATTATTATTATAACTGGAATGTTAGGTTTAGAATTCGATTCAGTTTTTACAGAACAATTTTAGTTTTTTAGGGTGGCCGGTCCATGGCCCCGGGTAATCCAGACAAGGTGCCCTGGAAGGCAACGGCGTTGTAGCGCTGGATAGTGATTGAAATGCTTTGGAAAAGAAAACCCGTTTCTCGTATATCTCCAGATAATTTCGACAGCCGGCGTCCAATCTCTGACACAAAGGCGAGGCCCTCATTGTTGATTGGCCCCATTATTATTATTGTTATTATATACAGTTACGATTTAGTTTTTACATATAAATTTTAGTTTTGTTTAGGGTGGCCGGTCCATGGCGATTAATGATTATTATTATTATTATTTTTATTATTATTATTATTATTATTTTATTTATTGCTAAGCCACTGCTTCTACTACTGCTACTGCTGCGACAACGCCCCTACTACTGCTACTACTACTGCTATTACTACTGCTACTGCTACTTTTGCTGCTGCTGCTACTACTACTTGTTGTTTACAAGAACAGTGCTAGCCCTACATGTAAGAAACAATTGCATGTCACATGAATCTGCTCCATATACCCATTGTAGTGGCAGCGTTAGTTGTTTCAGTAGCCATAATGGAAGTTTGGATAGGGGTAGACGCATGATCGTTGCAAAGTTGTACTCGTAGTCTTAGTTATAACCATTTACTCCGCAATACGACAAATATCACGTGGATAATATGAAAATGTGGATTACTCCCAGCTCCGTTGAGTGTTCCACTGACTTACATCGATCTGCATGTTGTTCCATTTCACGCTGATGGAATCATTGGCGTATTCATCTACGTATTGATATTGAACTTCATCTTGCATCTGTTCTTGTGTTCCGGCATCAATCTATCATAGAATACGGAATGGAACAATAACGTACGGTGTGGTAACGACGAGAGAAGGGTGATAATAATTATAAGCTTAAACAAGGTAGGGCAAAGTATAGTTAGTAACTTTCAGTAAGGCTTGCCGAGATGAGGTAAAATCAGGCATAGGCTAAGTTAAGGTAAGTGAAGATTAATTGTTTTAAAAAGCTGAGATTAGATTAAGTAATGTAAAGTAAGATATGAACTCAACTTTTCCGACAATTTCATTGGTATTTTTTTAGTTCAAAGAAGTTTAGTAAAATCCAGAGATACGTGGTTTTGATGAAAAAGTATGGGTGGCAATTTTCCAAAAGGAATAGTAGATGCCCCATCTCCAATAATTACCATGATTACATCAGAAAATCGCTTTATAATGCGTTGCGCTGTTCTTCGTGAAATACCAATTTCTCTTTAAATTTACCGTTGACTCTTATGGCTGTGAGAATCATCATCCTGGCTGAAAATCAGCTCACTCGCACACAGAATATGCCGCACCATTCTAACGAACTTCGGGTAACCGCTTCCTCGTTTAAGCGCTGTCGCAGCCTACCATCGGCATCAAATTGACTTAAAATATAAAGATGGCGACCGGAAGTTCACAAAATACTGTCGTCACACGCTGAGTTAATGAGCAATGATAATTTTACAGTCTAAAAATCGCCAAAAATATAATTTAATATTATAATACAAAAGATTTAACGAATCGGTCTCACTTTTTATGCGCCACCCTGTATATATATAATACACCGTGTCTAAAAAAAACTGTGCAGAATTGTTTTTGTCAGAACTTCGTCAAATTTCCACCAATCTTAATCACTTTTGGTAGGTAGATGGCAAAATGACTGAAGTTTTCTTCTATGTATAAATTTTCCACCTCACCTGATTTATATCACCGCACTACCTTGTTAAACACAGATGTACCAATTTTTCATATAACGGCGTCTAGAAACTTGGCTGCACTGAAATCCATTGCATCGAGCCGGATGTCAAAGTGAGTGGGTCATAGGCCTACTATCGCGACAAACTTCTTGTCCAGAAGATACCGTCAGACATACGCATGATATCCCAGGGCGAGTTTATTGTCTTTCAACAAGAGCGCGACACTGTCTCTTTCCTGGAGCGAGAGACGCCCGACTTCATCCCTCCAACACTGTGGCCACCGAATTCTCTTGATTTTAGACCAGTCGACTATAGCACATGGAGTGTGCTACAGGAGAAGGTTTACCGGTCCAGAATTATAGCCAATGCCGACGAACTCAAAACGCCCCGGCTTGACGATTGGGCGCGCCTTGACCAGTCGATCGTTGATGCTGCTATCGGTCAGTTGCGTCGCCGTCTAAGAGCTTATGTCCGTGTATTCGGGGAACATTTCGAGCACCAATTCTAACACTTTTAAGCAGATCTGTCATAGCCATTAAGACACTCTGCTAAGTAAACCATATTTTACTTTACTGCGTGTTAATTCAGTCGTCAGATAGTTTGTTGCAGGTAATAAAATTTAAGCGTTATATGAAAAATTGATACATCTGTGCTTAACAGGGTAGTGCGGTGAAATGAGTCAAGCGAGGTGGAAAATTTATATATAGCATGAAATTTCAGTCATTTTGCCGTCTACTTACCAAAAGTTATTAAGATTGGTGGATATTTGACGAAGTTCTGACAAAAACATTTTTGCACAGTTTTTTTGAGACACGGTGTATATACACATCTATAATTATAAGGTATTGCGAGGTGAGAATGAGCATAGTTAGATGTGGCAAGGCTAGCTTAGGCAAGGTAAGTTTAGAAGAGTAGAAAATACTTACATGTAGTTGGATATCAATTGAGATTTCTAACAACAGGAGACGAGTGATGTGTACTCACTGAGTCCCAGAAGACACCGGTGATGATAAGCAATATCAGCTCCAATATCAAGATCAAGCAGACGACTCCGATAAACTGAAACCACAACATTATCGCATCATGATTGTATCATTATGACGAATGAAGAAGTGTTGCAAAGAGTAGGGAAAAGAATATGACTGATGACAACTTTAAAACTGTAAGAGAAAAGCAAAAGAGCTGGATTGGACGCATATTAAGAGGAAATTCCCTCCTGAGAAAATTCATAGAAGGGAGATTGGAGGGAAAAGGAAATAGAGGAAGACCGAGACAGATGATGATGGGATGGATGATGACTGACGAATACAACGAATTGAAGAGGAAAGCAGAGCGAAGAGAAGAATGACGTCATTCGAAATTGAAATCTGGCGAGGGGCAGAGAACGAAGAAGAGGAAGAAGAAGAAGAAGAAGAAGAAGAAGAAGAAGAGGAGGACGAGGAATAAGAGGAGGAGGAGGAGGTGGAGGAGGAGGAGAAAGAGGAAGGAGAAGAGGAAGAGGATGAGGAAGAGAAAGAGGAAGAAGAGGAAGAAGAAGAGGAATAGGAGGAGGAAGAGAAAGAGGAAGAAGAGGAAGAAGAGGAATAGGAGGAGGAGGAGGTGGTGGTGGTGGTGGTGGATGAGGAGGAGGAGGAAGTGGAAGTGGAAGAGGAAGTGGAAGAAGAGGAGGAAGAGGAAAAAGAAGAAGAAGATTGTAATATACAATGCAAAAATAACATAACTGCCTAATAGTAGTATCTTCGTTTATTAACGGTTGTAGATTGCAAACCGCATCCAGGTAAGAGTCACAAACTGGCACATGCATGTAAAACATAAAATTGTTTGTTATAATCACTTTATAATAATTGTTTACATGTACATGTACATTGCAACATTTGTGCAGTGTAAGGGTCACAAACCGGCACATACATGTGAAACATAAGATTGTTTGTTATAATCACTGTATAATAACTGTTTACATGTACATTGCAACATTTGTGCAGTGTAACGCAGCATACATGCGCTGGTTTCACATAACAAATAGCTAATAAGCAGTGTTTAATCTAGTCCCCCTCCTCTGGGGGGGAATTGGGGTTTCTGGGGGGGGAGACATTTGAACTTCCGAAGGACGCTCGTGATGCGCGTAGCACCGAGACTGGGAGGGGGAGAGGTATGGGGAGGGGGATGCGCCCCTTCCCTTCAGAAACTTTTGAATTTCCATGTTGCAATGGCAGCATTTTAAGGTGTCGTCTTAACAAAATAGCTGTACTTTTTCAGTGTCACATTAGAAAATTTTTGGATTTCCACATTGCAATGGCAGCATTTTAAAGGGGTCATCTTAAAAAAATAGCTGTACTGTTTCAGTGACCCATTAGAAACTTTTTGAATTTCCACATTGCAATGGCTGCATTTTAAGGTGTCGTCTTAACAAAATAGCTGTACTTTTTCAGTGACCCATTAGAAACTTTTTGAATTTCCACATTACAATGGCAGCATTTTGAGGTCTTCTTAACAAAATAGCTGTACTGTTTCAGTGACCCATTAGAAACTTTTTGAATTTCCACATTACATTGGCAGCATTTTAAGAGGTCTTCTTAACAAAATAGCTGTACTTTTTCAGTGACCCATTAGAAAATTTTTGGATTTCCACATTGCAATGGCTGCATTTTAAGGTGTCATCTTAACAAAATAACTGTACTTTTTCAGTGACCCATTAGAAAATTTTTGGATTTCCACATTGCAATGACAGCATTTTAAGGTGTCGTCTTAACAAAATAGCTGTACTTTTTCAGTGACCCATTAGAAAATTTTTGGATTTCCACATTGCAATGGCAGCATTTTAAGGTGTCATCTTAACAAAATAACTGTACTTTTTCAGTGACCCATTAGAAAATTTTTGGATTTCCACATTGCAATGACAGCATTTTAAGGTGTCGTCTTAACAAAATAGCTGTACTTTTTCAGTGACCCATTAGAAAATTTTTGGATTTCCACATTGCAATGGCAGCATTTTAAGGGGTCATCTTAAGAAAATAGCTGTACTTTTTCAGTGGTCCATTAGAAACTTTTTGAATTTCCACATTACAATGGTAGCATTTTAAGGTGACGTCTTGACAAAATAGCTGTACTTTTTCAGTGACTCATTAGAAACTTTTTGAATTTCCACATTGCAATGGCAGCATTTTAAGGTGTCATCTTAACATGATAGTATCATATATTATAGTAGTAAAATAATGTCATTATAATCATATAATAATAAATAATATCACGATATATTATAACACTTCATGTAAAACAATGATGAAAGCAGTAAATAAAAACCAATATCATTTCGTCAAATTTTTCTGGGGGGGAAATGTCAATCCTGGGGGGGAACTTTCCCCCCCCCAGAGACGCCTAGATTAAACACTGGCTAATAAGAGCGCAAGTAGACAGTTGAAGACCTCAGAAAAACAGAGAGAACTGCGTTGAGCAGATTCGATCTCGATGCCACATTATTTTTTGTTATTTGATGGTCGTAGGCTACGTCGCCTATTAGTGCACATACGTTGGCAATGACCATTTGCTTCAGAACGCAGGATTTGAGCATACAATTCGTTTCCCCATACTTTTCTAAGCATTCCCCGTCCACTTCCCCTTACTTTCCAATTTCTCATGCATCTTTCCATACATTCCCAAGCATTTTCCCGCGCATTCATCCATGCCTCCCTGTGCATTTCCCATCCATTTATCTTTCTTCATTAGTTAGTCAACACTACCAATGAAGCAGCGTTTCCCATTAATTTGCCCTCTCCCATAGGTCCGCCCCTATATGCCAGACTCTTGATCATCGAAGATGCATTCCCCCATTTTATATTTGCACCATACCACAGGTCAATACTTCAAGCTATTTTCTATTGAATCATATACTGTTTTACAACAAGGGCAGTATGGGGTGTGTTTGATTGTGTGTGTGTGTTTGTGTGTTTATTATGTGTATGGGAAACTTTATATTGCGCATTTATATTACTTGTCAACTGTCAAGTGCCATTATAAGGACTTCTGACAGATAACACGGTCTATGCGGACTGATGTTCTGCATTATGACGTCGTAAGCGCTTGACTACTGTGGGCCATCGGTTGACTCCTTCAACAATAATTACTGGCGCAACAAAAATTGCTAATTATTATTGCTAAAGCATTCCTCTCTGTCTGTCTGGCTGTCTGTCTATCTGTCTCTGTCTCTGTCTATCTCTGTCGCCTGTTCTGTCTCTCAGTTTGCCTCCGTCTGTCTGACAGACAGACTGAGTCAGTCTGTATCTCTTTTGCCTGTCTGTGTCTGTGTCTATTTGTCTGTCTGTCTGTCTCTCTTTCTGTGTATTTATGTATGTATGTATGTCTATCTGTCTGTCAGTCAGTCAGTCTGTCTATCTGTCTCTCCATATGTCTGTCTATTGTTTGTCTGTCTGTCTGTCTGTCTGTCTTGTCTGTCTGTCTGTCTTTCTCTAGCCCACTAATTGACTTACAATCAGCTTCTAAAAGAGCAAGGTACGAACCATGATCGTCATAACTATAATTGAAACGCGTTGATTTTGACCCTATTATCGATCTTCAGATTCCGATTCTGTCTCGAAACAACGTCTCGATAATAATTAATAATTGAACCAACGTCACCAAAACCTTTTTACTAATTGTTATTGCTAAAGCTTTCCTGTCTGTCTGTCTGCATGTCTGCATGTCTGTCTGTCTGTCTGTCAGTCTGTCTTTGGCAGCTATATAGGCCTGGCGATTATTGTTAGATTGCATTGCTTTTGATCCTCGCCAGTGACTTGTGCTAATGTTCTTGTTCTTTGTGCGCCAACTAGTTTTGCCTGAAAGACGAATACAACGACAACACCGACAACAACAGCAGCAACCACCCCTGGATTTTGGGTTGGGTTTGAGATTATCATAACTTGTAATACACCAATGGATAGGGCATTCAGTTCTGCACAGAATGGTATATTTAGGTTTGAAATATAAGTATGAATGTACCTCGGAATTATGCCATTTTTTTACATGGGGACCCTTCGATTCCACAAACGTGTACTTATGCATGAACAAAATAATAATTATTAGGTTCTGTGTGTTTTGAACATGTGTGTTTATAATTATGTATGTATGTATGTATGCATGTATGTATGTATGTATGTATGTATGTATGTATGTATGTATGTATGTATGTATGTATGTATGTATGTATGTATGTATGTATGTATGTATGTATGTATGTATGTATGTATGTATGTATGTATGTATGTATGTATGTATGTATGTATGTATGTATGTATGTATGTATGTATGTATGTATGTATGTATGTATGTATGTATGTATGTATGTATGTATGTATGTATGTATGTATGTATGTATGTATGTATGTATGTATGTATGTATGTATGTATGTATGTATGTATGTATGTATGTATGTATGTATGTATGTATGTATGTATGTATGTATGTATGTATGTATGTATGTATGTATGTATGTATGTATGTATGTATGTATGTATGTATGTATGTATGTATGTATGTATGTATGTATGTATGTATGTATGTATGTATGTATGTATGTATGTATGTATGTATGTATGTATGTATGTATGTATGTATGTATGTATGTATGTATGTATGTATGTATGTATGTATGTATGTATGTATGTATGTATGTATGTATGTATGTATGTATGTATGTATGTATGTATGTATGTATGTATGTATGTATGTATGTATGTATGTATGTATGTATGTATGTATGTATGTATGTACGTACGTACGTACGTACGTACGTATGTAATGGCATAATATATTGCTCTTCAAAAATAAATTTTGGATACGTTATAATAGTCGAAAAACTTTCAGATTTTATGAAAATTTTACCAAGTTTTACATATTTTAATTTTTTGGAGCACTTCCGGTTATCAAAAGACAAATTGATTAGCATGAAAATGTAGCCCCACATTCCCTCTATTGAATGGTATAACTTGTTTCTCTTCGTAACAAATGACAGATAAGGTATAGTCGATAATCTAAGGGGTGTTATCCATCCCTGGTACCTCAGGTTTATCGGGTATAACTTTTTAACGGTACATAGTATCATAACAAATTTACACCTTAAAATGTGTGCCAATGAACCTTGTTTCGCAAGGAATAAAATTTTGACGTTTTAAGTAGCAGTAGACCCTCTACTGCTACTTAAAATGTTATTCCTTGCGAAACAAGTTTGATTTTGGAAAATCTAGAGGGTGAATGCCACCCCTTCTGGTAGCCCGAGGGTTAATATTGTTTTCATATCGCTCTCACCGCGTACAGCGCCCCCTTGACCTTCGTTGCTCCCACCATTCCAACGAATGAAACGATAAGAACGAGACATCCGATGGTGATCATGAAGTAGACGGACGTCCAGTAGAGATCCTCGTTCAGTCCGGCCATTTCAAACGCCTCCTCGGCATCTTCTGTGTCAACAGCCATCCAGATTCCAACGCCCAACATAGTACCACCGATCAACTATTCCAACAAACACGCAAACACCGTTGAAACACGTATCGGAATCATGTTGTCATTATAACCATAACCATCACCATCAATTATTTGTTGGACCATAAAATAATATACATGAACATAAGAACAAGTAATCTGCTGGTTTCTGTCAGTTTTCAAACTCAGATCGAAACTGCTGGCCTACGCTGTCGATGAGAAGACTAGACAGCGGGGGAGATGACTGTTTGTTCACCCGCCCTCCCTTGTAATTATTCCCAGCATAAGAAAATGAAGTCGTCGACACTTCACACGCATTGCATTGCTGCACGATTAGCCTGAAATATTGGGTTTTTCAAAACAAAGATGATTTGTGAATCCAACATCGTCCGCCTTTTTCCGCAACTTGGGACTGGCAGCATCAGTGTACAAATGGTGCCAGTCCAAAGATTGCGGAAAAAGGCGCTGCGTTGCGTCAAAAGAAGGAGCAATCCAAAGGAAGTCCGGGTCGAGTTACCATAAGATTAGAGGGGCGGAACAGCTACTAAGGCGGGTGTCGTCTGGGCCGGGAATTGGAGGGTGGAGGATCAGATGAGAAAGGGTAAGAGTTCTTGAAAAGGTGTGACTTCAATTTCGAATTAAAAACCTGAAGTGTGATAGATAGAGGAGCCTGAGGAAGGTGATGGTGTATCGGTTACCATCGGTAAGAGAGATGTGGCCGCGCGTCTGTGGGAGAGAGCGTGCGGACCGCGGTTGGCTTCCCGAAGGTGGCTATTTCAGAGATTCAAAATCTCGGGCTAGCACGGTCCGTCCACGGGGACCTAAATGGCGTGGCGTCCATTGAAACGGGCGAGCGGTGGTGAAGGATCTCACCCTCAGGGTCGAGGCCATAAGACAGCCGCTATATAAAAAATCCGATTACATTGTGATCAGTAATGATGGTTGAGGAACTGAAAAAGATCGGAATTCAGCAGGCAGATCATTCCAAAGGCGTGGTGCTGAGTTGGATATGGCTCGGTTGGAGAACTTGAGATGACTTATGACCGGTGTTTGAGAGAGATTAAGGCAGGCGGATGATTGGGTAGAACGGTTAGGCTGGATGGTGAACAGTTCGCGAAGATATCTGGGCTCGGAGCATTGTAAAGAGTTGTAGGTTAAGGAGAAAATTTTGAAGTAGATTCGCTCCAGTGAAGTGACTTGACGATGGGGGTGATGTGATAATGTCTGGTTGTTCTGGTGACGGCTCAGGCAAATGAATTTTGGATGAGTTGGAGGCGCTTCAGTTGTGTAGATTCAAGGTTTAGGAACAGGAAATTGCAGTTAGTCAAGCTTTGAGTGGACGATGGACGTAGCAATGGTTGACGCAGTTTTGAAAATCAAGCATGGGTCGGATGCGTCGGAGGTCCCGGAATGTGCATGAAGCAGCAACGCGTGGTTAGAGAAGGAGAGATGAAAATAAAAAAAACACCACGATTGCGGACAGGAGCATCAGAGGTAATAGTTTGAGATGAAGTTTTTGTCAACAGTTAGGCTATAATGAAGGATGTAGTATGGCGACTGACGTCTGAAGTTGCTAATAAATAGAAGTGGTTAATAGGTTAAAAGCCCAAAATGATTTTTAACTAGCACTCCTGTTTTAACGTAATTTGCCTGATTGGTGAGTATGTAGCTTACAAAAGAGCCGTAAAACACCAAACGAATTTCTGTCGACGGCTGTTGTCATAAGCTGTTGTTAAACCTTGGCTACATTTGGTACTATCAAACCCATCCACTGCTTGCACTCTGGCACTGCCAGTCCCAAGCCCGATGAAGGAGGAGGGCAACGCCAATGATCACACAGTGTCGTTAAACTACTTCTACTATACCGACCTAACTATGAATCGCAAATTTATTGACCTCACAGTATCAGGAAGGAATCTAATTAGCCTAATGAATGAGATAAGGAAAGGTTTAAATCTAAATGAGAGACTTCTTGTTACGGAGAAGCATGAGCGTGGTCTTCCTGATTATGTTAAGTCACAGAAAACATAACCCAGTTATTTCTAATAGGATGAGAGTTTAGCGACAACCGTAGGACATTATTTTGAACAGGCTCCCGTTCCTGCATATAGGCCTATAATATGTGGGCCTATGTTGCATAGGCCTGATTAATAACTTCATGACAAATGCTGCGCTTAAGCTTTTCATAACGGAGATCATTAGCGCCTGCCTCGTCCTTCATCCAGGCTTGGGATTGGCACCGCAAGAGTTAGTGCAGATTTTAATCATAGCGATTTCTAATAGTAAAGCTATCGTATTGTATCTAGCCTACATTTATATAGTGATCCTCCCAGAATAACTACTCAGGGGCGCCCTTTGAATGGAAACGACAGATAAGGAAAAACGACTCATTAATCTAGCCCTTAGGGGCCATCCAAAATTTATTTATGCAAATCTAAGCAGACAATTCTGTTCTCTCCCTGTCGCATCACATAGATTTGTTGGACTTCTCCCCATGCGTAGCCTACTTAGGCTACAAAAAAGCTTCTCTCCCTCTCCTTACAAAAGTTAGCTAACTAAAGTCATTATTATAGCCTATAAGACATCCATTTTACCGTATGGCTACTAATTGGAACGCAGAATAGCCGCACATGGTTTTTATATGCCATCGGACGCCTATTATAGTACAGATTTATAAATAGGCTGATGTGGACGCCCTAATTGTAAATTAATTTTGCGTACGTATGCCCTATAGCAGCGGTTCCCAACCCGTGGCCCGCGGGCCAAAAGTGGCCCGCCTGGGCTACAAAAATGGCCCGCAGCCTCTCAATGAATTAAGAAAAATATATGTAAAAATTGGCAATTTGGATATGTTAGAATATATAATTCTTTTCCATTACAAATTATTTTATTTGGACGTTAACAAATCGCATTAAACATTCTATTTTGATTCAATTATAACAATTTTATACGCCTTTACTTAATTAAATTTTAGCCTTGTGGCCCCCTAATGTCCTTCAACTGTGAAAAAGTGGCCCTCGTGTCCTCCAACTTAGAAAAAGTGGCCCGAGTGTCAAAAAAGGTTGGGAACCACTGTCCTATAGGCTATAGATGCATATTTTGTCGATACCCATCCACCTCGCAGTACGCACCCTATGCAAAATCGTCTAAATTCGATCACCCGATCCTCGCCACGTACTTTTTAGTTGTTTGTTTCTTTGTTGGTGCACTTATTATAGCGGCCCTTCAAGCTCTCTCTACTCAGAGGCGCTTCCGACCATAGCGCGGACACCGCATCGGAGTTTCACGCCGAAGCGTTGAGTAATTGCAAGGAAGGACTTGCCCAAGGTCCCTACTCCCTACGCGACCACTTGAGGTGGATTCGAACCTGCAACCCTTCGGCTGCAAGGCAATGAACGTACACCACTGCACCCCACAATGGTCCCTTAGTACCACATTCGCATTAATTACATGTAACTTGGTCATTGAACATTCACTAAAATTAAATAATAAATATTAAAATCTGTACTTACGCAAAACACTAAGTTAACTCCGTAAAACACAAATCTCAGGTCGGCCATTGTCTGTTGGTTACTAAGTTCCACCTGGAAATTCGAAAGACAACGGAAACTTTCTAAGTGCTTCTAGTTGACTAAAACTTTAAGTGTCTATTTCTAGGTAAGTATAAACTCGAGTTTCAACTCAGTAATGGTTCGATTTCAACCAAATTTTTAAGCTCAGTTTTGACTGACAGTTGCTAAATATCAGCGCAGGAATAGTTCAAGTTCAGTTCAGGAATTGTTCAGCTTCGTCTAAAAGTAGGCCTAATGTTGACGTCGAGCCTCGGATAGTATTATTCAGCATTAACTCAGGAAAATAGTTCAATGTCAACTCGCAAATAGACGGCGAAAGCACTCGTACGCCTCTAATCAGCGGTTGCAGCCGCACCTGTATTTATGAGCGGTCAGGTACAATTGACTTACAAAGGTCGCTTTCGTCAAAACTAAGACAGGTCCATATTGAATAAGATTGGGCGTCTCTTGTTAAGATGTTGGACGATATCGCGAGATTAGGACTACCTAGAACCATCATTCATCTCGGACTCAAGATAGGTAAAGGTCAGCGGATAATATTATCAGCTAATCAGTCAGACTCTTATCGGAGAGTGACACTTGTGGCTCGGTATTGACGCATATCCGATGCGCTCACGGCATAATCATAATAATAAATTTTATTATATGTGCTTTTCGATTGTAACTTTTTTGTGTTGGATGTCGTCACTATGAAAACGATGGATTTTGATGATTACGAGATTGGCTATTGTTGTCGTGATGATGATGATGACGATGACGATGACGATGACGATGACGATGATGATGATGATGATGATGATGATGATGATGATGATGATGATGATGATGATGACGATGACGATGACGATGACGATGACGATGACGATGATGATGATGATGATGATGATGATGATGATGATGATGATGATGATGATGATGATAATCAATCATAATAAATCCACGAGTGGTATTAAGGCTATTAATGTTGATAATGAATTAATAACGGATTCTCTAACCATTGCTAATTCTTTCAATAAGTACTTTTCCGAAATTGGCCCTAATTTAGCTACAAAAATAGCTGATCCCGGGATTGATCATACCAATTTCATGAAAAAACATTTTGACTGTTCACTATTTTGGGGTCCTAGGCTACGGATACAGAGGAAATCAGGTCACTACTGATGGAGCTTGATAATAATAAATCTATGGGTCTTATAGACATGCCCCTTTACATATCCAAGCACCTTGTGGAGTACATTGTGACCCCTCTGGCATTTATTATAAATCAGTCCTTATGCACGGGTATCGTGCCTGAATTGATGAAAAATGCTAAAGTTATACCTCTAATTAAAACTGGTTCTGCCCTTGATCCCTCTAACTATCGTCCTATATCTATACTGCCTACCTTTTCTAAAATTTTGGAAAAAGTCATGCATAAAAGAATTTATGATTTTCTGACTGCCAATGATATTCTTTATGACAGACAATATGGTTTTAGAAAAAATCACTCCACTAGTATGGCAATTCTTGATGTTACTGACCAAATTAGCATGGCAATTGATGAAGGGAAATATACCATAGGTGTCTTCTTAGATTTATCCAAAGCTTTTGACACCATTAATCATAAGATTGTAACTGATAAATTGTATCGTTATGG
Source organism: Lumbricus terrestris (assembly GCA_949752735.1). Classification (NCBI taxonomy): domain Eukaryota; kingdom Metazoa; phylum Annelida; class Clitellata; order Crassiclitellata; family Lumbricidae; genus Lumbricus; species Lumbricus terrestris. The sequence continues at coordinate 2,042,842 of OX457041.1, read as the reverse complement.
CATAAGAGGTATTGCTCTAACATGGATTATGAGTTATCTAAGTAACCGATATCAACAGGTTGTGATTGACAATGCCATATCAGAAATGTGCCCTCTAACTTGTGGAGTTCCCCAGGGCTCTGTTCTTGGCCCTTTGTTGTTTCTGTTGTTTATAAATGATATTTGGGAGTGTTCTAATATTATGTTACTAATTTTGTTTGCTGATGACACGTCGGCTTTTATTTCTGGGGATAATCTTGAAACATTGTCAAATGTTATAAACAATGAATTAATTATTTTGTCAAAGTGGTTTAAGGCTAATAAATTATCTGTAAACTTAAAGAAAACAAATTACATTGTGTTTTGTGGTATAAGGAAAAAGGCACCTCTGAAAACTCTTGAGATTAAAATGGATGATATAAACTTAGATAATGTTCCGTCTGCTAAATTTTTGGGAGTAATAATTGATAAAAAATCTTAGATGGGTGGATCATATACGCGTTGTAGAAAATAAAATTGCCAAATCTATAGGGATACTTTATAAGTTGAAAAAATACTTGAAAAATCAGTATTATTACTTTTATAGCCTACTCCAGTTTAATTTTGCCATATTTGCAGTACTGCACACTGGTGTGGGCTGGAGGCTATGTATCTAAGTTGAATAAAGTGTCGATTTTACAAAAACGAGCATTAAGGGGCATCAGTGGTGTTGATAGACGACACAGATCTTCTGTCTTATTTAAGCATCAGTATGAAACTCGCTCAAGGACCGATTATCAGTCCTTTGTCTGTAGGTCAAATACCCGTCTACATTCAGCATTGGTATATAACACTCCCAAATATCATCGTCATGGAATGCTTCCTAAGCGTTTTAATGCCTGCTTTAGTACCAAGGAACAACTGCATCAGTATGAAACTCGCTCAAGGACCGATTATCAGTCCTTTGTCTGTAGGTCAAATACCCGTCTACATTCAGCATTGGTATATAACACTCCCAAATATCATCGTCATGGAATGCTTCATAAGCGTTTTAATGCCTGCTTTAGTACCAAGGAACAACTGCATCAGTATGAAACTCGCTCAAGGACCGATTATCAGTCCTTTGTCTGTAGGTCAAATACCCGTCTACATTCAGCATTGGTATATGACCCGAAGCTTTGGAACTCGTCACCTCCTAAATTTAAGTCTATTGACTCGCTAGCTACATTTACTAAAAGCTACAAACAGTTCTTGTTGTCCTGCTACTAATTAAGTTTTTTGTTTTATTTTGTATTGTTTTGTTCTGTTTTCTTTTCTTTTTCCTGTTTCGCCAATTATATAATAAATAGGAATATTATAAATATGAATGATGTCTTCAGTAGGAATATGACACAAGTTATAGTATTAAATACTTGTCATTGACGGTTAAAAATTACGTATATTCTTTATATTATAATGTAAGGTGGACTCGTTAAGCTCACTTGAGCTTTTTCCCCCTTCCAGACAGAATGTGGGATAAATTGAATAATTTTCTTTTATGCAATGATGTGTAATATTATGTATTGTGTGAAATAAATGAACTTGAACTTGAACTTTGATGATGATGATGATGATGATGATGATGATGATGATGATGATGATGATGATGATGATGATGATGATGATGATGATGATGATGATGATGATGACGACGATGAAGATGAAGAAGATCACAATTAGAAGTGATAATGGTGATTAGCCTCTACAATCTACATAATGACGACGATTAGTGCTTTATGATACTATAGCCAACCACAAGCAAACATTTTATTGCTTTCAGCTTCACACAAACATAACATTATACAAATACACAACTTATATTTATATTGGACGACAAAAAGTAAAGGGAGAAGGATGTTGCTTCGATTATTAATATTATTAGAGAGAGAAAAGAACCATGAACGCAATAATCAACTTAAATTCATTCGGAAATTTATTTGTCAACTCTTCATGGAAACTAGACATAGATCTACTCGGAAACGCATTTCACTAAGAAGTTCGTTACGAGACAAGATACACGAAGGAAACAGTAAGCATGGTACTACGTTGGAATCGTTACGGTACTAATCGATTATCAATAGTCGTTGATTATGATGACGTAGAAATCTAGAATCAGGATCGATATCTTGACAGAGGAATTGCTCATCCATTATTGTGGGCGTCCACATACATTCTATGAAAGTATGCTTCAAATGCCCAAATGACGTCAATTTTACCGCATCTGCCTCAATATCTAGATATCGTATTGTCCAATCAGAAATCGTTCGCTTATCGTTTGAATGAATCGAATATTTGCGTAACAGGTGAGTCATTGTTTTGCTGACGCTTTGTGACAAATGACCTTCATCTCCAGCGTAGAGCGAATTATTGACATGAAATTATCGACGGTTTGATTCAGATAAGATAAAGTAATCACTCCACTAGTAGGCTTGGCCTACCTATGTAGGCGAACGCTGTGCATGATTGTAGGCTATGTAGGCGGCATAGGCATAGGCTCTACCTGAGCACTGTTCATGTGTGTAGCCAATTTGACTATGTGTGCGCAGCATTGCGCAGCTCTGGCCTATTAGGACGGGAGCAAATAAGAATAATCTCAATTGAAGATCTGACCTCTGCAATTTCGTCATTGCAGTTTGTGCTTTTTGTATCATGTATGGCGGATTATGCAGGCCTACGTATGGATGTGTGTTTTTTATGAGTGTATTCGTGCGTTTCTGCGCTAGGTATGTGTGCGTGTGCCTGTATGTCTCTATGTGCATGTATGTGTGGGTGTAGAAATATATATATCTTTGTACACGCATGTTTGCTCAGTTTAGGTAATGTGTCGGTGTCGAGCTTAAGTAATTTTTTCGCGATGCCAATGGCCTTATTCACCATACGTATTTATTGCTATTGTCAACTATGTTGTTATTACCGACTTTTTATTATTGATTTTTATTATTACAGACGTTTAGCAGTTATCGTCCTTTTTATTAACGACTTGTTTACTTTTGTTATTATCCACAGTTTTTGTTATTATGGTCTACAGATGTTTTTAGATTATCGACAACTTTATAATCGCCTATGAGTTCAAAGCATAACTGTATCACAATAGTAAATTAATCACGTGACGTATTATACACTCCAGCTGCGGAAGACAGTCGCCATCTTGGTCCGTCTAAAACCCCAAATTGGTCTTGCGCAACCGGTAAGTTTAGTTCTAGTCATGACGAAGCAGCAAGAAGGCAATGACCAACCCGCCAATCTACAAAGAAGCAGATAAACACAGATAGTAAGAGACAAGATTCATTTCTTATTCTAATTGTAATTGACAATTTCTATAGCGCCTATGCATAATGTACAAGGCATCTACCGATTGCACTCCATAACCAAACCTCGTGTATTTCTTTTACTGATCTTGCATATGCCACTGCCAGTACTGTTTGCTCTCATCCAATTTATGAATGAAATTTTAGCTTCTGCTTCAATTACACTCTCTATTCTAACAAGCACTCGAATCTTAAGCATTATTTATAATCGCAATCTAAAAATGTCTAAAATGATATTCAAAATAAAGACGCATATCATCACTTTAGAAAGTTGCCTGATTTATTTGAACATGTGTAAATTATACAGTTTTAAATAATTTCAAATTTTTTTAAAACTCAATTTTGATTGGAGTTAAAGTGATAATTTGAATTATATCTAAACTTGTAATAATTAGAGCCAGCATTTGAACAAATATTATTATCCGAATACTGATTAAAGCACTCGCAATTTTGAAAACGCAGCTATGCAAATATATACACCGTGTCTCAAAAAAAACTGTGCAGAATTGTTTTTGTCAGAACTTCGTCAAATTTCCACCAATCTTAATAACTTATGGTTGGTAGACGGCAAATTGGCTGAAATTTCATGTTATATATAAATTTTCCACCTCACCTGACTCATTTCACCGCACTACCTTGTTAAACACAGATGTACCAATTTTTCATATAACGCATAGATTTTATTACCTGCAACAAATTATCTGACGACTGAATTAGCACGCAGTAAAGTAAAATATGGTTTACTTAGCAGAGTGTTTTAATAGCTACGACCGATCTGCTTAAAAGTGTTAGAATTGGTGCTCGAAATGTGCCCCGAATACACGGACACAAGCTCTTAGACGACGACGCAACTGGCCGATAGCAGCATCAACGATTGACTGGTCAAAGCGCGCCCACTCATCAAGCAGGAGCGTTTTGAGTTCGTCGACGTTGGCTATTCTGGACCGGTAAACCTCCTGCAGCACACTCCATATGCTATAGTCGACTGGGTTAAGATCCAGTATATTCGGTGGCCACAGTGTTGGAGGGATGAAGTCGGGCGTCTCTCGCTCCAGGAAAGAGACAAGACAGTGTCGCGCGCTTGATGCGCCGGGGCGCCATCCTGTTGAAAGACAATAAACTCGCCCTGGGATATCCGGCGTATGTCTGACGGTATCTTCTGGGCAAGAAGGTTGTCGTGATAGTAGGCCTATGCCCCATTCACTTTGACACCCGGCTCGATGTAATGGATTTCAGTGCAGCCAAGCTTCGAGACGCCGTTATATGAAAAATTGGTACATCTGTGTTTAACAAGGTAGTGCGGCGATATGAATCAGGTGAGTTGGAAAATTTATATGTAGCATAACATATCAGCCACTTTGCCATCTACCTACCAAAAGTTTTTAAGATTGGTGGAAATTTGACGAAGTTCTGACAAAAACAATTCTGCACATTTTTTTTGAGACACGGTGTATATACATGTATACACATGTGTATATATATATATTACATTCACACGTATATATATATATTACATTCACACTTATACATAATGTGTATATATTAAATAGTGTATCGTCCAAGACAATTTATATAGTGCTTCATAAATATCTACTTAATAGTGAGATTATGGTGATTGAGATGAGATGGTTGCTGATGCTGCTGATATGTGATGCTGTAGGTGAAAGTGTTGGAATGCTGGCTTACCTCGATTGCTATGAAAACACATGTCAGGACGATCATGAGGATGGAATTGTTTTCCAGGAAGTCCGTAAATCCGGTGTAGCATCCCTACAAGCACAACATCAAACGAACTCAGCAACAGTCATGATCAAGATTGCCGTCACCATTTTAGCTAACTTGTAAACTCTTCAAATATTACCCCGGTCTGCCCCGTTTCTCTGGGCAACCGCTCACTGCGCTCAGGTGCCTGTGGTGACTACTTTGTCCCTCTGTCTCGTACCACTACCATGCAGCGAAGAGCATTCTCGGTGGTGATACCAGGGCCGGATTAACAAATGTGGGGCCCTGTTCAGTAAAATTGTGGGTCCCCCAACCTTACAGAAGCACAAGAAATTACACAAAACGTGTAGGCTACGTTGTACTAAACAAATCAATGTTCGTCTAATATTAATTCATTACTTCTGTTGTTACAATACCAGCATGTCTTTTATTACCTCATTAACGGCTTAAGAATATTAAAGCGATTCATGGTCAAGCATTATTTGTAACCAGGGCATAACCAATGCACTCGTACAAGCTAACAGTGCATAAGCGATTTTATGCCACAAATAAATTCTTGACAGGGATATTATTATCAGACTCTCTTGCGGCAGAACAACGACCAGGGCAAAGGGTTTTTACCAGGGTATTTCCCCTGGTTTTCTATACTGTAACGCTGCCACTGATTGCAAACTAACATAATATTTTCGCGGTAGGCCTATTAGACCAGGGCTGTAGGCCTACTGGTAAATTTTGGGGTGAGTTCACGCTGATCTCGGGAAAATTCCGTCCATTTCGCCGTCCGAAAAATCTAACGACCTTTTTTTAGTCATTTGGCTGGGTGGCCGTCGGCAACTTGAGAATATCGATTTGCCTCTGCTAGCTCAAATCTTCCCTGACATTAGTTTCTCTTCCACGGTTCGTGACCTGGGTGTTACTCTCGACTGTGAACTCAGTCTCAGCCAGCATGTCAATCTTGTTGCTCGAAGCTGTTGCTACCAGCTTCGTCAGCTTCGAGTGATTGCACACTCTCTCTCTCATGATGCGCTGGTAGTTCTTGTTCATGCCTTCATAACCAGTCGAATCGACCACTGTTGCTCAATCCTTGTTGGCCTCCCCCTTGGGGTTCTGGGACGGTTAGATCGGGTTCTGCGCTCTGCTGCCCAGCTCATTGGACGAATCCCTAAATTCTCCTCTGTTTCTACCTACAGGGTGCGCCAAAAAAAGAACCCCCTAGGTTTTTCCCCAATATCTTGGCCAAAAGTAAGAATTTCAAAATGAAATTTTACAGTCTTGAAGACAATTCATATTTACATATGATGGCCAGATTTCATCAAAATATTTCAAACAAACCAAAAGTTATGTCACTTTTAGGGAGGCCACCCACCGTTTTTTGACGATTCAAAAACGTAACGCAACAAAAAGTAGGTTTTTGCCAATATTTTGCCCAAAAGTAAGAATTTCAAAATGACATTTTTACAGGCTGATAGACAATTCATATTTACACATGATGACCGAAATTTCATCAAAATATTTCAAACAGAACAAAAGTTATATCACTTTTAGTGAGACCACCCTCGGTTTTTTGGATGATTCAAAAGCGTCAAAAAAGGTGGGTGTCCTCACTAAAAGTGATATAACTTTTGTTCTGTTTGAAATATTTTGATGAAATTTCGGTCATCATGTGTAAATATGAATTGTCTATCAGCCTGTAAAAATTTCATTTTGAAATTCTTACTTTTGGGCAAAATATTGGCAAGAACCTACTTTTTGTTGCGTTACGTTTCTGAATCGTCAAAAAACGGTGGGTGGCCTAACTAAAAGTGACATAACTTTTAGTTTGTTTGAAATATTTTGATGAAATCTGGCCATCATATGTAAATATGAATTGTCTTCATGACTGTAAAATTTCATTTTGAAATTCTTACTTTTGGCCAAGATATTGGGGAAAAACCTAGGGGGGTCTTTTTTTGGCGCACCCTGTACATGCGTGATGTGCTGCATTGGTTGCCAATAGCCCAGCGCATCCATTATCGAATTGCTGCCCTGGTTTTCGTTGTATCCTTGGTTGTGCTACATTGTACCTGCGCGTTCTTTGTCGCCCAGTCTCTGACATTGAAGCGCTTCGGGCCCTTCGCTCTGTTGCGAAGGGACAACTGCTTGTTCCACGGGCTCGCTTGGCTACCAGACAGCGCCGAGACTTCTCGGTTGTGGGGCCGTCAATCTGGAATTACCTCCCCCCCTAACCTCCATCTCCTCCACCTGACCAGTCAATTCTTATTCCTTAAGTCCCTTAAATCTTTTTTCTTTTGCCGTGGCTGGGCTGGGAGCGCCTCTGAGTAGTTTCTTGAAGGGGCGCTATATAAATGCTAATAATGAATGAATAATGAAAATGAGATGGAAAAGAGATAAACTAATAACATGGAGAAATGGAGAAAGCAGGGCAGACCGAACGAGCAGAAGTGACACAGCGCGGCACCGATGGCATCTTCGTAAACATTTTGCAATACTAATAGTTATCTGTAATAGGCATTTGGGCTTATTAAATACATTTGCACATACATTATTACATATTGTACATGTATATACATATCATAGTGCAACTGTAGCAGTAATTTTTGCGACTACTTAACAAGCTACTTGCAGGATGAACTACATTGTGAACTGTTGAAACGGTCACACACACACACACACACGCACGCACGCACGCACGCACGCACGCACGCACGCACACCGTCCACTTCAAATTTGCGTCAACAGATTCAAAATCTCGGTCTTGCTCTATATGTTAAACACAAAAGCAGTTGGCATCTTTCGTTAAGCACGTAACTCATATCCTGTAGTCCTATTAGCATTTATTCTCATCACCTTCATCATTGTCTACAATCTACATCATCAACGTCGTTATTTTATTTTTGACTTATCATCGTCATCACCATCCATTCTTTCAACATAGACATCGTCGTCATTGTCATCATACAGCAGATCCTACCTTCGTGTGAAGATAATCACTGCGAGTTATGCCGTCGAACACAAATGTGGCCTCGTGTCGACAAGCTTCTAAAGACACCACCTGATCCAACGTGCGACCATCGCCATACATCACACAGCACGTCCATGGCACCTACAACAAAATTACAGGCTACATACATTGCAGCACCTACAACAACATTGTAGGCCCTATACATACATAGCATTACATTGCACGTCCATGGCACCTACAACAACATTGTAGGCCCTATATAGGTTACATCTCATATATTGTGCTCTTCCATTGCGCTTTGAGGGAATCACTCAAAAGCAATTGGCATTTAGGTGAACGGTAACACTCCGCCCGAAGAGCATCACCCGGATTTGTCTCATTTATAAAAAAGAAGATTATAGTGTGCGCGATGGGGTCCTCTAGTGAATATATGGATGGTGGCTCGAGAGCTTCCAGTGGCCAGTCGCTGCCGCCGATTCGCATTTGACTGAGAGATATTTCATTTGGTGAGTGTCAACGAGAGAGAGACGTCTCGAATGAAGACTAAATTTTCAAGATTTAAAACCTTTCTTTCAGTTAATTTTGTTAGAACTAAAAACCGAAGAAGGAAAGACTTCGGAAAACGAATATTTGAGCGTCGTATTTATAATTATGAACTCGTGTGCACGTGATTGTATATGCACGTAGGAATGCAGGATACTCGCGTGTACACGTATTCATGCAGTAGCGCCATAACGGATGTAGACCAACGGGTGTAGCCTGTGTAATCGCGTACGTAACCTTGGCCTACTGTATGTTTGTCTGTTTCTACCACCTCATCTTGAACCTACCTCATTATTAGTGTTCGTTTTGTAGTTACTCTCATCGTAGTCGTCGTAATCTCTGCTACCGCAGCATTTCGACTGTGTAAAAGAACACACAACGTTTCATCAGTTTAGACAACATTCTGTAACATCATGCCACAACATTCCGTTTCAGGACTGGATTGGCAAATTGTGGTTGCATTGTTCAGTAAAACTGTGTCGACCCAAATCTCACAGAATGACAGCAAGAGGACAAAATTAATGAAACGTGTTGTACTAAACGACGGAATGTTAAAGCAAAGCCATCAAACAGCTTGTAAATAAATGCAGGCTTTTACATGTCGCCCATAACAAAGACCACGATGCCATGAAAAATGAATGTTTTACAAGAAAAGACACTGAAAATCTCAACAACAAGCTTTATGGTTTGTCGAAATAGCATTACGCCGAAGCAGCCTAATATTTCAGAATATTGAGCCTAATGTTCCAGAATATTAGACCCAATGCTTCAGAATTCTAGGCCTAATGTATCGGCATAGTGGGCTGCTTTGGGCATAATGTTTCAGGTTTTCAATGGGAAATGTTATAAATGTAGGATAGTAGGCGTAACTGTTAGCATCATGTCAGACAAATAAAGTAAAGGCCTACTTCCAGTTACACAAAGTGGCGATGGCGACCGATTGATAGAATTGGACACAACTTTATTATTATTTGGCAATCCTTTGAACTTTACAAACAAGCGTAGCCTATAATTTCACAGTAACACTAACAGAAATCAGTAAAAATAACTGATGTATACTGTTCAGTGAAAGCGATTAAATAAAGACATTTTTAATAATTTGTCATATAACACTTGAGTTCTGGTCAGGTGAGGTAGTAACATAGGCGTAGGGGACATTTCGGCAGTGGGGGGGCAAAGATTTTCACTTTTGCCAGAAAGTATACTTTTCATTTCGGAGGACCGTGAGTCGCCGACATTTTTTTTCATCTACCAAATTATTTTCTGATTACTCTTTTTAGTCGTTTCGATTTCCACCGAGAAAATAACTGATGATCCCGCACAAATCTTCAGAAAATATAGCTGCTTTACCCTCTGTGCCCGAAAAAATCCTCCATTGCCTGCTTGCCCGAAAAAAAATCGTCCGCCCATGCCTATTTTGCCCGAGAAACACATTTGCCCGAAATTTGAGGGGACATTTGCCCCCCTGGGCCCCGCCTCCTACGCCTAGCAAAAAATAGGTCGAACTATAGCTGATTCTGGCTGATTTGAGACGATTGTATATGATAATGAGACCCACACATGCGCGAAAGTTGTGTACGTATATAAAAATGAGTAGGCCTAGTTTCAATTTTCAAACAATTTCATCTGAGCGTTTGTCATTTTTACTATTGGCTTAAAAGCAATTATTGAAAATAGGCCTACTGTGTTTTCTCTTGCATGTGTGGGCCCTAAAGTGTTTGCCCCTGTTCGGCCGAACATCTTGAGCATGCCCTAATCCGCCTGTGATCCGTGAGATTACACAACTAGCAGGCCTAGTAGTAGTGGCAGTAGAAATAGTAGTGGCAGTAGTAGTAGTAGTAGTAGTAGTAGTAGTTGTAGTAGTAGTAGTAGTAGTAGTAGTAGTAGTAGTAGTAGTAGTAGTAGTAATAGTAGTAGTAGTAGCAGCAGCAGCAGCAGCAGCAGCAGCAGCAGCAGTAGCAGTAGCAGTGGCAGCGGCAGCGGCAGTAGCAGCAGCAGTAGCAGTAGCAGTAGCAGCAGCAGCAGCAGCAGAAGCAGCAGTAGCACTAGTAGTAGTAGTAGTAGTAGTAGTAGTAGTAGTAGTAGTAGTAGTAGTAGCAGTAGCAGTAGCAGTAGCAGTAGTAGTAGTAGTAACAGTAGTAGTAGTAGTAGTAGTAGCAGTAGCAGTAGCAGTAGCAGTAGCAGTATTGTTTGTAATATACTATTTCCACAACGCGACATAATAGTCTCGCAATCGATATGATAATGTATTGTTCCAGCTCCAGTGAGTATTCCACTGACTTACATCGATCTGCATGTTGTTCCACTTCACGCTGATGGAATCGTTGGCATATTCGTCTACGTATAAGGTTTGCAGCTCGATCCTCATCTCGTCTTGTGTTCCGGTGTCAATCTGTCATAGAAAAGGGAACGGAACAATAACGTAATACGCAGGTTGGTAACAGGTGAGAATGGTTAGATATGGTATACGGTAAACATAAACAAAGTATGGTAAGCAAAGTTACTAACTCTCAGGTGAGGTTTGCGAGATGATGTAGCCTAAGATCAGGTTAGTTGTTTAGAAAAGTTAAAGTTAGTTTACTCATTGTACGTTAAGATGTGAACTCAACATTTTAGATGTTTTTAATAGTGGTTCTTAGTTCAAATAAATTCTGTAGAATCCAGAGAGTAGCAGCTAAAATATGTGTGCCAATTTTCAAGAGGATGGTGGGCAGGTTCCCCTCTTACCAGTGCTGGTGGCGCTTATGATAGCATCAGAAAATCGAAAACTGCACGGTTTTCTTAAGTTAACGCTACCCTATAATTATGGAAAGCTGAAGGTTTGAACCGTTTCAATTATTCACAACGTTCGTAGGTTGTCGTCATATTAAGGAGGGGTGAGAGAAAGGTAGGTCGGGTAAAGTCAGGCCACCTGAGATAAGACAAGGAGATGCTTGGTAATGCAAGGTGAGCTCTGGTCACGAAGGGTAAATATAGGCGATGGTGAGTTATAATAATTATAATTATAATATAACTATAATATTATTAGCAAGTTAAGACAAGCAAAGGCAAGGTAACGTAGAGCGAGGTGAGGACTTTAGGTTATGGCGAAGTGAGCTCTCTCTCTCTCTCTCTCTCTCTCTCTCTCTCTCTCTCTCTCTCTCTCTCTCTCTCTCTCTCTCTCTCTCTCTCTCTCTCTCTCTCTCTCTCCCTCCCTCCCTCCCTCCCTCCCTCCCTCCCTCCCTCCCTCCCTCTCTCTCCCGCTCTCTCCAGAAATCTCTATAATTACCTTCTCAACAAACGCCCGTGTATGTCTATCCCATAGAGCTGATTCCTTGTAACAGAGAAACAAGTTTAGGAGAGGAGAAAAGACTTAGATGGATGTGTCAATTGAGATTCCAAACAGCAGGAGACGAGTGATGTGTATAATACTGACCGAGTCCCAGAAGACACCGGTGATGATGAGCAAAATCAGCTCCAATATTAGAATCAAGCAGACGATACCGATAAACTGAAACAACAACATTATCACATCATGACATAATAATATTATATAATATTTATTTTTTATTTTTTTATTTATTTTTGTTTATTTCTCCTTTTCTATAGAACCCTTCAAGCTCTCTACTCAGAGGCGCTCGCGACTACTGTGCGGACGCTACATCGGGAGGTTCACGTAGAAGCGCTGAGCAATTGCGAGTGAATGACTTGCCCAAGGTACGTAGGCTATACGTGGCGGATTGAGGTGGATTCGAACCTGTAACCCTCCGGCTACAAGGTAACGAACATGTCCACTACACCTCCTTCGCCCCACGAATCGGCCACGATACTAGTATTTAACATAATATAATTTTATTGTAGGCCAAGTGGTAGTATCTACGTTTATTGACTATTCTAGAAGACACGCCGCATCAAGGTATGTCTGCAGGTTAGCCTATGTGAAAAATAAGATTTTTGTTAGTAGGCCTACCATTGTTCTCGTTGTAACGTTTATGAATCCCCTATAATATTATTGGGTAAGAGTGAACGTAACATTCGTATAGTGGATTCAGATATTATGATTATTGTCTAAACAGGGCCTATGGTTGAAGGCTACAGAAAAACCGAGAGGATTGGGTTGTGCTGTTTATTAATTTTGTGTAGGCCCTATATCTTATGTCGCATATACTGGCAGAAGACTGGGAATGGCGGTTGACTAACTTTTTGATCGGGTTTTATTTCGAAGTTCAGAAAATTTCTGTGCATAGTCATTTACTTAATATGTCAATGAAATTGAAAACCTCAAAAATGTATATGTGCGTTCGTATGGGTGCGTGTGTGCGCGCGTGCATGTTAGTAAGCGTTCTTGAATGGATGGATCCGATTTGACCAGGGTCTATGACAACAGAGGCCGTTACCCTGGACAGAAATTTGCTCGGCGTACTGCCGCACTTAAGAGCAAGGTAGGCTACTGAAGTAAGCGTCCTTAGAATTACGCGTCCTTAGAATTATGCGCGTGTGTATATAGTCGTTTAATTTAAAATAAGTATTATTTTCCATCTGCTGCCGACTCTGACACGACCGTTGGATTTAGTTGGATTGAGTTGAATAACTTAATTAAATAGGGCAAGAGTGGCGCGCCGGTCGATGTGCCACAATCATGTTGATGCGCCACAATCATGTTGATGCGCCACAATCACGTTGATGTGTCACAATCATGTTGATGTGCCACAATCATGTTGATGTGCCACAATCGTGTTGATGTTTACTGCATAGTTGTTTAAAACTTATTTTCGTAGAAGCCCGTATTGGTCTCACCGCGAACAGCGCCCCTTTGAACTTCTTTGAGTTGTATGCTCCTAGCATTCCAATGACGGAAACGATGAGAACGAGACATCCGACGGTGATCATGAAGTAGACGGACGTCCAGTAGAGATCCTCGTTCAGTCCGGCCGTTTCAAACGCCTTCTCTGCATCCGAGTCTACGGACATCCAGATTCCAACGCCCAACATAGTTCCACCGACCAGCTATTTGTCCAGAATACAAACACACGAACACGTAATTGGAATGCAATTATGCGTAGTTACGTACCGGTAACACGATGTAACCTAATGATGTGATATGAGGTGATGCTAACGGACAGCATTAATTTAATGCAAAATATAAACATACAAACGGAAATAATTCTAAATGAGAAAACCAAGAATTGAATTAGAGAAGTCATTGTATATGAAAAGGAACATAGGGTAGGTAGGGTCGCTTACAGACGGAGGACGTCTGATGAAATAGACCTAGGTTCAAGTGAGATAGGACTTCCCGTTAAAGTGACAGGGCCGGGAAGGACACGGCCCACTGGCCGCCTATAGGCCTAGAGGGAGACAGACTGACAGAGGGAAAATACCCGAGGGCTCGGCAACCTTTAGGGGCCCGTGTTGGGTAGCTGCAATGCTACATATACAAAGTTTGTAATTTATATATTTTTAACTATGATCAGTTTAAACTTCAAATGAACAACTGCATAAAGTCATAACCGTACGTATAAAAATTATTATATCGCAAGTCGCACTTTTTATTATTTCCATTCGCTTATTACAAAATTGGCTGGCAAAGTCTTGAGACAGTTTAGGGACCCGTGACGGTTTTGCCTACACGAGAACCTCCATATAGCCTACCATCACGTCGCCCCAATTCTGGAATCACTCTTTTGGTCAAAAATCCTAGAGCGAGTCCGCTTCAAAGTCCTATCCCTAACCTACAACTCATTGCAATACTCTCAGCCAAGATAGCCTACTTTCGTGAACTCTTCACCATTCTATTTTGGTCTTCCACAAGGTTCCATTTTAGGACCTTTGCTTTACATTTTGAATACCTCTGACCTAAATAAGATTCTCTCTTCTGTGGGGGTTGCTGCACATCAATATGCTGATGACACTCAGGCATATGTCCAGGGTCCAGCTTTAGAGGCTATCTCACTAGTGGAAAAAATACTCATGACGTCGGAAACGATTGGTGCCTGGATGTCATCCAACCGCCTCAGGTTAAATCATGGAAAAACACAATTTATTTGGGTTGGAAGTCGCGAGCAAGTTTCTAAAATTGATATGCAAAATCTGCAACTTTGCTTTCCTGACATGACTTTTTCTACCACTGTGCGTGATTTGGGTGTGACCTTGGACCAGGAATTGTCCCTTTCTGATCACGTGAGAAATGTATGTCGCACTTGCTTTTACCATCTTCGTCAGATTCGCTCGGTGCGTCGCTCGCTTACAACCAAAGCCGCCACTACCCTGATGCATGCATTTGTATGCACGAGAGTTGACTATGGTAGCGCCATCTATGCGGGCTTAACCCTTTCACGCATTAATAGGTTGCAATCTGTCCTTAATGCTGCAGCTCGCCTGATTGGCGGCATGTCAAACTTTAGGTATATATCAAGTTTTATACGGGAGAACTGGACTGGTTGCCTATGCAAAAACGTATTGAGTTTAAGATTCTAATGTTCATGCGTAATTGCTTAGCAGGCCAAGCTCCGACCTATCTTATGGAACTCTGTGTACCTGTGCTATCCATTCCTGGCCGTAGATTCCTTCGCTCTGCTACGCATGGTGACCTGGTTGTCCCTATGGCTCGATCTTCCACAGTGCTACATAGAAGCTTTGCTATGGTTGGTCCGTCTTTCTGGAATAAGTTACCTATTAGTCTCCGCAATGAACTTCTTTGCCTTTCTTTGCCCATTTTCCGCAAGCGTTTGAAAACCATTCTCTTTGTTTGTGGTTTGGTATCAGGTCGGGAGCGCCTCTGAGGAGTTCTCTTGAAGAGGCGCTATATAAATGGACGATTACAAATACAAATACAATTACAATTACATTCAGCCAACTCGTTCTACCCGATCATCCGCCTGTCTCACTCTTTCTCGACCTCCTGTCACTACTCGCCTCAAGTTCTCCAACCTTAGCCCATATCAAACACTGCCCCACGCCTGAGGTATGATCTCTCTCCTGAATCCCGCACTTTCCCCATTCCTCCCCCATCATTTCCGGTCACCCACCATTACCTTCCTAAGGTTCTTTATTACCCTAATGTATTAAAATTAAAATAAATTTATATCAAAAACTATTTCTCAGTAGTAGGATAAACGGCTTTAGTATTTGCTGAAGAGTAAAAATAGCCAAAGAGAAACAGCGAGAAATGTAATGCACACATTTTGGGACCTCTGAGACCCAATGACTTCAAATGGAATCATATAAAAACTTCACTTTTTCTTGCAATTTTTTAATTGAAAACCAAAAAACTCATTTGATGGCTAAAACATGTACATAAAAGCTACAAAACAATTTTCTTACATTTGAATGTTTTTTGTTTCATGAAAACAATAATTACTACCAAAGGTCACATAAAAAATTTCTCACAATGCCAGTGTTTGACACTATTATTGTGGCGCCACCTAGGACGATTATATTTTGCTACCTTGTTTGGAAAGATTCAACATTATGTGAATGATGATAATAAATTAATCCGGGTTACCAGGATTTGAAATTTTTATGGGAAAACATTAATTTGCACTAATGACTCCAATTGGAGTCATTGGGACTGAAAGGTTTAAGATAGTTGTGGGTCCCGTGTATGTTAATGATCCGGAATGTTTCCCCCTGTAAGAATGTGAATCTGATGAGAAAAAAACCAATCTTAGATCCTAAAACGAAATCAATTATTAGATAATAAGTTGAAAAATGTAGGCTATACTTACGCAAAACACGAAATTAACTCCGTAAAATATGAAATTCAGGCCGGCCATTTTGTGTAGTTTTCACCACGGAATTCGAAAGAAAACGAAAACTTTCTAAGACTTTAGACTTGACGAAAACTTAAAGAGGCTTTTCCTAGGTAAGAAGCAGCAGCTCTGGTTTCAAATCAGGACTCTAATAGGCCTAGTTCGACTTTAACTAAAAAAAATGGCCAAACTTTAACTCGACAATAGTCAAGATTCCGGCCTAATTGCCTAGAGAATCAATATTCCAACGTCAGGTATGGAATAGTTCGGTCTTAACTCAGTAATAGTTTAATGTCAAGTCGAAAAGAAATTGATCACCATCGACGTGAAAGCACACGTACGTCTCTAATCAGCGTTTGAAGCCGAACCTGTATTTATAGGCGGTTAGGCGGAACAATGGTCGGTATTATGACAAAGGGTGGTAACCACTGAAGAATTATTGGGCGTCACTTCTTAAGATGTTGATCGACAGAGTAGGGCTACGTAGAATCATTCGTCTCAGAGTCAAGACTGGAAGAGTCAGCGGATAATATTATCAGCTAATCAGTCAGCCTCTTATCGGAGATATCGGATGGTGTCTCGGCAAGGACTCTCTATTAGTGTCTCGGCATTGACGCATACGAGTTGCTCTCTGCATCATGTTATAACATTTATGCCTGTAGAAGTTGTAGTTTGTATCCTTTTTGCGCTGTATGTCGTCATCTCCCATCTGTCATCTGAGTATCTATAGTACATTAAATATTATCTGTTTAAGCTTGCGTAGGCAACAGGGCTACATATGATGCATTTTTTGCTTTGATTGACGTCATGCGACACCTGGAGGCCAGTGAAGGGGCATTGTTATTATTATTATTATTATTATTATTAGTAGTAGTAGTAGTAGTAGTAGTAGTAGTAGTAGTAGTAGTAGTAGTAGTAGTAGTAGTAGTAGTAGTAGTAGTAGTAGTAGTAGTAGTAGTAGTAGTAGTAGTAGTAGTAGTAGTAGTAGTAGTAGCAGTAGCAGTAGTAGTAGGCATTATTATTACTATCATCGTAGTCATCATCATCACCATCATCATCACCATCATCATCATTTCTAAATGATCATTCTGGTGACGCTGAAATCTCGAGTCAGGATTGATATCTTGAAGAATTCTGGCTTTCGATGGAGAGACTGCGCATCCATACAAGTCATAAATTATTATCGGCGTCCACATAATATTATGCGTTCCATGGAAGCATGTTTTAAGCGCCTAAAATTAATGACGTCAATTTTACTGCATCTACCTCAATATCTCGTTTTCGTATCGACAAGTTCATGGGCGGAGACCTAGGGGGGGGACAGGGGGGACGGTCTCCCCCAATAAAAGTGTTGGGGGACGGCCCATGCATTTGTCCCCCCCCCAATGTTTTGAGCGTCAAGACTTTTTTTGGCGGCGAAAATCGAAAATTTCGTCGAGATTTGGCCGGATGACTAAAAAAAAGGTCAACTTTTTTTGGCAGCGAAAATAGAAAATAAATTTCATCGAGATTTGGCCGGCGGATCACTAAAAAAAGGTCATCAAGTTTTTTGGCGGCGAAAATACAAATTTTTTTCGAGATTTCGCCGGTCGTCAGAAATTTTTCGGAAAATCTCGCGTCTTTCCGTCCCCCCCCCAATTCTCGACCCAGGTCTCCGCCTATGGACAAATTAGAAATCGTTCGCTTATCGTATGAATGAGATCGAATATTTGCGCAACAGATGAGTCATTGTTGTGGTGACGATTTTTTTCTAGAAACGTTGAGTTCCTTGACACCTTTGTATCCAATGTAGATCGAATTATTGACTAGAAAGCAAGGAGTGTTCAGATAAGATAACGCAATCACTCGACTCGTTGCCCTAGCCATGTAGCTGAGCGTATTCGCTTCAAGCTGGCACTCCTCGTGTAGGCTAGGCCTAGGCTACAAAGCATGCGTTGATCATCTGTCATCTTGTCATCCTATGGTATACTTATCTTATATGGTCACACCTTGAAAATCTGTTAAAGGTCGCTCTTCTCTTTGATCAGCATAATGCTGCAAAGTATGTTGTTCCTGGTACACGTCTTGTCTTTGGTCGGCGTTCTTTCACATTTGCTGGTCCCTTCATCTGGAACTCTCTGCCTCCTCATGTTCGTAACATTGTCTGTTACTCTCTGTCTCTCGTTCAGCGAGACAGTCTTTCGCTCTAATGGCTCTATATATATATATATACACCGAAAACCTAACTTTTCCGATCTGCGTAGGTCTATATCGTAATCTCCTAATTTCTAAAGCGCCACTCGAAAGCCAAGCGCGGGGCACCGGCTTATTCACGAGCGCTGCGTTGAGTCAAAAGGGTTCTATAGTTCTTATAATGGTTTGCCGAACTTCAATGTGTACTTCTGTCATCTGAGCTCCGAAGAGACGGCATTATCAAAGTACAGTAACTGTTGTATTGTATTGCATTGCATTGTAGGTAGACCCTAAACGTTGTGCGGGAGTGCAGGATAATTATCATTACTTTAGGCAATGTCAGCTTGGAATAGGCTATTATTATTGTCCCAGGCTACTTGCGAGAGCTTTGTTGCTTCACGGGAACCCAGCGCCACCGTCTCCTCCGTTCTGCGCAGAAGGAAGTGCTCTTCGTTCCAGAACTTCCATTTGCACAAACCATGCAGAAAAGAACCTTTTCTGTGGTGGACCCAGTTGTCTGAAATGGACTCCCACATGCGCTACGTCTGCATCCTGGGGTTCTTACTGAAACATTTTTATTGAATTCAAAAACTGTTTTTTTGCCGTGCTAGAGTCGGGAGTGATTCTGAGTAGCCCCCTTGAAGAAGCTCTATAAAAATTCTGGAATGAATGAACTATAATGAATGGATGAATGGAATGAATAATTATGTAGCCTATGTAAGCTGTATCGGCCCAAACAAACGGTGCTTGTGTGTAGAAGTGGTTTTTTTAATCATGACCGTTTATAATTATAGGCGCAGTTGTTTTAAAGATGGGAGCCTATAAAACGAATCTCGATTGAAGAGCTGACTTCTGCGAATTTGTGATTAGCCTACAATCTATTGTCTGTGTGTCATGTAAGCCTATGTCGTATTATGTCCGCATGAATGGTTTTTTTAAGAGTAGGCCTATTCGTGACATTCGTGCATTTCTGCGCTGTTTGTGTGCGCAGGCCTATAGGCCTACCTGTACCTGTGTGTGTGTGGCTCTGTGTGCATGTAGGCTGCGTGCTTAAATATAATTATTATATATATATTTTTGTTTTGATCGAATATAAAACAGCCTTATCACTAGTTTTCATAGTTGAACATTGGACTTTATTATATGTAGACTATTATTGTATACATAAATCATGTTTAAAACACACAGAATCAAATATTTGCTTATGCGCAGTATACGTTTTGTGGAATCAACGGGTACCCATGGTAAAAGATTCATAATTTCGAGGTGCATTCATATGTTCTAAAACTAAATATGCCATTTTGTGCAGAAATGAATGCTGTTATCCATTGGTGTATTATAAGTTATGATATCTCAAACCAAACCCAAAATCCAGAGTGGTGGTAACCACCCACCCTTGGAAGTCCGTGTTACAAAAAAAAGCTTGGTAGCCTGAGGGTTAAAACATTCTAGAAGCAGCTTGCCACTGTCGAAGCTACATAAATTTCACAGTATACAACATTGCTTTAATTGCAAGATTCCGGGTTTAAAGTGGGTGAGAATGCGAGGGAATGGCGTTTCCACTGCTCTTAAAATTCTTGGCTTGCATTCCCACGGCTCACCATGCATGGAACGCTGGAAACACAAGCGTTACAAATAAATTCTTCTTCGGCGTTACCACCGCTCACGCATTCAGCATTCCCACTGCTCACCCAAACCACTTTAACCACTCATTGCAATAATAATACATGTAGGCCTACATGCACCTCATCTAAATCCAGTACACCACTCCATTTAGTTGAAGAATGTGAAATTCAGTCAACACAAACTGCTCACATTATTTCATGCTCAATTATTTTATCTGCATTATTTATCCTTCAGAAAACTATTAAAAATTGCTTCTTTTAAAGGCTTGACCCACATGGGCGCCTGCACATAGAGACAAGAAGGGGCACTTGCACACTCCTTTAAAAAAAACACCCAAATTTTAACTACCGTGTACTGCATATGGGTTTGACCAAATTTCTTCACATGTAAAGGAAGTAATGATGCACAAGATAAAGCTAAGAAATTTACATTCAGAAACCTTTGTGAAGGATGCCCATCAGACATGTCAAAAATTTCCCTTTTTCAGTTGAAGCTCTAATTTTACAAAGACCTTCGTGTTTTTGCCACTTCTGCAAAAATACATTTTGAAACGCCTAGTACCAATAGAAACCGTCATTGTTTTCAACCTTTGGTTACGAAGACTTGAAGACTAGAAACCAGTCAAAGCGGCTGTGATATGAATACAGTCGTCGCACATTTCACAGCTGCTTTAACCTGATTCTTATCTTCGTGACCTGGGTGCAACCAAGTTGACGTTTTATCATGTGATAATCAAGTGATGGTCATGGAACATCAAGCGGTAAACATTCGAGGACAGGAATGTGAAGACTTCATTATGAATGTTGAGTTCAATGACATCTTCTTGTGCAAATGTTGCGGAACATGATCACAACTTACAACTGATAAAGTTCTGATGAACATTATCGTTGTTTACAAATCATAATTAATTATTATTGTCAATTATTTTATTGTCATTGTTATTTTTAATTACCCAATGAATTTATAATCCCTATATTAATATTAATAAACAATATAAACTCTGGAGTGGCCATCCATGTCATATAGATCTGGAAGAACTAAAGTGCTATGGTGGGCAACAGCATTGAAATGCTGAATTATATTAATTACTATTATATTATTATTAATATTGTTAATATAATTTTATTAGTACAGTATTCAACATTATTATCAATTTTTATTATCATTATTATTATCAGAATTACTATGATGATTGTCATCATCAAAGAGATCTATGCTAAATACCTACACATGTTAATATTCATTTCATGTTGAGTTTTAAATCAGTGCTGAATGAAAAGTGATCTACTGCTTCATATTTCAATAAATCTTAAACTTCAGAGAAGGACAGAACTTCAAACCAAGCCAACTACTTAAGCACTGTCCTACAGAGCACTCAGTAGAGTGCACACTGGTATCATGATCATGTAGCTGAGCAATGAAACCAGATGCTGGGTTTCACAGCCATTGCGAAGAATTCGTCAAGATTTTTACTCCAGATGTTTACATACAAAAGTTTTCAATTTGAAAAGTTTACGTAAACCTCTTTATTCACTACGCAGCGTACTTGCTGAATGTTCTGGCGTTAACTGGGTCCACGATGTGAGAACTGTAGCAGTGAGAAATGATGTTCGTTGCACAGCGATGCAATCCTTGTCAAAAGACATTGTAGTAAGATGCCAGAGAATTTGGCCGCATCTCACTACCCATGTCTTTCACACGGTTCATCTTTCACGTCCTCCACATCAACCGGTTCCAGCTTAATACACTCAAACGAACAAAACAAATTTATATAAGCATGCTAAGAACTGAATGAGGGAGTTTATTGTCTAAGTTTCAGAATGACAGAATGGTGAGGAAGGGCTAAGGTTAGTTACAAGGGGGAAATGAACAGCTTAACTTATAGCGAGACTGAGAGAACGTAGCTACATTTATCATTAGACGCGGAATGGCCGCAATACGGTGCCATATAAATTGTCGTTATCATTGTTATAATGACCTGGAGAAGGTTTAGGGCATTCAAGATGGAGTTTAGTCAGTTTCCAGCGGATTTAGATGGTTGTATATATGGTTCTACAGAACAATGGTTTATATGACCTTGAACATTGTTTGATTGGCTACCAACTTTGCAAACTGGTTCTACAAGCCAGAAAATCAGCTTTGGTGTGGGTCAGATGTGGTCAGAACTTCAGGTGCAGTGGTGGTTAGTTTGCTGGACTGGCAGTCGAGAGGTCAAAGGTTCATATTGCACTACACAGAAATTTTGTTTCAGATTTCTGTTCCACCAACATCCCTCAGATTCAGCTGTAAAGAGTACGCTAACTGCACACTGTTGGTGGGATGATAAGATGGCAAGGGAGAGGACTGACCACCTGCTCTTATACTATTCAAGATCCTACATCTGTTCCTCAAAACTCAGAAGGGTCTTGTCCCTAAATATCTCGTCAACATCATACTTCAACCTCATTCATCCAAAAGACTATGTACGACCTCTTCGTTTTTCGCTGTAGAACTGCTCTGGCTAAGTGTCAAGCATGAAATTCCGATGCAGTGTCCGCTCTGCAGTTGGGAGCGCCTTTGAGTAGAGAGCTTGAAGGGGCCCTATATATACTGCACATACAAAACCATATCCCTCAATTGCTCTTTCTCTTTGTAATGAGCTTTCTGCTTCTGTTCGCTCTTCACATCTGTCTGGCATTCTCTCATAGATCTGCCCTGTTTATTCTCGTGGGGGCCTTGTACACTGGAAGTCCTTCTGGATGGTTCACCACGCTACAGGCGCCTCATAAATGTTTAAATACAATATAAAACAAATACTTTTCTTCTTCTCTTCACTGCCAAGATGCAGCCTGCTTATTCTGAAGTAGCAGTTAACAATTGGCTCTGAAACAAGAAACAAAAACACAGTAATTTAGTAAATATATCTAAAACACATAAATGATTTCTAAAAATGTGCAATTCTAATGAGTTTTAAAATAAATGTATTCCAATTAAATGAAGGCAGCAGCTATAAAATGTATAACTATAATCCATTTCCTCTAATAATAAAGCTTGTGTCTAATAAAATTCTTTTCAATATTTAAAAGAACTGCAATTAGATTAATCTATAACTGCCCTTAATACCCCTCATCATTAATGGACTTAATTTGACCATGCGACACCTCCCAAGCTGTCCTCAATTTCACAAACTGTTGAAGACTGTTTTTTTCGCATGATCTTGGCCGGGAGCGCCTCTGAGTAAGTACCTTGAAGGGGTGCTATATAAATTATGATTGATTGACTAACACAGCCGTGTTTTTCATTTTAACTTAGACTAATTCTCTTACACGTTTGTATGCAGCATCTCAAAGTTCTATTCGCCTGCTATCTTCTAATAATCTCATTTTTTATTAAATAATTTGTCAACATATGCCAACTAAACAAAATTACAAATGCACTGAATCACTCATGTTGCGTGCAAGGAGAGCAAAGTACACCCTGCTGCATTTCAGTTAAGTTCTTGATTTTTCACAAATAGGAAATTAATCATTGCGCAACATAAAAACGTTATTGCAAAGCACACACCCTTCACCAGTCATTACTAGAAACTGGGTCATGACGACCAATCATTTCATCAGAAAGTAGTACACAACAGAACGAGTTAACCAAAACCAATCACAGCAGAGAAAACTGTGTCAAATGGACACGTGGTCAAACCACGCTTGGTCACGTGACGTAGTAAATCGAAGAAGGCCGTCATCTGATCGAGACTCAAATCGTCGACGAAATTGCGCGGATTTTACGAACAGAACACAAATTGTTGCCCTCACATAATTCCACAGTTGTCATCAGTTTTTCCTGGAGACCAACGGAGACCAAAATTTTTACAAGTAGACTACGAAATCTGCGCCATTTCGTCGACGACCGATTCGCATTAATGGAAAGAAGAGAAATTCCTTTGTGGACCCAGTCAAAACAAAATACCCGACGTGCAGCCCTAGGATCACAAGAAAATCATCACAGGCCTACCCAACAAATCCCAGTTCCTTGAAACGTACAATTCAATGTTTTCTACATGTTAAAACGTGAGTTAAATCCCAATTTTAGAATTTAAAAACAAAGTGATGCAAAACAACGTTACCGCGACAGAAGCAGCTGCGAGTCAATTGAATCGGCGGTTTTGATTGGATGCTGCGCATGAGACGCGGATTCTGATTGGATGATTTTCTTATTGATGCTGAACGCTGTTTTGTGCTGATTAATGCAACCAAGGTCACGGTGGGCAACAGGATTGCGTGGTTATGACACGTCAGTTTATATAATTATCATAATTTCTTATCATTAGGCCTATTAAACAATCATTTAAAACACTCCTGAGCATGATATAAGAATCTTGCACGAAAGAGCGTAACAGGAAAGTCTGCTCATAACCATCTTGAGCAAATAAGTCTTAAGGTTAGTTAGAATTAAGATCGACAATCATATCGATTTGCGAATAGTCTTGAAGTTTACCCAGTTCAACGGGTCGCGGCTAGGCCTAGTGCCTCGATCCATGGCGCACTTCACTGTAGCAGTCTGCCTTGATTATCTTCTTAGATCTTGCTTGACCTGGATACGGAAATCAAACTACTTGACTATCGATTTTGTTTTGAGTGTGTAATATCGTATAGCCTATAGGCCTAGTATACCTATGTGTTAGCCTAACGTACATAGGCCTACGCCATTGCTCCAGTTAGGCCCTACATTAACGCGGTTTAGGCCTAATTAGGCTATGAAATTATATGATTATACCGTATATTCGTTTAATAAGCAAAAACAGGTTGGCAAACCGCAACCTGGTAAAATTATAGGAATTAGCTTTCCCTTAGGCTTAGAGTTATAAATCTCTCGACTTCGAACATTCTGAGAATATAAGCTAATTAGGGTAATCGTGAACACTTCTGGCACGAATTAGCGCACGGATGCGGCAGTGGCGGCGCCACGGGAGTTGGGCGGTAGGCTAAGCCCCAAAATGTGGCTGAGAAAGAAAAAAAGTCGTAAGATTTTTTAACAGAGGAAATGCATATTTTTCATGAGATTTTGACTAAATGACTAAAAAATCGTCAGGTTTTTAGAGGGGAAATGCATATTGTTCAAGAGATTTCGACCAAATTACTTTTAAAAAGGTCCTCAGAAATTTGTGCCGAATGAAAATGCAAAATCTCCCACCCTCAACTTCTAGACCAATTAGGCTGTCTCAACAGAATAGCTTGGCTTCATCCCCTAAAACTGAAATCCTGGCGCCGCCACTGGGATGCGGGTTCGTTTCCTGCTACAGTGCTACCTTCCCAAAGTTCATTCAACGTTCCATTCGGCTGCTTGCGTTGGTAGCGTGAGCCAACGACCTGGCTGCCGATAGCTAAATTCCACTTCTGTAATAACTTGTAATCATCCGTCCATTAGCCTACTGCTCTCCATTATGCTATAATTAATTAACTGATAGCCTATTATATTATTATAATTATGACCCAAACGGTCCTTAACCCGATCCCTATCAATTGAGACAACGCCCTCAAAACTTTAGCCTACCTTTGCCAAACAGAGATGACAAGCGCTAGAGCATATAATTATACTCACGCATTTGTATAGAAAGCCACGAAGATCCTTATTAGCCTATTACAAAATAATGTAGCCTATTTTAGAAAATTGCTTAAATTTACTTCAAAATTTATGGCACATAATCTCTGTTGATCATTGCATTCGTTGTAAATATTGTCATGTTCTGATTTTAATAAAAGCGCTGCAAAAATCACATGTGTTTAGAATGACTCATTGACTCAACTCCAGCGTGCTTTCAGAAGTATTTATCTCGAATGCTGATTGGTCAAATATACAACCCTCGTCGTAATCGTAATCGTAATCTCGAAACTTCTACAGCGCCCACAAAAGCCAAGTCGCGGGAACCAGCTTATTCACAGGCGCTCAATCAAAACAAAATCGATAGGCAGCGGGTCAAGTCCGGAGAGTCAGGCAGGCAGATAGATGGACGGCTAAGGTGGGTGATGTTTAGAATTGAAATGACGAGGGATGTGATGAGAAGAGGAGGAATCAGGATAGGATTTTTGAAAGAGCAATGTTTTCAGTTTTGAGTGAAAGACCTGTGGGGAGATAGCGAGAGGTGGAGTTTTGGTGAGTTCGTATGATGGGTCGGAAGTTTGCCGAAGTGCTGGCGGAAGCTTGTCAAAATGTTTCGAATAATTTTGACATTCTGAACCCGAATTTTTGCATTTCGATGATTAGGCCTATTGGCTAAAATATTATAAATAACTGTGCTGTGAAAATAATGTAGCCTAGGCCTAGAGAGTAGAGATTAACGGTTTGATCAATCTTGAAAGCCTGTTTTTGGTGCCGTAAGCCTAGCTAGCCTACCGGTGTAAAGGTTTCAAATTACCCCCTCCTAGACATTACCCCCCCGGTAACTTGGAACCGGTTTCAGATTACCCCCCGGAAACTAGATTTGCATCAATCATCGCATTTATTGCACCCAAAAAATCAGAAAAATCATCCCGCTTCTTGTATATTATCAATTTTTTGATCCGAAAAAATAATAGCCTCGAAGCCATTTTCTCCATTGTAACTTCAGCGGCGATTAGTATTTTAGTTACAGATGAAAATATTGATAGCAAATCACGAAGTGGGATGACGGATGAAAATCTTCAGACCAAAACAAGAAGTAGTAAGATTTTTCTGATATTTCTAGTGAAATAAACGCGATGATTGATGCAATTTACAGTTTGCAGGGGGGTAATGTTTAGGAGGGGGTAATTTGAAACCTTTACACCGGGACTACTGCACTGGACTTTTGAAGTTCAATAACATTGAAGTTTATTATTAGTTAAAAACATGAAACCTCCAAAATTCTGTTGTAGATAGTGGCGCTAAGCATGATTTGAATTCAGTTTCCGTTAAAATATCTGATTTATTGGATTGTGACCGATGTGCCTTTTAATGAGCACAATCTGGTTTGTAATGTGATATTGAATTAGAGCTCTCCTCACTGTTGTGGCTATCACATCCCGTTTGCTCGGACTTCCATTATGCAGAGCCGTGCCTTTTCAGTGGAATGACATCCCTCTTGAACTGCGCCCGATCATTCTGTAAGCACTGTTCTTTTTCCTGTGCTTGAGTTGGGAGCACCTCCTAGTAGTTTCCCTGAAGAGGTGCTATATAAATACTTGAATCAATTTTTCTTCAAGTGTTCATCATAACTGTGTTTTGATATGGTTTGCACATCGCAAATTAAGCTGCGTGAAGATGCATCTTCTCATCAGGTCATAAATTCTATTAGCTGATCAAGTCTCTTCTCTTCCATGTGACCTGGATCAGGATTGACTCTAAGTAGATATCTTGAGGAGACGCTATAAAGTTCAACTGAATGGTTTGGAATGGCACAGGTCAACTGATAAGAGGCAGTACATACAAACTATACTTCAATGTAAAGAAAACAAAAGTTATGACAACTGCAACATGGGAAAACTTTGAGGTGGATGGAGAAACGATAGAGGTAGTATCGAGCTTCACATTCCTGGGATCTATGTTAGAGAAGGAGGGAAGATGTGATATGGAAATAAGGCGGAGGGTATCAATGGGAAAAACGGCAATGAACGGTCTGGGAAATATTTGGAAAGATAAATATGTGAGCAGGGAAACAAAGAAAAGACTGGTAAGAGCACTGATCTTCCCGGTCGTCCTATATGGATGCGAAACATGGACAAAGACACTGGATATGGAAAAGAAAATCAACGCGTGCGAGATGTGGATTTGGAGAAAAATGTTAAGGATTTCATGGACGGAGAAGAGAACTAACGAATCGGTGCGTGAGGAGCTCGGAATAGAGAGAGATGAGACACTACAGCAAACAGCGACTTGGAGGAAATTGAGCTACTTCGGCCATGTGATGAGATCTAACGGTTTGGAGAAGGAGCTGATGACGGCATGCGGTGAGGGAAGGAGGAGACGCGGAAGACCAAGGAAGAGATGGTTGGATGAGGTACAGGAAAAGTCTGGCATGAACTTGGAGGAGCTGAGAGAGGCAACAAGAGAGAGGGGACACTGGAGAGGATACATCAAGAATATCGCCAGAGCTCCAAGAGCTGACGGCACCAGGTGACATACAAACAAAAGGCTAACATAGTTATGTTGGATGTTTTAAAGGTCACTGCATTGCAAACATTTGATAAGTTGGGAATTTTTAAAGTCTTGTTCTGAATTTCTAGTTTCAATTGTTCCAATGAATGTTTCCATGTTTTCTCGGATGTAGCGCTGTTCATCTGGAATGACCACTCTTCCAAGCTGTTTATTACATTTGAACCAGCAAGTCTTTTCTTGTGCTGTGGCTTGGAGCACTCCTGAGTAGTTCTCTTGATTGGGTGCTATACAAGTCCACAAATGAATGATTGAATGTAGCAAGCACAGTTGGGAAAATAAAAAAGCTGAGTTGCCTAAGAACACTGATTAAGTCCACAAAAACATTTTAAATTCTTATTTTAGCCGGCAAAACAAAACCAAATTACACTTTGCTGCTGATGTAGACACCAGTAAAGAATGTGAAAAAGTGAGAGTTATTGTGAAATCAACATTTTACTTTTAAGATGAAGAAATACTGAGTTGTTTAAAATGCAACTGAACTGTTCGAAAAGATTTGCTGTTTGCATAACAAGCTGAAAGATGTAACAGCGGAAGTATATGTTGGACGTTGCATTTACGCCGCCTCTCCTTCTCCCTCGCCCTCCTCTTCCTCGAATTCGCCCTCTTCCTCGGCGGTGGCATCCTGGTACTGTTGGTACTCGGACACGAGGTCGTTCATGTTGGACTCGGCCTCCGTGAACTCCATCTCGTCCATTCCCTCTCCGGTGTACCAATGGAGGAAGGCCTTTCGGCGGAACATGGCCGTGAACTGCTCGGAGACGCGCTTGAACAGCTCCTGGATGGCCGTGGTGTTGCCGATGAACGTGGCCGACATCTTGAGGCCGCGTGGCGGGATGTCGCAGACGGCTGTCTTCACGTTGTTCGGGATCCACTCGACGAAGTAGCTGCTGTTCTTGTTCTGCACGTTCAGCATCTGCTCGTCCACTTCCTTCATCGACATTCGACCGCGGAACATTGCGGCCACGGTGAGGTAGCGGCCATGGCGTGGATCGCAAGCGGCCATCATGTTCTTGGCGTCGAACATCTGCTGGACCAGCTCGGGCACGGTCAGGGCCCGGTACTGCTGACTGCCACGAGACGTGAGCGGCGCGAAGCCAGGCATGAAGAAGTGAAGCCGTGGGAAGGGCACCATGTTGACGGCGAGCTTACGCAGATCGGCGTTCAGCTGGCCAGGAAAGCGCAGGCAGGTGGTGATTCCGGACATGGTGGCTGACACGAGGTGGTTGAGATCGCCGTAGGTTGGAGTGGTCAGCTTGAGGGTACGGAAGCAGATGTCGTAGAGCGCCTCGTTGTCAATGCAGAAGGTTTCGTCGGTGTTCTCGACAAGCTGGTGGACAGACAGGGTGGCGTTGTAGGGCTCGACGACAGTGTCGGACACCTTGGGTGACGGCACGATGGAAAAGGTGAGCATGATCCGGTCTGGATACTCTTCACGGATCTTGCTGATGAGCAGGGTTCCCATTCCGGATCCAGTGCCACCGCCAAGAGAATGGGTCAGCTGGAAACCTTGCAGGCAGTCACAGCTTTCCGCTTCCTTCCGCACAACGTCGAGGACCGAGTCGACCAGTTCAGCGCCTTCAGTGTAGTGGCCTTTCGCCCAGTTGTTTCCAGCACCACTTTGACCTACCAATCACGATCAAAAGTTTTTAAAATTTTGCGATTTTGAATAGCAGCACAGATTCAAATTAATCAAAATGTGCTTTCAATGCCTCAGTTTTTTCTGCATCATCTTCAACAGAAATGCAATAAGATGAGAAGTGTCTTCGTAAAATTATCCTTGTGTTTGATCAAACACAAAGAAAGTGTATTTTCGTAGCTTGCATAGCACTTCACAATGGAATTTTTTTAAAAGAGATCACCTAAACAAGATTTCACTTTCAGTAGGTTAGAAACAGTTCAACAAGAAATAGATATGAATCACAGGAATTAAACCCAAATGTTGCTTACTGTTCATACGCTTGATTGTTACTAAGCCATACCATCCATTAAGTTTTACTTGAATTTGGAGTGCCATTGTTTGCATTAGACAGTCAGCAAGCTTTGTGCATCAGACACAAGTACAATAGAAGCTACAAACAATAGCCAGTTCAGCAGTGGCACCACAATGGGTCACAGCAGGTCATTTGACATACCAGCTTTTTTATTCTTTATCTGTCTAAAATTACATGGAAGCTACATCTTTTTATATTTAATTTCTTTGAGCCGCTGAATGACTTCAAAGACCATGACACCTGTTGAAATTATTTCTATCTGAAATTGATACAAGAACTAGTTGGTGGAATCTGGAGTGAATGGAACCAAGCATAAATTTTACAGCCAAAAACACAAGTTCCTAAAGTTGAAATAAGAAGCAAATTATATTTAATTTCTCGGTTTTCTCACCAAACACGAAGTTGTCGGGCCTGAAGATTTGTCCGAACGGACCAGATCGTACTGAGTCCATTGTCCCTGGCTCTAGGTCGACAAGAATGGCTCGTGGCACATATTTACCACCTTGGAAAGAACACAACAGCAACTCCAATTATAAGTTGAAATGCCACTAATTAATTTAAACCATAATTAATTATTAAACTATTTCTTATTAGCTTTCAAGGATTCTGACTAACCGTGAATTAGATTCACATTTCTGTGGGAGCATGTGCTCGTTACAAAATTGGCAATAATTATGGCTCATATGTAGAACAGCTATCATGATGATAACAGCGAGAAGTCAAACACTTATTTGGTTGTTGAAATTGGTAGTGGACTTCATGCAGCACTCGTGAAAAAGCTGGGGCCCCTGCACTTGGCTTTCTACTGGTGCTTTAGAAGTTTTGGTCAGGGTGGATTAAACAAGCACAGCCAAAATAATTGGGGGCTGAATTCAAGTCCCTGAAAGAAAGATAATGCCTGTAAAAATGTTAATATTTAAAATTTAGGCAATCAATTTTATTAGTCAAATTAACAGCCACTGCTGGGAATTTGTAACCCAGCATTTTTAATAAAAAAATTGTCAAATTTGAAAAAGACAGTAATGTAATTGAGTGGTAATTTATTTATACCTGTCGCCTCGTTGTAATAAACATTAATTCTTTCCAGTTGGAGATCGGAATCACCATGATATGTACCAGTCGGGTCAATACCATGCTCGTCAGAAATGACTTCCCAGAACTGAAGAACACAAATACATTGTCAATCATTAACTTTTATATAGCGCCGCTTCAGCGTTACCAACCAGGATAAATTAATTTTAAAGCCATTTTAATTGACGGATTGCAACATGGAGTTAACAAAACATGAATTATAGTCAATCGAAAATTTCAAAATACCAATGCACACACACGAAAGTCTTTCACAACTACAGTTTCTAGATTTTATAGAAAAATGTTCGCAATGGAAGGCACTAATAAGTTAATATAAATTTTTAACCATTTTTGGCGAAATCCTAACAAAACGTTCGTTTAATTACAGCAAATATTTTTCAATGTTAGCGTACAAGTGCAATTAAATTATCAGCCATTTTCAAATTTCTTAGCGACGCCATAACGTGAAGCCGCGAGGCTGACGAAGACGCCATCAATCTACTTTTAATCGTAAAAATAATCGAAATTACAATAAATTTTTTATCGAAAATGCCAGCAAACCTTTGCGCCGATCTGGTTTCCGCATTGTCCGGCCTGAAGGTGAACGATTTCTCTCATTTTCGACGATTGGAAAGGATGAAATTTTCTATTTGCTCGAGATCAACTAGCCACTTCTTCTTCAAATGATTCGAATTCAGACGACAGTTATGACGTCATTTCTTTGTTCATCGATGGCGTCAACACATGGCGGTTAACTTCGTTGCCACACAGGAAATCAGAAGGACTAGCAAAAGGCTCCTGAAATTCCGCTAACAAAATGAAAAATTATAACAGCCTCAAAATTTTATTATTATTATAACAGGAATGTGGTCGGGGGAAATGAGCTACATTATTTATGTACACAATAATGCGTCGGAATTAATTAAAAGGCATTGGGTTTTTAAAATGGTCACAAGTGTAGCCTGTGTGACATCCTATATTGCTGAGGGCTCCTTAAAACTATTAAATGCACGAATTAGTTAATTGATTAATTAATTGTGATTAACTAATTGATTGATTGATTAATTAATTAATTTTTTTTAAATTTTTTGCCCCGAGGTATACAAATAAATAAATGCAGCACGGTGCTGTAATTGTTTTGTCATCCTATCATGGTATGATCCAAAAAGCGAAGTGGCCTGTGGCCCCCCATTCAAACAGACAGCGGTGCGCTGGTGTAGCATCTCATTTTCAGCCGATCAATATTAGGCCTAGACCTATTCATTGAAAATGAAGTGTCGATGTCATAGATTATAGGCCTACGGTTGCCCGGTGTAAAGGTTTCAAATTAC
Source organism: Lumbricus terrestris (assembly GCA_949752735.1). Classification (NCBI taxonomy): domain Eukaryota; kingdom Metazoa; phylum Annelida; class Clitellata; order Crassiclitellata; family Lumbricidae; genus Lumbricus; species Lumbricus terrestris. The sequence continues at coordinate 2,010,244 of OX457041.1, read as the reverse complement.
CCCCTCCTAAACATTACCCCCCTGCAAACTGTATTTTGCATCAATCATCGCATTTATTGCACTAATAACATCGTAAAAATCATCCCGCTTCTTGTTTTGGTCTGAAGATTTTCATCCGTCATGCCACTTCGTGGTTTGTTATCAATATTTTCATTTGTAACTAAAATACTAATCGCCGCTGAAGTTACAATGGAGAAAATGGCTTCGAGGCTATTATTTTTTCGGATCGAAATATTGATAACAAAACACGAAGTGGGATGACGGATGATATTCTTCAGACCAAAACAAGAAGCGGGATGATTTTTCTGATTTTTTTAGTGCAATAAATGTGATGATTGATGCATAGGCCTATCTAGTTTCCGGGGGGTAATCTGAAACCGGTTTCAAGCTACCGGGGGGTAATGTTTAGGAGGGGGTAATTTGAAACCTTTACACCGGTGCAGTAGAAAAACGTTCATTCTTGCATTTGCATTTCCATACTATGGTTAAAGACTAAAGACTTCATTCGCACTGCTTACTTAGAAGAGTTTTAACGGATGTCCGTTAAAACTCTTCTAAGTAAGCAGTAAGTAAGTAAGTAAGAATTATTTCGACCTCGAATGCAGATTATATATATATATATATATATATATATATATATATATATTGCCGCTAGAGATGAATTAATAATGAAAGAACAATATGATGATAATTATTTGCGTGCCAGGCGTCTATCCAGATGCACTGACAGTCTCGAAGGGGATGGATTATGGATATAATATGTATTATGCATAAATGATAATTTTTCATTCATTCATTATGTGCCTTTATACAGCGCCTCTTCAAGGGGACTACTCAGAGGCTCTCACAACCTCAGCGCGGCCAAATAAAACTGTTTTAAGATGATGGAAAAACCTTAGGAGGATTTTTATATAGAGAGCGAAGTGTCAGAGTAAGACCATTCCAGGTTGAGGGTTCTATCACTGAGAAATATATATGAATATATATATATATATATATATATATATATATATATATATATATATATATATATATATATATGAATATATAGGAATTCACACATACACAAATGCCTATAAGAGAGGAAGTCAATTAACGAACTTGATAATTTCTATTGCGCTGTTGTATAATGCACAAAGCATCATTCGATGGCTATCCAAACCAAGAGTACTATAATCAGGCCAATATCACAGATCAGTCCGCATGCATGGGAGTATAGCTATACAGCCTACCCATAAAAAAACATTTGGAGGGGATTTTTCATTTCGATGTGAAGTTTCCAATTTACAGGGTCGCAAAAATATACAGAATTAGCTTTTAAAATAAATTCAGTAATCATCTATTTCGAGAATGGGCTGAAACCCGTAACCTCCATCCTAAAACCACCCATGCCATTCCGTTTACATAATTATAATATTATTATAAGACCACAGAATAAATCAAACGTAGCTACGATTTCTCTTTTCTATGGCAAGACTAAGGGGAGATCAATCTATTCACGAAACAGAGAGCTCTGTTACAATGGGCACCCAAACGTATGGGGCAAGATGGCTACTTGCCTCGAGAGAATTAACATAACATAACATAACATGGGTTTTAAGTGGTTCAGAAGACACTGGGTCTGTGTTAGAACCACTGCAAATTAACCTGGAACATCTAGTAGCCCAATTTTCCTAGTTTCCTTTTAAATGCTGAGACCGTGTCCACCGACACAGTGCTGTCATCCAAGCCGTTCCACATGTCTACAACTCTAGCACTAAAGAATTTCTGTCCCAATGTTCCTCTTGGCTTCTTAAACAATTTGTACCTATGACCCCGAGTTGCTTTGTTTGGTGCTAATTCAAAGAATTTCTCCCAACCTAGTGCTTCCTTTCCAGTAATGATCTTATATGCTTCAATTAGGTCTCCCCTGCTTCTCCGTCTCTCCAGTGTTGTTAGCCCACACCTCTCCAACCTCTCTTCATAGCTCAAATCTTTGTAGCCCCAAATCATCTTCGTAGCTCTTCTTTGCACTTTCTCCAATTTTTCAATGTCCTGTTTCAGGTATGGGTTCCATGCCTGAATGCAGTATTCCAACTGTGGCCTAACCAGTGATTTATACAACCTCAGTAACGTGTCCTTGTCTCTAGTAACTATTGTCCTTTTTATCATGCCTAATGTTGAATTTGCCTTTTTTGATGCTTCCGCACATTGCCTTGAGGGTTTTGCACTCTTGTGCATAATCACTCCTAAGTCCCTTTCTTCCTCGCTAACCCTCAGTACCTTACCTCCCATTTCATATGCAAACTCCTGGTTTCTTTTCCCCATATGCATCACTGAACACTTTTCTAAATTAAAGAGCATTTGCCAGTCCTGCGACCATCTAAACATTCTTCGTAGATCTTCCTGTAGTATCTCTGCTTCTTCTTCATTACCCACTGCTCTACATAGTTTTGTGTCATCCGCAAACTTAGAAATTTTCGATAGAACCCCATCATCTATGTCATTGATGAAAAGTACAAACAACAGTGGCCCCAACACTGATCCTTGTGGCACTCCACTTAGCACTGCTGCCCACCTAGAATGTTTATTGCCTATTCCCACCTTTTGTCTTCTATCTGAAAGCCAGTTTTGAATCCACTTGAGTACCTGCCCACTAATCCCACATGCTTGCAACTTTTTAATTAGTCTTTTATGGGGTACTTTATCAAATGCCTTTGCAAAGTCTAGGTAAATCACATCCACTGGTTTTCCCTCATCTATCTTCTCAAAGACCTCCTCAAAGAATTCCAACAGATTTGTCAAACACGAACGTCCCTTAGTAAACCCATGCTGACTACCTTTTATAATATCATGTTCCTCCATGTGCTTAACTATGTTATCCTTAACAATTCTCTCCATGACCTTACACGCCACACTGGTTAGACTGACTGGTCTGTAGTTACTTGGTTCACTTCTGTTTCCCTTTTTAAACAATGGCACTATAAGGGCGTCCCTCCATTCTTGTGGAACCTCACCGCTCTGTATCGATTTATTGAAGATCTGTGCCAATGTCTCTCCAATTTAATTGACCAACACTCGTTCTTAACAAGGCCTACGGCCCCCGCCCCAGGCTACTATACATAATAACATCTTGGTTTTTAACATTTTCTTCGCACCAAAGCATCAATGATACACAAAATGAAACTCGGTAATTTACATTTTAAGCATCTGTGAAAATACACAGTCATGTCCTTAAATATCGTGCTTTGTATTTTAAAGCTCTTGCTAAAATATGTAAACGTGACAAAGGCATTCTGCCCCCCTCCCCTGCAAAAGATCTGCGAGCACCCATGTTTCTTTCCTCGTCTAGGCTATTGATTTTTCTCCATTTCCTTCGACCTTCCTCGTTTTTCGTTCGCACTCATCCGCGAGTTTGTCTTGCAATGCGCTTTTCATTAAAAGCGGCCGTCAACCCGATATGCATCCGGCATAAGCACTCTGGCGCTATAAAAGTTCTTCGAATATTATTGATTAAGATGGAAATATACACTTGGATGAGGAGATGGAGTGCGAGGAGTTAAGTTCCATCAAGATCTTTCCACAAGAGTGGAGAGTGGAACTGTGGAAGAGCGCAGTGGCGGCGCCGGGATTTCAGTTAGGGGGGGGCTGAATCCTCACGGATTAAATTGTCCATTTTCATCCGCCAAAATTTCTGACGACCTTTTTTTAGTCATTCGGTCGAAATCTCATGACCGGATTTCCATTTTTAGGGGCTTAGCCCCCGGGTTGCCTTTTATGGGGAGCTTGGCCCTCTACCGCCCCCCTAGCGCCGCCACTGGAAGAATGGAACACACCAGAGGCGGAATGCTCGTTACTTTGGCAGGGAACAGTTGAAGACAAAGATGGAGGGTGGTAGTCTAAATATATTCGAAAAGAACAGCTCGACCCAACTATTGAGGAAGATGGAAAGGAGGAGCAGAGCATTTTATGTGCAGTTATTATTATACACAAAATGGCGGTTCTAAATGAAATTGCAAAAGCATTTTTGTACAATGAAAATAATTTTCATTGTCATCCGATTTGGAATAATTTACCATGAATGATGGGAAGGGACAGAAGGGGCTGTTCAGTCTACATTCCTTAAAAGAAACCAAGGAAATGAACATTATATGAAGTGTATGCTTACTGAAGGAGTTAAAATGGAGTTAGTTTATGGCTTTCCACAAAGGCGTGTAGAGGATCGGGAATAATTATACGATAGGAAGAAACCTACCTTAGTCCACCATCTGCTTCTGGTAGTTTCGATTTAACGACACTGTGTGATAACAAAGATCATTAGCGTCACCCTCCTCCTTCAGCCAGGCTTTGGACTGGCACCAAAATCTTCTAACTCTACACCAGGTGGGCGCAACTTGAGCCCAGTGAGAAACCGAGGAATCAGAAATTATCTAAAACTGGCTTACAATCGGCTAGGGAAGGGAAGAAGAGAATTGAGCCGACATTTTGTTTTAGTGGGTGCAGAAGCCACTGACTGGCAGTGTACACAGCCAGAACACAAGCAATGGCAGAGTTGATGTGGTTATAGAACTGAACCTGGACATAAATACACCTAATGCACCAAACCAGTAATCGCACGATTAATTACAGGGAATTTGCCGCATTCTGTACGGTTAATAATAGGAAAACCGCTAGTCGCTAAGGGCCATTCGCGTGGAGCGATCTGATTGGCTGTTCGTGTCTGAATACCAGATTTCGACGCGTCCTATTTTCGCCTTCACCCCCTCTGGTGCGGATACGCTGCCGCCCCTCCCGCCCAGCTGCGTTCTCTAGCAGCCCCTCGAGCTGTGAGCGTGGCGCTCGGCAAGCCACCCTGTGCAGCAGCGTTCATCTGGGCCCGCTGCAGTTCTTCAGCCCAGTTCAATATTCTTTGGCTCGATCCTTGGCCGAGTTTACTTGGACTTGTTTACGGACAGGGCACGTTGGCCTCCTCTCTTCCTTCCTCTCCTTCGCCTCCATTTTATCACTCCTCTTTCTTCATCTCCCTCTCCTCCTCATTTTCCTCCTCCTCCTCTTCTTCCTTTCGTACTCTTTCTCTCCTTTACTCCTCCTTTTTATCCTCATATCAGTTTTCTCCTCCTTTTTCTCCTCTTTTTCTCCTCCTCCTCTGCTTTCTCCTTCTCGTAAGTCTATTTATTCTCATCGAAAGCCGATTTTGCTGCTCATTTTCTGCCTTCACTCCTTACAGTCTCCTTTTGTTGTGCTCCAGCTCTTCCTCGGTCCTTTTCCTTTTCCATCCTCCATCATGCTCCACTCCTCCATTCTCTGCTCCTCCACTTCTTCCACATCCTCCTAATCTCCCTCCTTTCCTGCTTCCACTCGTAAGCACCAACAGAATGAAATCATATTCGAATGCTGGTCTTTGGCCCAGAATGCGATGACGTCTCCTAAGCTGCGGTCAGCCTAAAGCTCCGTTCACACGGCCGAATCTCAAAGACGAGACTCGTGCATATAACCCAGTTTTCTCCAAATTAACCACATTGAGTCATCACGCCGCTTTCTCTTTTTTTACAGAACTGAAACACAATCTGGGGATTTACACCACTGATATTACTAATTCAATACCTCAATATTCTAATGTAATTCAATATTGGAATGTAATGTAATTGCAACTCTAATCAGTGACTTCTATTTCCAGGGCTGTTTTTAAGGAATTGTTAGAACTGCACAACCCTTCTTTCCCCTCTCATCCTCCATGGTAAATTACTTCCAATCGGATGACAATGACCATTTTTGCTAGTTTTAACTGCACAGAACTTGTGACAGAAGTGCTTCTACAACTGCACAAATCCATTTAGAACTGCACATTTTGTGTAGAACTGCACGTTAAAAAAAGCCCTGTCTATTTCGCTGGTGTACAATACGATGACGCACCAAAACCAACCGGTAATTTTTAACAGTAATAAGAATTACAATGCGCCAAAACGCTACGATTTGGGAACCAGCTGCTTGTGTGTGTGGCACAGTGGCCCATTGATTAGAGCAGACGGCTTGTAACGTATGAAACGTCAGCACATTTACGAACGGAGCGCGCTAAATGTAAATATAGATTTAGCCTATACTCGATTTCATATAGCGCCCGTTTATTATATTATTGTATGAGAATTTATGAAGCGCATCTCTTATTTCTAGACTTCTAGCCATTCAGAGGCGCCTTCATCCTGACACCCCCGAGGAAATAAGATATTATGATATTATCATCGACCCTACTAATCGATTCCAATGATCGATCGTTTGATATTCTACACCACCGCTGACCGTTTGAATGGACGCCATGCCACATAGCCTACATGTAAGTCCAAGTGCACGCACCTAGCCCGAGATTTAGGCTACATATCAGCCACCTTCGTGATGCGAACAGCGGTCCGCGCGCTCTCTTACACAGAGCAGACGCCACCATGACCCGATGTAGTTAACTGGACTGGCTGACCCAAGGTAAAAGTTGCTACGCTATATAAATTTCCCACAAACATCGACGCATAGGATACTCCGCCACTGCCCGTAGTTCGGCAGTGCCAGGCAAAACCCTGGATAAAAGAGGAGGGCGATACTAATCATCCTTGATATTCATGAGTGTCGTTAAACAGCAAGAAGGTTCGACGCATAGGCTAGGCCTACATAAAACAAACTGCACATCAGTGGCGTAGCCAGGAATTTTTAATGGGGGGTTTTATGACCGGAAACCCTGTTTTTTGCTATTTTTTCTTGCTTAAATGAAAAAATAACCTTTAAAAAAACTTTTTTTCGGAGCCAATGGGGGGGTTTTGACCCCCGAAACCCCCCCTTGCCTACGCCACTGCTGCACATAGGCCTACACATGCATGCATAATAATAATAATAATAATATATATTAAAAAAATAATAATAATAATAACCACACTTTATATTGCGCCGCAACGCAGCATGCACATAAATATGCATTGAACATAACCGCACAATAATAAAATAATATTATAGTGATAGCAATTAAAATGCCGCCACATGAAGAGTCTGCTCTGCGTCACATAGGGATGTGACGCAGAGCAGAACGGAGTGGAGAAGGCTGGTCGCTAGAGTTCCTCGAACTGACGGCACAAGGTGACAAGGTGACACAATGTCATGAAGAGAACGTGTTTAAGATTTGCACGCCAAATTATGAATTATATTAAATTATGTGCAATTACAACCAATCATGGTGTTCACTTAAAATGTCTATTTGAACAGACATCAATAAGAAAACGAATGCACAGAAAATTAAGTCAATCCTTGACGCATTCCTACATGCATTGCATAGTTTGCCTACATCTAATAAATAATGTATAAGATAATAAGCATCTTGGTAAATACAAGCATTCACACATCGGCTACCACACGCATGTACAGGGTGCGCCAAAAAAAGTAATCCCCTACGGTTTTTAGCCCATATCTTGGCCAAACATACGAATTTTTAAATGAAACTTTACAGTCTTAAAGGCAATTTATATCTACGTACAATGGTCAAATTTAAAAAAAATATTTCAAACGTAACAAAAGTTACACCACTTTTAGGGAGGCCACCCACCGTTTTTTGACGATTCAAAAACGAAGCGCAACAATAATTAGGTTTTTTCCCAATATCGTGGCCAAAATTAAGAATATCGAAATGAAATTTTACAGACTTATAGACAATTCATATCTGCACATGGTGCGCAGATATCATCAAAATATTTAAAACAGGACAGAAGTTATACCACTTTTAGTGAGGCCACCCACCGTTTTTTGACGATTCAAAAACGAAACGCAACAAAAAGTAGCAAAAACACGATTTTATTAAGTCTCATCTCAAATAACTGTTGTCAAATGAACTTGGTAGTGCTTCACAACTTGTGCTCAATGCGCCCACCACCCGTGCCAAAACTTCTTTTGAGTCTCTTTGCAAAGTTCTTGATGGACCTGTTGATTAAGCTGATAGATTCCTTATTTACCAATTTGATCGTCATCTTGCTAGGTGACTTCTCAGTGGCGCGCAGCTACGCTGGTGCCCTGTTTCTCTTTTAAATAGTGACAATAATGATCATCTGACAATATCAAGGCTATTTGATAACAATTATTTAAGATCAGACTTAATAAAATCGTGTTTTTGTTACTTTTTGCTTCGTTACGTCTTTGAATCGTCAAGAAACGGGGGTGGCCTCACTAAAATTGGTATAACTTATATTCTGTTTGAAATGTTTTGATGGAATATGACCAACATGTGCAGGTATGAATTGTCTTTAAGCCTGTAAAATTTCATTTCGATATTCTTAGTTTTGGCCTAGATATTGGCCAGAATAATTAAATTGGTTTTTTGTTACTTTTCGTCGTGTCGCGTTTTTGAATCGTCAAAAACCGGTGGGTGGCCTCACTAGAAGTGATATAACTTTTGTTCTGTTTCACATATGGCTATGAAATTTGACTATTGTACGTAGATATGAATTTCCTTCAAGCCCTTAAAACTGGAATTGAAAAATTCCTATTTTTGGCCAAGATATTGATAAAAAGCCGTAGAGGATTACTTTTTTTTGGCGCACCCTGTAGGCTACGTACTCAGATCATACATAATTATATCCAAATGTGCAGCTGCACATTTTGTGAGATACCAAAGGGTGTTATATCAAGTATACGCACACGTACACATACATAGGCCTACATACATGCATGCATGTATGAATACATACCTACATACATATAGACCCACATACATACCTACATACATGCATGCATGCATACATACATACATACATACATACATACATACATACATACATACATACATACATACATACATACATACATACATACATACATACATACATACATACATACATACATACATACATACATACATACATACATACATACATACATACACACACACATATAAAAAACGCCTCTGAGAAGTCCTTCACGTAATAGGCGCTACACAAATTCTTTTAATGACCGAATGAATGAATGAACGAACGAATGAACGAACGAATGAATGCAGTGACTTAAATCGACCTTTGTGACCACAACCTCAGGATTTGCAATATCGGTCACTGGGTCGATCCAGACCACAGTTCATAGGGAGTTCACTTGGCGCTCTTTCGAGCTGGAGCTGGTCAGAGCCCAGCGCCCAGTGAAGGCGGCTGCCGGTCGCCCGCCCGGCCGCCCGTCCGTCCGCCCAGGCCGACGGGCAGGCAGGCAGGCAGCCACAGACCAATCCGGCATGCTGGCCCACGTGCAGAGCCCTAGAAAGCTTCTAATCTCCCCACTGGCTTTGTCAGTCTGTAGTGTTAGTCTCGGCGTTGATGGTCGTCGACTCCAGCATCGCCTCAGATTTCTGTCTGCGGACCTGCCTCCTCGGTGGCGGTGGCTCTCCCTTCGTCCGTTCGTTTGCTTCGGTAATATTATTCGCGTTCGGTTGAGTCTTTTTCGGTTAAAAAATTTATTTATTTTGAGCGACTTTTATGGGGGATTATTTGTAGATAAAGTTATTTACGGAAAGTGACGAGATAACTTGGCCTATGCTGGAAAGCGAAATAGCCTAGGCTACTTGTTCTAAAAGCGCAACATGTTTTGCGACACTTTTTAGCAATAATTGTATTCTTCAAAAGCGCACTTTTAATGCGAAAAAGTAAAAAAAACGGGGCCAAGCCAAATTTCATAGAAGTGTTTGGCGCGGATTTGGCCATAAAAAGCTCGCGCTTTCCAATGGAATTCTAAAGTGGGCGCGGTCCGCCATTTCAGGGTTAAACTGATAAATCAAACTACATTTTCTAATATATTCGAATATTTTTATATCATAACTGAACTGAACCGACTAAAAACTGAAATTTAACCTGTGCGATTTTATACAACATTGCGAAAAGTGATTTTTTTGGTCGTGAATTGAAACGCCAATTAGGAGAAAGACGCCATTTTGGGACGCGCACAATATAGGCCTAGGCTCTTGTCTAGCCTTGCGAAGCACAAAATTGGCAAGTTTAGTCGCATGAAACACGGCGGAAGTGACGTTTAAAGCGGAAGGAAGTGTGCTCTGTCGCCCGGTGAATGCATTCTGGGTAAGATGTCGAAATCATTAGTCATCACCGGGTTTGTATTCATCCGGGTTCCAGAAGAACCAAGCGACGCATGCGCAGAACGCACTGGATGAAGTTGGAAGAAGAGAGAGATGATCCCGGCATGCGGGTCAAAGTTCTTAGGGGTTATTCGGTACCTCCGGTGCCATGGTTGGGAATTTACGTTGAGTGAAAACGTGAATTAAATACAGGATTGGAACTCGCATAGGCTTATACACAGGTTTAAAACGTGGAATTTAGCCAACGTGCTACAGTACTCTTCTAAGCCTACGCGTAGCCTAGGTCTATGCTTAGGTTTAGCCTAGTATAGCCTAGGCTAAACTAGCTATTCAAATGATGGTATGATTATAAGTTGGGCTAATAGCATAATTGTAGGCTACAGGTAATTGCACGCGATATATGTATCAGATTTGCTATTTTCTGGAACGCTGTATCAATAAATCGCATTTAATAAAGATAAAATTAATATGGCTCTTTCTCACACGTGAAACATTGCATATGGTCTACTTTCTTATAGCAGACTGTCAACGCATTCGTTGTATAAAATAAAATTTCTATTGTCTCCAACAATAGCTATTATTTTGTCGCTAAGTATAGGCTAATTATCAGCTAGAAAGACCGTAATTTAGAGCACCACGTCATAGCCTACAGGCCTATACTTAAAAACAAGTAGAGGTTATTATGTGGAGAATGTATCTATCATTACCTAGACCTATTACGTGGATGACATGGTGCGCTTAAAACCAACGGGTTGTTAATTATACCTAAATAAATATACGCAACTTCTGCAGCTAGAATACTTGTAGGCCAAACTGTTTAACGACACTGCCATAGGCCTTAATCAAAGATGATTAGTTTCGCCCTCCTCCTTTATCCAGACTTGGGACTGGCACTGGCAGAGTACAACCAGTGGCGGAGTTCAACTAGAAGACGAAGAACAATGCTCAACTACCTCAAATTCCACAGCTCCGAACGTTTCCAGATTGTCGACAAGGCCTAGGCATTGGTTTAATTTAGCCTACATACCTAAATAGGCCTACAAAGTTTTAGTATTAGGCTTGCATGTAGACCTACAATTGTCTTTACTTCTATTGCTATAATTATTTTTATTGTTGCCCTTAACAATTACTAAGCTACTATTTTCTTCTGATTATTCTTTTTTATTATTGCGAAATATTTGAAGGCGCTTCGATCAGTTTGTTTATTGACTTAAATGCGAATCCCAGGGAGGATGGATGAGCCTGTGAAAGCATCTCTGGTAGAACAAATCCAGATGTTTGATATCCAGTGAGAAAGTGGAAAGTTCAACGTTTAACGACATGACTGAGGTCGTCCATTGACATTGCCCAGTGCCCACCTTAAAATACTGTACAGGATTGGGACTGGCTCCACCACAGCACTGGTTGAGCCAGAGTTGAGTTAGGGATAACGTTTTGATGTGCCTCTAGATTGGATTGGAAGTGCCGTAAACACGTCTGTAGGCCTACTTCGAACTTAAGTTTCATTTGTAGGTCTATGTAGAATTGTATATGCATGAATGCTGTGTTAATAAATTCAGGGAGTGACAGGGACGTAGTCAGCGAGGTATAAAGGTAGGGGGTCATCCTGATAACACACTGTAGGCCTAGGCCTAATTTGTTATTTCTGTAGCGCCAACAGCCAGAGTTTAGTGCGCAAGGTGATAACGCACCAAACAGTCCAAATCCACACCGTATTAAAACAGTCATAATCCGAACGATGGGTCCCAAACTCCGCCACTGTTTTGTACTCTGGCAGTGCCAGTCCCAAGCCTGGATAAAGGAGAAGGGCGACACTAATGACCGATGTTATAACAGTGTCTTTAAACTGAAACTACCTAGGCTACATGAGATCGTTCATCTGAAACACAGACATCTAGGCTATGGCGAAATAGAGCGACATAGGTCATAGGTCAAACGGAAGAAGGAGAGATGACTGATTCATTTAATAATCTTCGTTTATTGACATTCAATCTGACAAACCGCAGAACGATTAGGCCTACATGTACAAGTTATACGAAATACGGCCTGCTTCGCACGACACGTAGTTCGGCTACAACAGGTTCGGTAACTTAACACTAATGGCCTAAGTACTGGATCACTCCATCACTTTGAATGCTAAGTCTTCGTCCGTAAATCTTCAACACGGCTTATACTTGTTTGCTTAGCCTACTTATTATCGATTGTCAAACTAAATAACCTTAACATGGTTTTTCTTTCGGTTTGGGCAACTATGATTGCTTTCTCTAGGCTAATAAGCACCTTTGTGTAAGATTTTCGTAGCTTATTTGTGTGGGGTTTGGCGCGTTATAAACGAGTTTAAGTTAATATTAGTAATAATAATGATGATGATGATGATGATGATGATAATATAAACATGACCGCCGTCTCTGGGAACCCTCGAGAGACTGCACTTGTTTCAACGTTTATCTATTTGCACCCAGAGATTTAATGCCATAGCCTTCAGAGGCACATTCGCACAACTCACCGGAGTCGAGGACGACTGATCTTACTGATATACATTAGTCTTAGTTGTGGTAAACAATTAGCACATTATGCCTGTGTTTGTCAGGCGTTCACTGTTCATCACGCACAGCAAATTGGTGTTGCACAGTTTGAAACTGAAATAAATGATGGTTGATAAAAAAAAATAATATAAACTAATTTTAATCTTTTACAGCCTGAGGGATCTTTACTACCTCGGGCGACAAAAAATAATAATAATAATACTGACATCGAATTGAAAAAGACATAAATAGTTACAATAACAGACATCGGATTGGACCAGAGTCCCTTTGACAGAGAGGCTCTGAGGCATAGCCTGCTGCCTACGGCAACATCAAAGTGCCCTCTGCTTAGCACAGTGGTCCAAGCCTAGGATGATCAACACAAGAGACTAATCTAGACAAGAAAGAGTGCAATGCCGCCAGACGTCTGCGCTGCAGGGAAGCATAAAAACGAGGGTGGTGCCAAATTCAGATTGCACTGGGTTTGTATCTATCGATTTATAATGATGTCTCTCACAGAACGATCATTGAGGAAACGAAGATGATCTAATGTTAAGTAGATAAATTACTATGCGACCGTTCGTTGTGGACCACCCCATAACAACAAGTTTAGCTGACGTCATCATTGTGCGTGCACGAAGAGTAACTGTTGTGACATGTAGCCTAGACCGGAAATATACGGCTCTGGCCTAGACTAGACAGAAATTAATGAACTAGTTCAGGGTGCAATGGTATTTTTCTTTCACCTGTCATGGTCAAAGATTTTGACAGACTGAGGGTCATGGTTGTTGACGCTGCCGTGTTTATCGCAAGCAAAATAAACGGCGTGACCTCACTACGAAATTTTCCATTAAGAACTACATTTCTAGGCCTAGGCCTATACAATTTATAGGCCTTAGTCATACCTGCACGTGTATTGGAATTCTCGATCACAAATGATGCGATCAGCACATTTAATTTACCAGCTAAGGACAAAAGAAATGTAATCTCAAAGGTTTTGTACAAACAAATTATAGGCCTACAACTGCCGCGGAAAGAGCTCTATACATTTTTAGTTACTAGGTCTAGGCTACGATCGGGCCTACTAGTTTTCGGGTGCGGCTCAAATCCGTTATCAACAACAGGGCCGCTTAGTGTGTCAATTATGCCATGTACACAATTTAACTCTGAACAGTAAGTCTTGGGTTTATTGAAAAACCGAAAATTATTGTTTGTTTTGCACCAGGTAAAAATAATCCATAAAGCTGTAAGAAATGATCCGAAGTGCCCAAGATATTAGGCTATGCCTAACTTGCACTCTTTGCTTCAAACTCTATAATGTAGTCTGAAAGCATGCTGCCAAACATTTCTACACCTCTTCAGACTCATTAAAGTTTCTCCTTTTCTTCCCCACTTGTTCAGTCTATCCCCCATTTCAGATACACGTACCAGTACATTTCACAAAACATTTTCCTCAGTCTTACACACTATCATTGTATTACCCTGCCACACGGCCCACACCCACAGAAATACAATGTTTTGCACCCATGGTGTGAACTAGGTATCAAATTATCAATGTAACTTAATAAATATTTCAACAAGTAGAAAATAGAAACGACTTTAGTAATATTTATTGGCAGAAAGTAGAAAGAAAAACTACGGAATGTCAGGCAATCTTTAATCATCTAAGAAACAATTGTTATTTATGTCCAGTTGTCCAAGGAAAAATTAGCACAAACTAGATAACAGCTGGTATGCTGTAATAAAAAAAATTGCTATTTAAACTTGAAATGGTCAGCAAAAAACTAGAATTTGAACTGAAAATATTGAATTGTACAAAATTCTCAGAACCATAATTGTAGTGCATGACTTTGCAGCATGACGGCCAACTCAGCAGAGGCAAAAGCAGTAAACAGTGTCAAAAACACAAATAAATCATTTTAAAACAAAACCAATTGAAACATTTTACACTTAACAATTGCAAACCTTGTTAACACAACAAGACACATTTGATAAATTTCTTCAAAACGATTTCAATTGAATTGTTTTGCTTTTGCAATTTTTTTCTTTTCTGCAATTGTTTTGTTTTATAATTGTCATCCTTACCATTTTTAAATTTCAAACGATTGTTTCTACTTTGGATAATTTTAACATGTAGTGATGCTCATATCAAAGAGCAATTCGCCAGGTTAGCAACTAGATGTAGCTGTGGCTATGAAGTGTTAGCAACTTCATTTTCATATAGTCACCCAACGAAAGATGACAGCCAGTCAACCCTCGCTACTAAATTTCCATTGGCCAGTGTGTACCTTAAGAGAATAACCAAGTTGGTCAGTGGACGCAAGTGGAGTCAACACACAACTGTCCTAGATTATAACTGTCCTAGATTATTTTGCTACTATAACCCTTGTAGACTTTTATGATTTAATTGTAGACTTTTATTATTCAATTTATTACTCAGTGTGTTAGCAGGCGACTCAATAAAAGTATATACTTACCTACTTTTATCGCTACACACCAGAACTGGTAACTATAATATTTTAGATACATTGCTTGAACCATTATAAGTCTTAGCATCTTGTTTTGGAGAGCAAAGAAAAACAAATTACACAGGGTCATTTATAAAGCTAACAACGCCAAAGTAAAAGAGTCCTGTATGTACAAGATAGAAAAGTTAGACAGGAGAACGTGACGAGACAAGAAGCGCATTAATTGCTCACCAACGACATTTCTGGCTGGAGTTTTATTCTAGGAAGCAATTTGAAGCAAAGTTTCTAAATAATGAATTTTATTTTACATTCTTATTTATGAATATTGTTTATTAATTATGAATTATATTAATCACGATTTTTCTAGTAATTATAAATAAGTATTGAATAACAAATGTTATCACTTCATCAAGTATGAAATCTGCTTTTAAATACAAATTACATGCATGAAGTTTATTAGTTATTAATGATATTTTATTAATGAAATCATGAATTTTAATTATGAATTTTATAAACTATGCATCACAGCATCAAAATATGCAAAATCAGCAAACGACTACAACTGTGCAAGAGCAATGGTCTGAAATTGAAGAGCAACTCCTTCCCTGTTTGGGATATGAACCTACTACACTCGTTCCCTCAGCATCTGAATGTCTCAACAATTGCACCAACTCTCCTACGTTCCTCGAACAACATATGCAATTTTTCTACCAAATAAGAACTGTATAAACTCCTTGAATGCCTTTGAATTGCAGTTACGCGCATTTTTAAAGTTGTGCTATATAAATCAAAATAAGATGTTACATACCTTACAAAATGATGACTAATGTTCAGTAATGACAGACACCAAAGCGGTTACACACTACACTGTCTGATCTATGAATCAGCACAGACAATGTGGCCAACATAACAAGGTTTTACTAACACAAACATTCCACACCACAACAAATCTAACCAAAGTACTTGCGCAATAACAATATGCAAGGCATCGAACCGGAAGTCAAAAACACCCAATTTAGCAGCATTGAAATTTTTGAATGCAGGCCATGGTATTTGCAAACGCATTTTTATTTTGGCAACACTAAAAACAAGGACATCAGCTTGAATGAATGTAGTTAGTCAAAACACGTCTGCAAAATATTTATTAATTAAACTCCAATTGTGTTCCTGTGTAATCAATGCAGAAAGCCTCTACTGATGGTGCACCATAAGCAAGATGCAATCAGGTTGTCATCATGACAATCAGTCAATCAAGAAAAATAGAATCTTGACTTATATCAATCAATCAATCGTAATTTTTTTATTTTATAGACAGCAATCAATTTGAAGATGAGTCTTAAAGAGAGAATGAAAAAGAGAAAGGCAATCGAGAAGAACAGAAACGAGCAGGCTATTCGAAAACCGCAAAAACACGTTTGCAAATAATCATTCAAGTGTTGAGCAAGAATGGAAAAATTTTACATAATAAAATGATCAGTCTGAATCAGATGACCAATCGGATGACATTATTGACCAGCATTGTATCTGCATTGTATCTGTATTGTATCTGCATTGTATCTGTATTGAATCTGCATTGTATCTGTATTGTAACTGTTTTGCATCTGTATTGTTTTGTGTCCATAAATTTATATAGCACACTAATCAGAGGATGCTTTCATTGACAACATTTGAGAACAATGACTGAGAAGTTGGAAGAGAATAACAACAAACACCAGACATCTATTCAGTAATGGCATCACGGTGCAATCCGGCAATTAAAGGGCAAAACAGAGAGGGGGCAACAATTATTATTACTGCTATAATATCATTGCAATCAGCAGCATGTACAGCTACTTTCGAGAGAATCTCTGTAGAGCCGCACTTCATCTCTGTCTGGCAGCACAAACCCACGCCTGAACAATTCCATTCTCAGACAAAGAAACAAGGAATTGACAGTTGCTGCGAGTAGCAGACACAAACTTCTATAAATTTAGTATCCTTAAATTATCCAAAAAGCACCCATCCATACAACACGTGTGCAAAACAATTGTATTTTGACACCCTTCCCCCACTGTTGCTACATTTTGTCGAGACACCTCATACGCAAAGCGACTAAATCTGGCTACCCACTCCGCTACCTGCGTGCGTGATATAATTATGGACAGCGTTTAACACAACAATAGTACAATAAAACAGTGGTGTTTCAATAATACAGCAATAGCAGCAGTAAAAATAATAGTTATACAAGTACAGAAGTAATATTTTTGGTATTTTGCAATGTCTCAGAAGAAGCAATCACGTCCATAAGCACACTTCAAACTATCACTCAGATAACGTCAGCTTCGATTTATACAGCTTCACAAAATTACAACTAATCGGATGCATGAAAGAAGCATAGAGCACCGTTAAATCAGTGCTCAGTTTTACATCGTTTTTCTGGTATAAATGCGGGATCAGGTTTATGTGCTATCATCCAATAAATTTGCATTTGCATGTGCATATTGTACTTCCAAACAATGTCAACGTCATTCACCCACAAAACTGAAGACACAGAAACAATTTTGCACTTGGAAAGGGAAATAATAATTTGAGAAAATGGGAATTTGCGTGAGCAAAGATCGTCTTCACAAGTTCGCATTCGTCCTTTTCAACGTTCGATGGTTTCTTTCGCCTCTTTCGTTCGTTTCTCTCGTCAGTTCTTCAGGTTAAAGACAAGCGTGAGAAACTGCTCGAAACCGATTGTTATCCAGCCGTCCTGGTCAGTGTCGAATTGTCGGAAGGAGGCCGTCAGCGTCTGCAGACAATAGAGATAAAAACAGTCTCAATAAAGGATTGTTACCATGGTAATGACAAAAGGAACAGAAGCCAAACAATCCTAAATTATGCTCAAATAGTGTTGTGAGGCGGAAACTTTCTCCGGAAAGTTTCATATCTTTCCGGAAAGTTTCAGAAAGTTTCCGACGTATCTTTCCGGAAACTTTCCGACATATTTTTCCGCCAATAAAATATTATTAAATACATACTCCATTCTAATGAGCCCGAAATTTTCTTTCAATACAATGTTACACATCAATCACTATAAGTAGTCTTAGGTGGTTATAACTGATAATTTATAAAATAGATGGCACTGCTAGTGATCATTGTTCAGATTGTTCACACGGCCCAAAAAATACATTTAGGAATTAAATGCAATTAAACTTCGCTGTAAATTTAGAGAAAATATTTTTTATCATTCAGTCACCTTCATATTTGTGAGTTATGAAAATATAAGACAGTATTGTTTTAACTGTTAAGTATTGATAGATTGTAAGATTATTTCATGTTTATAACAGTTTTTTTACACGTTTCCTGCAACAGGGCTGACTGCAGACATGCAAGCTACAACTAGTGTTTAATGCTCATATTAATTATTTTTAAGTTCAACATTGTTGGCATCGACAGAAGTACTGTAAATAAAAGGAGTTTAAACAATAATAAAAATTTCTGAGAGTGAAATCCTGATATTTTCTGAGTTAAATGTATTTTTCCCGTTCATCGGAAAGTTTCCGGCAAAATACTTTTCCGGAAAAGCTACATCACTATGCTCAAATAGACTTATGTATTATTAATAAGGTTGGTACTGACTAAAATAATTTTAGTTGATTAATCTCTAAAATTCAATCACAGTCAACTTATTAAAGTTATTTTGGCCATAGATGTCACATAAGCATCAGAAACGGTCAAAAGTGTAGTAACCTTGCTCGTACCTAGTTGCTACTTTCTTTCTACAAAAAGGTCAATCAAACTGTTTCATGCAATGAAAAACAATCAATTTTGTCGCCATCTTTGATTTTTCAATTAGCATTTACCTCAAATGATCGCTTAATTTTCCAGTCAAATGTTTTACACATTTTCAATGTTCACATTTACATTGTTCACATTTTCATTGTGTGCATTTTCATTCTTCACATTCTCATTCTTCACATTCTCATTGTTCACTGTGTTGCTTGCTCCAAAAATGGCTGTTTTCAAAAAATTTAAATGTAAGCACGGTTAATAACAACACTTCCCGAAGGCAATCACAACCTACATTCGGTTCTTTGATTCACAAGCAGATTGCACAATACTACAAAAAATATAACACATTGCTACCACATTTCTCGTGAACATTCGTTTCCCATTAACTGACCTTGAGTAAAAAAATAAGTGCAATAAACAAACAAACAAATAAAAATACATAAGAGAGAAAAGCAAATGAAACGTTGATTACGTGTAGCACAACGCAGCACTGGATGAAGTCGTCAAACGCAACGCAACCTCGACCTTGACGATCGAACTTACGAATCAGAATGTCGACAAACTGATCGGACAACCGATAACCTAAGAAAAAACACATCAAGACATTTCTCATACATACTGCATAAAAAACCAGTACTTTATTCATCATTCATCAGTACCAGTACCAAACTTAACAACCAGTAACCTAATAAAAACATATAAAAACACTTATTGTTAAATTTATAAAATTTAAAACCCAGTAGCCTAATAAAAACACATTTAAAACCTTTGTATATCACCAAATTCGCAAGAATCATTAATTAAACAACTGGGTAAGCTAACAAGACACATTTTAACAATCTTGCCTTTATGGCACTAATAACAATTAGCAGTATTTTCAGAGGAAAGTGTGCAAAAATTTTGTCCTGTGGCTAGTTTGGTGGATCATCATTGTATGGCAATGTGTTTAGTAAAGGTCAGAGAACCTAGGTCTTGAACACTAGACGAAAAGTTGAGGTGATAAGAATCTTGAGAGTAACACATGAAGATTGAGACAATAAGAAATACAATACAAGAAAGACAATGGAGCCGAGTAACCAACCAAATGTAGTGAGCGCTGCTTTCAATTCGTTTCTATCAATCGAACCGGAGTTGTCGCGGTCGAATCCACGGAAGCAATTCTGCCAGTCCGTAACGTACTTCCACAATCCCTGGAATTCCTGGAAGTTGATTCCACCAGAACCATCGCGATCAAACATTCCTTAAAAGAAACATCAGAACAGACAACTTAGATGAAGACGAACACTAAACAGTACAACACATGAAGATAAATGATACACATGAAGATAAATGATACAACACTACACAATAAAGTAAAAATGAAGATGAAAATGTAATATCATACAATAAAATACATATGAATATAAATGATACAACACTACACTAAAAACTAAAAATGTAATATCATACTATAAAATACATATGAATATAAATGATACAACATGCTATATGATATAAATGAACACCGCAAAGAGCAGAGGTGTAGAGGTATCAATGCCTTGGAGCCGGAGGGTTTCAGGTTCGAATCCATCTCAAGCCGCTGTGTAGGGACCATGAGCAAGTCCTTCACTCGCAATTGCTCGTGTATAATTCGGCATGAAACTCCAATGCAGTGCCCGTGCTGTAGTCAGGAGCTTCTCTGAGTAGTTGCGAGAAAGAAAAAAAACTAAAAGACAAATGAAACAAAATCAGACTATAAAATATAATGAAGATAAATTATATGATACAACGCAATAAAGTGCAGATGAAGAAAAGTAATACACTACCATGCAATAAAGAACAAATGAAGATAAAGGGATAGAACTATATAATACGCAGTACAAATGAAGATGCAGACAAATATGAAACAATACTACAAATTACAACACATTGCGACAATATGAGAAAAGTCACAATGATGCAGTAGCAGCAGCTTTCACTCACTCAACACTCAAGAACAAGTGAACAGAATTCTTCTGCTAACAATAATGGTTTCTACTTCATTGTCATTCACCTGACAAAGCTTACATCAGTGAGCCCTGTCAAACCTTTGACACCACATGCCACCGAATAACTTATTTCTTGACGCTAAAGGGTGCATCAATAAACTCAAAAGCAGCAAAATTTACGGAAAATTATTAATCATATTAAAATTTACTAAATGGAATAATAATGATAATCAATGCATAACTGGATATTCTGCTCAAATTGACAAATAAGAAACAAAGTTATGAACTATTAAATGGCTATGCACTGGGGCGCTGTTTTTCTCATTTTCACAATTTTTTTTAGCTTAGGCTGACCACTTAAAATCTGCATGCGATTGGACTTACATACTTATTTCACATGCATTCATATATCTCCCTTATAAATCATTAAGCAGATTAGCCGCATACCTATCATCAGTCGAATCGTTTCAGGATTAAACGGTGTCCAGGTTCCTGAAGACAAAAGAAATTTGACGTAAATTATCGTACGTGTAAATATTACATTCACAGCAGACAAGTAAAGTAATAGGTAATTACTTACTGTGTAAATTCAACATGGGTTTGTGATTGATAAGAATTTTATTTGGCATTTATTTCTTAGCTCATCATTGAGGTTCTATTCAGTAGTCTAATGGTTCACGTGCTGCACTGTTCTGATTGTAAATGTAGAGGTCCTGTTTGAAACGCCCACCAAGGTAGAAATCTGTGTCGAGATTTCGGCTCCACCTACATCCCCTAGCCAACTCAGTCATAATGAGAACTCTGACCGTACAATGTTGGTGAAAGGATCAGATGGTGAGGGTAAGGACTGTCCAGATATTTGCCCTCATCAGGCAAGGTTGAGAAAAAAATGAACTGTACGGTACCGTATATGACAATTTTTAAGGTGCTTCACTCAGCAAATATCTTTTAGAAGCGCTTCTAGTGCAATCGATCCTGATATAAAAGCTGAGGTGAGAGAAAGATTATAAGAGGTCAAGCCGATCAGAGGATCTAAGAGAATGCAATGAAGTAGCAGAGAGGGAACCAAGATACTTCACAAAGATACTTCGGAGCAAGACCCAATTGAGACTTGAGAACTAAAATAAGAACTTTCATTTGTATACAGGCAGGGAGAGGAAGCTAGTGAAGTTTTTCAGTCATGAACGTAGAATGTAAGTGAGAATTTGAGGAAGGTGGGCTATCAGATTTATGTTTCAATCTGAGTAGTGTAACAAATTACAAGGTGCCCGCACGGCCTGCAAGTGTGGAGGGACTGGCCCGAGTCTGAAAACAATGGCCAACAAGAGCAAACAAGCTCCAGATGGTCAAAAAAAAACACAATATGCAATTGTTTGATAATACAATGCTTTCCTCATAATAAATGCGAAGGAAAAGTAGAACTGAAATTGTAAATGTCTTTGTTTTTTTGGATGGACATGACTTACCGTTAGACATAGATTTAATCTCAGGAAAAGGTGATTCGGTAATTTTCTTGGGTCAACTCATCGTCCCTTTTGCTCATACACAAAATTTTAGACATTTAAAGCAGAATCATGCCTTCTTGGTGGTTGGTTCCTCACTTTGGACGGCCATACTGTTTACGTGCTACCGAGCCGTCGTTAACATCTACCGAAATCATAACTTCCTACCAAATTCCACGAAACTTAGCTACACAAGGATATCTCAGACAGACATCTACGGTAAACTTTGCTGTCTCACAGAGACTTCTAAACTACACTTACATGGTTTGAGTTGAGTAGCCTTAGGGAGAAACCCACCTTTGAAAAACCTGCCATAGAAAATTAGGGTCGTTCGGAACGGTAGGAGGCGCCGCCGGACGATTGTAGTACGCCATATCGTTCAAATAAGAGTTTTAATTTAAGCGTAAGAACTCGAACCAACGTATAAGTGTCAAATGCGAAATTAGACAGAAATATTAGACTTTTATGACAAATCTGGCCCAGACCAGAACTACAACACGACACCAAAACGTCAATGTCTATTTATAGATCTAGAATTCTGACTTTCACATTTTGCAACCATAGACGTTATAATGTACAGTAAGTAAGTAAATTATGACGACCAAGTAACCCGAGTCTTAATCTAACGTAAATCTCCGGGAATTTTTCAGCTCCCACAAAAGCCACATCAGGGAGACCAGCAATCTGCAATAAACAGAGATGCCCGTTCCAGTGCCAGGTCAAGCAGAGGAGACAGCGTGGTGCTACGGTGGTAGGCGGTGATGATGGTGGTCGTACGGAACGTACTTGATTAGGATAGGATTGTCGATCTAGCCACAGCCATACGCTAGTGTTCGACCTTGACTCAGTGGATCTTCTACCTTCCAATTCTCGAATCTCGACCCAGACATGAGACATCACCCAACTTAACAGCTAACCCGCCTCATCTAACCCGGTCTTTGGCAACGGGCTAGTCCGGTTAGATGAGGCGAGAAAAGGACTGAGCTTCTATAATCATCCTTTAAATTTTTTAAAGAACCCTCTGATGCGTAGCGTTCGTCAATTTATTGCTGCCCTAGCTGTGCTTGCCATAATTATGGCTTTCGAAGTTTGAAGTTTACGATTATGATTTATTTTAGGCCACTGAACGAGGTTATTAAAAAAATGTGACATGCAGCCAGAGCCCTGCGCCGACATGAGAGTGTCGGCGGCGGCGCGCCGGTCATTTTTGGTCGGCGGCGGCGGCGCGCCGACAAACAAAAATCGGCGGCGGCGGCGCCCTCAAAATGTCGGCGTCGGCGGCGCAGCGCGGCGTCGTGGAATTACTGCTCCAGCGTCGCATAATTATTTTGAATTTTGTTACACAAGAACCCAATATTATCAAGATAAGCGTGTTCAGCCATTGTTTTGGCAATTATCTTGTCTTTAGTCAGCATTGATTAGAAACAATTATTCCCTGAATTAACATTCAATTACAAAACTCTGCAAAGGCTTGATTAAGAAAAACACATGACAACGTTTTCAAATTCAGGCCGCCAGCTTACGTAACCTACTAATAACACGTAAAGGACTGTTTGCGCTACCTGCCTATTTTACTCTTGACCTGCCTTATGACCCGTCAGAAATTATAAAGGCCTATTTTTCTTGACGCGACCTGCTGAAATTGTATATCTGCATGCATGCAAACATGCATACATACATACACACATACATGCATAAATACATACATAGATTATATGCATACATGCATACATACATAGATGCATACATACATACATACATACATACATACATACATTCATACATACATACATACATACATGCATACATACATTGTTAGGTCCCACGACTCTCTCTCTACGACTGGTTCTTGTCATGGGATGGGCTTTCGTCACGGACAGTTGACTTGGGTAGCCTTGGAGGGTGACACCTGGTGACAGACTGGGTCTATATAAGGTCTGACTTCAGGGGGCGTCTCTCTCTTGAAGCTCTCTTGGTCTCTCTTCATGGTTAGTTAAGTTAGAGTATGGGACTCTGATGTTCTCGGCTGCAGGGTGACTGCATGGCAGTCTTCTTGTCAGAGTTCGTTCGATTAAGTTTAGTTAAGCTTTCTTTCGTTACACCTCGACAATGGTGTCTGTAGTTAAGTTACTTCGTCGCCAGCCTGTTGCTGCTTGAAGACGTTCGTCGCAGAATGCCGCGCCGTCGTCGACTTCCCACTGGGGCTACAGTGTGGTAACTGTATCATTTTCGTTCTTTATGTTAAATTATACCTGTAAACTAGACACGAGTTATTTTATGTGAGCTGAACCAAGTAGGGACCTTTAACTTAGGGAACACTACTCACAACATATGGGGGCCCGCGGGATATTTTTTTCACGTTATTCAGAATTTTGCGTCGGTAGGCGTTTTTTCGTGAAATTGTGAATTTTTGAGGGGCGTGTCAGCTCTATTATACGGTAGACATTCCGTTTGACAGTGGTTAATTTTGGTTGGCCGTGAAGATAGGTCAATGGCTCTTAATTTTGAAGGAAGTTGTGAGAATTTTGAGGGGCGTGTCGGCTCATTTATACGGTATTCATTCCGTTTTGCGCTTTTGAATTTTGAATTTTGAGAGATGTGTTTGCTCTCGTATACGGTATTTATTCCGTTTTGCGCTTTTGAATTTCGAATTTTGAGAGATGTGTTTGCTCTCGTATACGGTATTCATTCCGTTTTGCGCCTTTGAATTTCGAGTTGTGAGGGGTGTGTTTGTTCTCGTATACGGTATTCATTCCGTTTTCCGCTTTTGAATTTCGAATTTTGTGAGAGGCGTGTATGCTCTCGTATACGGTATTCATTCCGTTTTGCGCTTTTGAATTTCGAATTTTGAGAGGTGTGTTTGCTCTCGTAGACGGTAGTCACGCCGGTTTGCATTTTGTGAATTTCGAATTTTGAGAGGCGTGTATGCTCTCGTTTACGGTATGAATTCCGGTTTGCGTTTTTGACTTTCGAGATTTGAGGGGCGTGTCTGCTCTATACGGTATTAATTCCGGTTGATATTTTTGTGGTTGAAGTTTTGACGTCGCACTCCGAGGAGTTTTTGCGGAAGTTTTTTTTCCACTGTGGCGAGTGTTGAGTTTTTCGAGAGTTTTTCGAGGAGTTTTCTTGAAAGTTGAGAGAATTTCGATAGTTTAGAATTTGGGGTCGTGGCAACCAAATTTATTTTTCTCTTTCGTGCGTTGTGAAATTGAGAATGTCTCAGTGGAAGACTTTAAAGGAGAAATTGGCCTCTGAGAATAAGCAGGTTTCTTTTGGGTTCAGTTCGTCGGAAAATGTTAAGGAAGGCGTGTCAGTTTATCGGAGTAATTCTGTTTGCATGGTCGATAAGAATTTAAGTATTCAGTCCGAAGGTGTGTTTCGAGCTGACCTTCATCATGTCAGTGGCGATACGCAGACAAAGGGACAGATGCACGTGTACGACGATGCGTTTGACGAGGTGTTCGAGTGTCATTTATTTGAAGACAACGACGTGCAGAATGATTCTGTATTGGGTTCGTTGAATGACAGTGTGAATGATGTCGATTGTATGCATGATTCCGTTTTTGATTCTGATATGTCGGATGAGTCTGTTGACTTAGGCATTTCGTTGGAAGGTGTGTCTGTAGTGGACTTAGGTATGAGTACACGGTTGGATGAGCATGGTAGCTTAAGTGCTTTGCATGATTCTTTTGGTGATGTTAGATGCCAGACAGAGGCTAACGTGTTGTTGAATGTATGTGATGAGTGTACGCAGGAGGTGAACATAATGTTTGATGATGTGCTGGATTTTGTGCATACGTTTGAGGCTGATGAAGATGGAAGTTATTCTGTCTTTGACTTTGTGTCACACGGTTTAAAGTTCATGTGGTGTAGGACATTGTCTGTTCAAAGCTTGCATCAGACTTGTTTGAATGTTTTGCATGAGTGTGAAGATAATCGAAGTTGGCTTACAAGTCATGTGTCTGACCGATTGTTGGCGGAAATAGGCCTTTTGAGGATGAATGACTTTGTTAGTAACGTGATTGCATGTTGGCATAATGACTTGGATTGTGAAGATGGTGCGAAATTGTTTGTGCGCAGTAAATTTGATTGGATGAATTTTTCTCAAGCGAAAGAGAATTCGGATTCACTTGGTGATTTTGCAGAGACTGTGGAGTTTGATTCAGGCATGAATTGTGTTGTGCATTCGCCGGTTTCGGTGGTTGATTCGTCGCATGGTAGCGTGAATGAATCTTTGGTGTTGCAATTGAGTAGGACAACTGTTGTGTGTGATTCGTCACCGTTGTCTGTTGTCTTGTTGCATGATTGTGCAAATGAGAATATGGTTGTGCAGTCTATGATAACGACTGTTGTCTACGAGAAAAGATGGATGATGGGTTGGTGTTGTACGGTGTCGACGGTTGCACTGTTGTCAATGAATGTTGAGTTGTGTGGACGAATGACTAAGGTGAACAAGTGTGTCTTGGCTACGCATTGTTTCGTTTGTGAACATGGGTCGAATGAACTTGTGTTGACTGATGTTATTGTTCATGTTGACAAGGATGTGAATTCTGCAGGAATGGGGCAGTTGTTTGTGGATGACATTGTCCGTTTTCACATGTTTCTGGTTAGTGCAGTGAGAAATACTGTGACTAATTCTTTCGATGATTATCTGAATGGTCATGATGCTTCGTCAGAGGTATCTGCATGTCAGTTGTGTTGCATTTACTCGACTGCTTCGAGAGTTATGTTTCAGCCGGTTGGTGTGATGGACTCTTCAGTGAGTGTGAGTGTATCTTATGTGCATGAAGATTTTGCAGATGTGTTTTGGTCTGTTGTGCCTGAGAGCAGTGAGTTGTTTGCTGGTGTTGTTTCGTTGCCAGAAGTTGAGTTGAATTGCCATGACGCTAATTCTTTTGTTTTGTCTTGTGAGAGCGGTTCCTTGCAGGTTGACGGCGTGGAATCGGTGGTCTTCAATGGCGGGAGTCTTCGCTACGACTGTGCGAGGCTTCGAAGAAGGAACGTGAGTGCCTTCGTGGGTCAATGGATGGTGACCACCATCTTGGCTTTGACGGGTTCTGGGACGACTTCGCGCGTTTCCTTCGCGAGTGACAAGTACGATGGCTTGTCGCTTGCGTCCCTTCTGTCGAGCGTGACAGTGTCTTCGCTCTTGGCTCTTTGCGAGTCGGCGTCTTCGATGTTCGCTATGGTGTGTCGGCTCACACTGTGGTTTGGCTGTGTGCCGCGGTTCTTCAGTTTCTGTCAGTCACTGAAAAGAAATTTTGCGAAAGAGTTGTTGGAACTTGCGTCTTCGATTGTTTCGAGAATGTGTTCTTGGAACATCAAGCGCTTCGATCGTTTTCGTTTATTGATCTTGTGTGCAGATTTTCTTTTGGCGATTGATGTGTAAAATTGTAATGACTTTTCGAGTTTCCTAATCCATGTAAAATATTTATGGAAACTTCATTTTGATTTTGTTTCGAACTGTTTTCTCGAAATCTTGAGTAGAATGTTTTAGGGGGAACGTACATGTACTTGAACGTTTCGCTTGTATAGTTAACTACATTTGTTTTCTTGTCATGTATTTGTACTTGTCGTAATTTCTGATTAGTTATGCGATTCTTTTCTTTGAGTCGTGTAACCTTCTTTCGTGTGCATGCTAGTTAAGTCAGAAACCCTTCTGGTTTCTGCCTTTCGTGGTCGTTCGGGGGTATGTTAGGTCCCACGACTCTCTCTCTACGACTGGTTCTTGTCATGGGATGGGCTTTCGTCACGGACAGTTGACTTGGGTAGCCTTGGAGGGTGACACCTGGTGACAGACTGGGTCTATATAAGGTCTGACTTCAGGGGGCGTCTCTCTCTTGAAGCTCTCTTGGTCTCTCTTCATGGTTAGTTAAGTTAGAGTATGGGACTCTGATGTTCTCGGCTGCAGGGTGACTGCATGGCAGTCTTCTTGTCAGAGTTCGTTCGATTAAGTTTAGTTAAGCTTTCTTTCGTTACACCTCGACAATGGTGTCTGTAGTTAAGTTACTTCGTCGCCAGCCTGTTGCTGCTTGAAGACGTTCGTCGCAGAATGCCGCGCCGTCGTCGACTTCCCACTGGGGCTACAGTGTGGTAACTGTATCATTTTCGTTCTTTATGTTAAATTATACCTGTAAACTAGACACGAGTTATTTTATGTGAGCTGAACCAAGTAGGGACCTTTAACTTAGGGAACACTACTCACAACAACATACATACATGCATACATACATACATACATACATACATACATACATACATACATACATACATACATACATACATACATACATACATACATACATATACACACATACATACATACATACATACATACATACATACATACATACATACATACATACATACATACATACATACATACATACATACATACATACATACATACATACGTACTGTGTTTGCGTATAAATATTTATCTGCCACAAAGTGGGTGTTATCATGCAATCTTATCAACAGATGAGGGTTCATGCAGTTTTTTTAAAATTTTCCCTTGTCAACGCACACTGAGTAGTAAACATGATCAGAATTCACCACCCTTCATCATTTATCGGCCAATAATCCGAACGACTTCCAGGCGAAACTCTTAGCATCTTCTTTAAATCCAAAAATTGCTATGTACAAGTCTTTCCATCTAAGCAGGCCAAGTCACCCAAAGTTACACTTGTTTTGTGTGAAAAATGTTTTTATCTTTCTAATTTTGATCCCATTTATGAGACGTTGCTCAAATTGTTGACAAAATAGGATCTATTGTCCAATTGCCTAACATTACTCCACTGTGCATATAGACAAGCCTATTAATGTTCGAAAGCTTAATTAATCACCAATTTCACACAGGTCACGTACAGCGTAGGAGTTTAGACACGACCAATCGCCTGCATAAAATTGCAGAGCGCCACCTCTTTGCAACGTAATAGTAGCGTGTATCCTAATACTAGAGGGCAGACGGTTCTGTTCCATCCTAGCGGACTATCAGGCAGGAACGCACACACGGCATAGCATTCACTTAGGCATACCTGGAGTTCTTTTTACCTTTGTTGATGCCATAATTCAAATCAAATCACAAAATCCTCAAAAGTTTAAACGTTAAGCGCACTGTTCGAAAAGTCCAAACGAATAGGTAACATCATAGGTTTCATAGCATTGATGCAAAAACGGTGTTGCCAGGAAAAATCGAAGTATATAAGAGAAAGATTCTATTTTCATTGACGCAGCAATTTTTCATGCAAGAGATGAAAATGCAGCGAAAAGAAATAACTGAATTCACATGGCATCGGCGCGCCGACAAATTTTCGGCGGCGGCGGCGGCGTCGGCGCGCCGACTCAAAAAAAATCGGCGGCGGCGGCGCCCACAAAGTGTCGGCGGCGGCGGCGGCGCGGCGCGGCCGGCGCAGGGCTCTGCATGCAGCTGGTCAGCCTACAGTTGTGATTTTATTAGTTATAAATTACGGTACTTGAACTTGCGATGCACAGATTACAGATAATCAGAGCTGAGCAAATACATTATAAATAATTATTAGACATGATCGAAAGACCATAGGCCTATCCTGATTTCTTCCTCTTCTCCTCACTTCCCTCGTCATTTCAGAACTGAGCAAATACGTTATAAATAATTATTAGACATAATCGAAAGACCATATCCTGATTTCTTCCTCTTCTCCTCACTTCCCTCGTCATTTCAGAACTGAGCAAATACATTAGGCTATAAATATATTTATTAAACATGATCCAAAGACCGTATATCTTGATGCGCAGCTGCTTCCTCTTCTCTTCACTTCATCTATTAACACCTTAGCCGTCCGTCTGTCTGCCTGTCCGGATTCTGACCCTCAGTCTGCAGACAGCTGTCTATCGATTTGGTTTTGTTAAGCGCCTAGCAATGAATAGGCTACATTAAGCTGGTTCCCGTGACTTAGATTTTTTGTGGGCAATGGCGGATCCAGAGGGGGCCAATCCGGCTATGACCCCCATTTAAAAAGTGCATGAGACGTGGCCCCCGCATTTGCATGGTTTCAACCAGAGGGGGCCAATCCGGCTATGACCCCCATTTAAAAAGTGCATGAGACGTGGCCCCCGCATTTGCATGGTTTCAACCAGTGGCGTAGCCAGGAATTTTTGGTGGGGGGGGGGGGTTGTGGCCGGAAACCCTGTTTTTTGCTATTTTTCTTACTTGAATGGAAAAATAACCTTTAAAAAACCTTTCCCCCGGAGCCAATGGGGGAGTTTAACCCCCGGAAGTGCCTACGCCACTGGTTTCAACAAGCCATGCATCAATTAAGCAGGATACTGGATAGGCCATTAATTACTCCGACTGATGACTAAAAAAGGGCTTCAGATTTTTCGGTGGCCAAGACGAAATTTTCCCTC
Source organism: Lumbricus terrestris (assembly GCA_949752735.1). Classification (NCBI taxonomy): domain Eukaryota; kingdom Metazoa; phylum Annelida; class Clitellata; order Crassiclitellata; family Lumbricidae; genus Lumbricus; species Lumbricus terrestris. The sequence goes on along the minus strand of OX457041.1, from coordinate 1,979,563 downwards.
TGTCCCAACCCAAGACCGGAAATTTTGGCCCTCCTTCGAAAATTTCTGTATCCGCCCTTGTTTGTGGGCGCTGTAGAAATATCAAGATTACGATTACGAAAAGGTGAAACACCAATTAAAATGTATATATAGCGCATATAGCTGCGTTCACCCAGAAGATTATAAAATTATTATGCTTTGTACTGGTTTGTAGCTTTTAAAATCTTTGTTCATATATATATATATATATATATATATATATATATATATATATATATATATATATATATATATATATATATATATATATATGTAACGCGGCATATAATTTGGGTTATAATTTCCAGTCGCCATTTTGGATCCGCCATCTTTTCATTTATAGAGCGCCTGTTCTCGGGTAATATTATTTTATTTCTGATATCGTGTCTGACACGAATCTCAACGACCGACAATCGCAGTCGATGTTTTTGGCAAGCGTCCGTTGAATCAACTTCCCCGTCTCGCTCTGCAGCTGGGAGCTGTAGCAAAACGGAGGAGGTGAAGTTGACTGACTGCCATCAGCGATATTTTCGGACGACCAAGCGGCATGATGCAAAGTGTCAAAGCGATACATTCAGGCAGATAAGAGAGGGGTAAGATAGACGGACGGAAAAGGACAATCCGCCCACGTACCGATGCCTGATGGAGAGTGAGTGCAATTCGGCCAGACGGACATGAGATAGGAGAGAGGTAAAGAGAAGGATACAAAGACTCTGTCACACGACACTCGCACGTGTCGAAATTGCGACGTTAGATTGACGCCTCGAAGGGAGAGGGAGGTCCACGTGTGCGGAAATTGAAGCTGAGTCTATGCGCCGAAGGCTAGCTGGGGAAACTACGCAGTTTAGTTTCATCCGGGGCTTGTGTGTTGGCGTGAATCACCTCCGTGGAACACTGAGTGCAGAACACGCAGAGACGTGGAAGAGGTGAGACGTAGAGGTGCGGTCAGAACTTTGCAGGTAGAAGTCGTGTTGAAGGCAGAAGACGTTTTCGACGGAGAAGAGACGTTTTCGTGTTAAGTCAGACTCGATCGGAACTTTGAGGAGAGAAGACGTATTCGTGTTTAAGTCAGATGCAGCCAGAACGTTGAAGGAAGAAGATGTCTCTTGTTTAAAGTGGACGCGGTCGGAACTCAAGAAAGAACAAGATGTTTTATAGTTAATATAAAGTATAGGTATATAAGACGAAAACGGTCAGAACTTTGAACGAACAAGACTGAAGTGATGGATCATTGCGGCTGATTCTCGTCGGCAAGATTCGCACTCGGGCTTCATCATCGGGCCAGATCCTGGAGAAGAACATGTCAACGCCGTTCTTCGCGCCATGTCACGATGGACTCTCTTTATCTGGACATGAGGTACGAGTGGATGGGTTTTAGGGTGATCGGTTCTTTAACTTTGGGCTACTTTTAAATTGGCCGAGGGACTTGAAAGTAAATCGGGGACTAACTTAGCTTTACTCCGGTCCAAGTGTGTTTGCATTGAATGTCTTTGAACATAACAAGAAGCTATTAGTTAAAATATCTGACTTTGTTTATTGTTTGCATTGAGTGTAATCGAAGTTGGTTACGTAATTGATTGATTACTTTGAATGTGGTTGTTGTTGATTGAGGATTCAATTGATGGACTGTAATAAGAAACATTACTGAAATTACTGACTTTGTTCACTGATAGTGATAGAATTACCTGTAGACCTAATTCATTTTGCGCCATGGAAGAAAGTAGACCTGTAACACCTTCACAGCCGTCTAGGCCTCCCTCATCATTGGAGGTAGTGATGGAGGCTATAACATCTATGCACTCATCAATGCAGACTAATGCTAGAGACACACAAGAAGTGATACAATCGCATGCCCGAGATACACAAGAAGTGATACAATCGCATGCCCGAGATACACAAGAAGCGATGCAGTCACAGGCCCGAGATACACAAGAAGCGATGCAGTCACAGGCCAGAGATACGCAAGATGCGATTGCCTCGGTAAGGTCAGATGTAAGGGAGGAAATTTCGGCCGTGCACTCTAATGTTAGAGAGGTGCTAACGGAGGTTGTGACACGCTTAGAGCGATTCGAGGCATCGCCGGTCCCAAGATCTGTTGTGGGTTCGAACCCTGGACTGGAGTCCAGCGCTATTACCATCGCGGACGTGCCTTACCAGTCGACCATCAGACTGGCAGAGTCTTCAGGCGCTAGGCCTAAAGATTTCACCCACCTGGGCACGCTGCGCAGAAGTGAGCGTCTGGCCCACAAGGATCCAATCTCATATAGAGAGCTTGGCAGCCGAGATGGTTGGCAATCATTTCATCGGTTGGATTTGAACCCGAGAGTCCCCTCCTCTTATCCTCGATCCATATCTCAGGACCATGACCATGACCCACAACAGCACGCGGCCTCCTTGCCGTACGATGATCCGGAATTGGCGACTCCGGGGATGACGGTGGGGGCGGGCGTTACATATATATATTATATACTATAGTGTAGGACGAAAATTATCATTATCATTAGGCCTATTATTTTGCAAAGCTGAAACTTAAAGGTTTGCATCTCAGCCAAGGAGATCAAGCTGGAAAGAACGTGATAGACTGATAGCCATTTGCATGTAAGCTGTGACATGAATAATGACAATAATTATTAAGCTTCTTCCACTTCAGTGGCGTAGGCAAGGGGGTTTCGGGGGTTAAAAGTTAAAACCCCCCATTGGCTTCGGAAAAAGTTTGTTAAGGTTATTTTTCCATTTAAGTAAGAAAAAATAGCAAAAAACAGGGTTTCCGGCCGTAAAACACCCCCATCAAAAATTTCTGGCTACGCCACTGTTCCACTTCTAGACGTTCCACACCTGGATTAATTTTCAGACAGGTGTATAAATAGGCTACAAGAATCCTTCCTGTATGCTATAGTTCAGGATTATATATTGATGATTCCATTCAATATTACTTCACCCAAACGAAATGCCAATAATCTACGTGGAAAAGCCAAGTTTTCAAAAGCCGATAGGCCCACTTGTAAGCTTTATTATTATTATTATTCTTGAAACCGCCCGCTAGCGCTGGTTTTAACTGTTAAGAAGGTTTTGTATAGTAACGTGACGCACTACTTTTCTGCGGATGGATACAGAAGACACATGTACAGTGCGTGACCAACCAGTTCTCCTCAGTTCGGCTTCGTACTTTGTTGAGCTGCGCCTAACAGTTCGGTTCTGCCTTTCTGTGAGTCAAAATATTCTAAGAGAAATACTAATTATTTTCTTCTCTTGTACAAATTAAGAGACTATAATTGAACGATTCTATTCAGGTGTTAGCAGATCTGAAAGTGTCGTTATCAGAATTTTGTAGAAAATTGCTTTGGTTTTGGGGCTTTGGGGCGGTCTCTGCAGACATAAGAGGGCGTGTTATATACAACAAGGAACTGATGGCTGGACGCTTTTGCCACTCGATGTCTGCAAGAGTATCAACTCTTGATTTTGAAGTGTTTGCTTCGTCAAACTTCACAATAAATTTATATAACGTGTTTCAAGAACATTTTCAAACAAAGGAGATTAACGGCGTCGTTTGAATTCGTTATTGTAGACATTGAACGAATGAATCTCTAACGAGATCATAAATACAGCGCTAAAACAATTTGTGCTAAATATTCGTAGTCGTTTTTCTCTTCAAAATTCAGTTTTCAGGATTTGTAGCAGGTTTATCGCGTAGTAAGTAAGATCAAAGTTTTATAAGAACTAAATGCATGTTTTGCCATAAATTATGCCCGACTGTATAAAGTCAATTTAGGGATCCCGTGTTTTGCAGGTGTGGCTTGTAGGCTAATGTTCTTGATGAAGATAATGATGACGACGTGGATGGCTTTGGGATTGACAGTATGTATATATGTCTGAGTATTGAGCACTTGTTATAGCGCCCCTTCACATTCTACCCAGAGGTGCTCAACAATACAGCGCGGACACTGAATCAGTTTCACACCGAAGCGCACGAGCAATTGTGAGTGAAGGACTTGCTCAGGATCCTTGCATGGCGGCTTGAGGTGTATTCGAACCCGCAACCTTTCAGTCCCAAGGCACGTAACATACCCTTATACCACCGCATCGAGTCAGAGACTTGGAGGGGTAGTCAGTGTGGTAAAAATGTTTATCCAGGTCCGGTTGCAAGACCAAATAGTTAGTGAATATGGTGATGGTGGTAATTGCGGTGATAATGGAGAGGAGGAGGAAATGTAGACCAATTATTGTTGATGATTAATGCGTTGATTGCAAGTTGCTAATTGACGATAATGATGATCCTGATGGAGATAATAACCATACAAAACCTAACTGATAACAATCTCAGTGATGCTGTCACTGGTAGGCCTACTGGTAAACGTGAGGGTGGGGTGTTGTGGTGGGGTGGGGGGGTGGTTGAAGATGTTCACCTTACTCAGGCGGGATGCAAATTACCTAGAATTCTATCAATTGTAGCACTACATCCGAGTTTAATTTGTGTAGCTAATTAGAGTATACGGGGCCCACGTGTAACAGCTCAACCCACAATGGGTAGGCCTACTTTAACCTGAGAGGTCCGGTTCCAGCATGGCGCATGCGTAATACCGCAGTCACCCATGGGTGAGGTTCATCACAAACGAGACAACAGTTTCTAAATTCTAATTACACTTGTGCATCTGTATTATGGATGTTTTTACGTATGTAATTCTATGTGTGTATCTCTGTGTGATTGTGTGTGTGTGTGTGTATGTATGTATGTATATTTATGTGTGTGTGTGCAAGGTTCAAAATTCTTGGCTTGCGTTTCCACTGCTCACCATGCACGGAGCGCTGGAAACACGTGCGTTCCAATAAAACTCTATTCAGCGTTCCCACTGCTCACCCAAACCACTTTAACCACTGTGTGTGTTTGTATTGTATTGTATTGTATGTCTGTATGTATTGTGGATTAGCAAGCATTGTTGTTGGTAAGACCAGACAGTGAGTGGGGGGGACTAGCCATCTACTTGTCTTTGTTTGAATTCCTCTTGAAATGGCGCTATATAAATTTGTGATTACGATTACAGTTGATGCGCCAGAGCTAAGAAGAGTAAAGCCGCCAACACTTCGTACCATTGTTGTCAATATGGGGGAGGTGGGGGGGAGGGTGGCTTGCATTCATGACTTTCTCTGTGCTGGCTTGTAAACTGTAGACAAAATGTCACGCTCTGCACCGGACATGGTCATCTGGTCACACTAGACCGAGCTATATAGAGACACAATTGTCTAGTGTGTCCTCGTGAAGTTTACAATTTTATTGTATTGTATAAAAACTTTATAAAGCGCCTCTACTAGGGTGAACCGTTCAGAGGCGCTCACAGTGCACAAGGCCACGAGAGAAGAAATTGGTTTTGAGAAAAGAAAATGAGGAGGAGGGATTAACAGTCGGATATGGTAGGTGGCAGCGTGTGTTCATGATGGGTTGACAGCAATGTAGAAAATCGTAACGAAATAACGCTGCATTGATTGAATTTGTCGATTAGACATTTGAGGATTGAGGCAGAGACTCGCGTCGACATCGTAATAGTAATTTAATCGGACGTTTTTATAGCATCACTTTATAAGAGATAAAAGAAGAGAGGCGATGACGCATAGCCACTATACCGTTAGAATGTTTTTTCGTGTATGAAAAGAAAATGAGGTGAAGAAAGTTGAAGAAATTCATGTCATGGATTTCGGGGCAGATTTTAATGGAAGGACTGGTGGCCGCCAAACTTTTTGTGCTTTGTAGTGTAAACTAGATATTTGAAAAAAACACTCGCCAGTGGTGCTCCTATGGGCGACGGGTGCCCGTCGATATTTTTGCTGGAATGGTGTGTGTGTGCAATGGTCACGCAAGAGCTTGAAATATACAAAGCAGGAAATTATGAGCATGGGTATTTTTCATGGAGGTTTCTCAGTGAGAACTTTGCTACATGCCGAGGTCATGAAAATTTTAATTTTATCATGTTAAACTGTGGTCAACTTGTTAAACTAAGGTCAAATCACGTTAAACATGCCCGGCAGGTATTGTTATGTTAAAGTGAGGTCACACTATGATTATGTTAAAATCGAGGCAAGGTCATGTAAACCCATGCCACATTATGTGAAACTGAGGTCACATTATGTTAAACTAATGTGATGTTTCATTATTTAAGTACGGTCACCCTATGACTATGGAAAGTTGAGTCTATGCTACTGGAACATTGAAACGCTTCTAACTGAGCTGCAGCAGTATGAGTAGGAGGGACAGTGAGTTGGGGCAGATGACTTGACCAAAGGGTGCTACGACCATACGACCCAAAGCAAGGTTCACCAGGATGCTGCTTAGATGACTTAATTTGCATCTTTGATCACTAATTATTACTTCTATGTATTGTTGCAATGTTTTATTATATTGAACTGCCCTCCCCCGTCTTGCCCCTATGTGCGGCGCCCATGAATGTATTCAATTAATCAAGATTAAATTAGGAGATTAATCAATTTAAAATATTATTTTCGTTACCAGCCATAGAATTGTTATGAGTAGGTTTCAGTTTTATATCAACACCCAGGATGACAGTTGTCTAGAAGTTGGCTATTAATAATTATGAGGGCTAGAAGCACATGCTTGATATGGCGGTTAGTTTAGTCTGCTTGAGGAAGGATGTTTTCTTTATCGCCTGGGTGTCTCATTTTTACAGCCGTTGCTGGTCATGTGTTTAGTACATGTATGCCAGTTTCTCTGTGCAGGAAATGTGCAAATGAACGATAACATTCGACTGCGTTAAACCCTTTGCCACAGAATGTCGGTTTCTCAATCTGTATCCTGTAGCTTTTTTGGGGGGTATCCTGAAAATGGATACCTCAAGTTACAGTAGACTATCGTGATAATTGTGTAATGATTGTAATGATCCACTCATAGACATAAAAACATACAGAGAGTGACTTATGACCACGGATGTTCTGAATTATAATTAAGCTCAGCACAAGGTGTTATTGTGCAGTCTGGGCCTGACCCAATTATGGCTATTATGACATCGTGTGGGCGGGACGGACAGGCAAGACTCGAAAAACCAAGTCTCCCTTTCTCATATTCTTCCCTACTCCAGCCACGCCCCTTTTCCTCATTTTCTACATTTGCTTGCCTGTCTTCTCCTCCTTCTCCTCCTATTCCTCGTCTTCTTTCGTTAGGTGGGGGTAGGGAGAAATCTTGGAACACCTATTTGCAGATATTTAACCCTCCCTCCCGTCAGATATTTAACCCGCCCTCGGCTACTGGTTACACTCGGCCAGCGCCAGTTCGTAGCCAGCAGAGCTGGTAGCCAGGATAAAGGAGGATGGCGACACTAATCATCTTTGAAATGACAGTTAAAAAGCAACAAGCCTCAGCGTTTGCCACATGTGTCTGCCTCAGGCACCGTGACACGTATCCAATAATATCCCATTGATGATTGTGCAATGCCATGATTGACCGTTGCCATATCGTGTTCACTGTGAATACTGTCTTCATTACCATCTGACAGAATAATTCAGAATATGCTTTGCTCTTTTATTAGCCATTCGTATATGTATAAGACGATACATACCTACAGGTGTATTTCATACCTGTGTATTTCATACAGGTGTGTATATGTTAATGATGAAACACTAGATACGACAGTTGCATGGATTTTGCTGTAGCCATCTGTGGTCAGCATAAGATTATTGCCTCAGTGGAAAGGAAGAGGAGTTTAGCATAATGTGACCTCATTTCAACACAATGTGAACTCACTTTAACATAATGTGACCTCGTTTCAATGCAACATGAGCTCAATTTAACATAATGTGACCTCGGTTGCACATAATGTGATCTCTGTTTACATAGCTTTGGCTTGACATAACACAGTGATACTGTGACCTCATTTTAACATGATGTTACCTTAGTTTAACATGATGCAACCATAGCTTAACAATTTGACCACGGTTTAAGTTATTGTGATCTCAGCATAGCAATGTGACCCAACATATTGTCTTCTTTCTCAATATAACGCCTAAGTAACATGGAGCTTAAATTAATGTGACCTCTACGTACAACGTTCTTCGACATTACACAGTGACCTGCGTTAACATGTATGTGACCTCGGAATAACGTCACGCCATTGCCACGTATTCTATTACGTGTGCTCAGTTACTTCAGGAGCCATGGTGGGTTTTCACCGGGTGGGGCAGTCAGAAAGCGTTGGGCCCAAAGGCAAAATTTCCCATATCAAACAGAAGTTTTTGAAAAAGGCTCTGAGCAATTTTCAATCCACCCATCATCTTTGTATAGTCAAATACCATCATGTATTGTGCAAGGCTTCTTTTGTTACCTGTTCATCCAAGGGCGAAGCCAACTTCGTTCTAGCCAGTCATGCTTGGCTGATTTCTCTGTAAGGCAGAGACTTGTACGACGTCATTGATGACATGAAGAGGAAGTGATTATAAATATATGTCTTTGGTCATGCTCTCTGGGGTCTGTCTCTGTCTGTCTGTCTCTCTCTCTCTCTTTCTCTCTCTCTCTCTCTGTGTCTCTCTCTCTAGATTCGTTTGTCTGTGACTCACTCTGTCTTTTCCATTACCCTGCTAAGTCCTTTCATCTTGAACGAGTTGTTATAATGTGTTTGCCAGTTCAACCGTTCATAAATTCAGGTTATTTGCCCTTCTATCTTTGTAGGTTTGTATGCATATGTATATAATATGCATATATATTTAATATTATATATACATGTATACTGTATGTATGTGTATGCACACATGCATATGTGTGTATAATACATGTATTCATTACTATTAACGTATGTGCACATATGTGTGTAGGTGCGTGTGTGTGTGTGTGCATGTGTGTGTGTGTCACTTTGTCTGTGCTCGAACTCAAATGATGACTTGCACTTTAGCAATGCAGATTTGATTTGATCAGATGAGATTTGATTTGATCAGATGAGATTTGATTGGATCAGATGAGATTTGATTGGATCAGATGAGATTTGATTGGATCAGATGAGATTTGATTGGCTCAGAGAAGATTTGATTGGAGGATATTTGATTTGAGTGGAAGAGATTTGATTTGATCAGTGGTATATGAGGAGATTTGATCAACTGACTTTTTTTTCTGTTTCCCTAGATTCGCTTTCTTACGCTGACGATTAAAAATTACCGATCACCATGGCAACAGGTATTTATTTCTGTGTGATGGCAGGTGCGAGAGATGGTGATGATCATAAAGATAATTATACTTGCACACACACACACAGACATGCACACAAATACACACATACACAGACATACACAATTACAGATTCACTCCTTAAGTTACAAACATAAGAGTACTTGCATGGCTGCAGATCTAAGCACACATGGTTTGCATGGTAATACATACTTACATTATGTGGTATTATGTACACACAAGGTCAAGTGCATATGAGAAGGATGGTGGTGTTGGTAGTTATAATGATGATAAAGGTTGATGGTAGTGGCGGCGGTGGTGGTGGTGGTGGTGGTGAAAACGGATGATAAGTGGCTAGCTAAGATATGACCAATCACATAGAAGCATTAGTAAACCATTTCAATTTAGACGGATTGTAGGGCAACACCAAACAGTGTTGGGAAGTATGTCAGTACAGAGTTCAACCAATCAGAAAGACGTAAATGCGGTCAGGTCAAGTCAGAATGAAATGCCATTTACTTGATTGAAACATTTACTAGTCATTATAGTTACTTTATAAATAGAATTTGTAACTCATGACATTATTTACAATCCCGCAAGTCATTTTATTTAAATGTGTTGGGAGAAGGGCCATATTATGTACATGTATATTACATTTATATGCGTCACATATCCACATGGTCGATGTAGAATTGTCTACATTTACGTGTTGCTTGTGGAAAAAATTATGTTGCGCCTTGAGGCTTTTGAGGGCTGTATGGAAATATTTGATGACACTTTTGTGCTTTTCTTTAGGTCTGATTAAAGCGAAGGAATACGATTGGAAAGACTCGAACCTCGCTCTGTTTGGTTCCGACACGGAGAAGCAGGTGAAAAGTAAGATCAGGAGGAACAATTTCTGACTTTTGAAAGCAAAAATTTCGTCCTTGCTCAGAATTCTTTCTGATCTGAAAAATATTTTAGTTAATATATTTGTAACTACAAAGTTTTTTTGCCTGGAAATTTGCTAGTTAAATCCAAAAAATTTAGCTACAAAATTTATGTTGACTACAAATTTGCTGTCATGATAGTGTGTATGTGTGTTTGAGTAGGTATATGAACATTTATAGTGCACCTTAAAATGACCTCTTGAATAACAATAGCTAGTCTTATCTAACAATTCTAATTACTGATATTTTCTCTTGGCATGAAATATTGTCCATGCATGTTTGATTAGGAAAAATCGAGAATCTAGAAAATGGTGATGATGAAAAATTTCTATCATGATCCTTGCGATCCTCTGTCTTCCAAACAATGAAACCCTCCTCAGCAACTGTTCTGGCTCCTCTCTCTGGTCTCTATGGCAGCCGAACATGTGCCTTCACTGAACATGTCTCTCTGGATAACTCCTTTGATACTGCACAACACTTGTGAATAAGCGGGTGCCCTGCTTTCAAAAGGTGCTATAGAAATTTGAAGTTTGCATTGAAGATCAGGAATTGTGGTTCCTTTGTAAAAAAGTTCAGTGAAAACTGGAAAAATCTGGATGATGTGGTTTTTTGTTTGTCAGAGGATTCTGCTGCGACTGAACCAGCGTGGAAAGGAGCGGGACAGAAGGAGGGTCTGAAGATCTGGCGCATTGTGGTCAGCTCCCTAACTGCCTTTCTTTTGTTTTATATCTTTGTTTTCTGTTCCTATGTCTTTTTAAAATATAGTTTCTTTAATTTTTTTTACCCGAGGTATCAATGATCCCTCAGGATTTATAAAAATTATTTTGGGAGTAAAAAAAGTGAAACTCCAAGAAATCAGGCCTCGTCCCAGGTTTCTTTAATTACTTTTTTAGTCTTTGTTTTCTGTTCCTTTGTTTTTTGTTTTTCTTTGTTTTTTGTGTCTTTTTTGTATTTTCTTTCTGTTGTGTCTCCTAAACTGTCGTCTAGTCTTTGATATGGTGCTGACCATGTTATATAAATATTTATTGTCGTGCCTCGATTTGTATGGACCTGCACTTTTCATGCTGCCTTGACCTGACCTACCTTGCTTCTTTCTGATTGGTTGAGCTTTGCATTGACACATTCCTGCACTGTTTTGTATTGACCTGGTTTAGTTCACTTCTTAATAATTTGCTGAGCAAACATAAATAAATTTGAAATTTAAATTCCTCTTTTATCTGATATCTGCTTGTTAGGATGAAACGTTTTTCAGTCGGTCGTTAATTTCTTGTATTTTCAGAATTTCAAGGTGACTGAATGGCCACAGAACCAACACGGAAAGTTCTACAACGGGGATTCTTACATCATTCTGAACGTATGTGTCCTCATTGGATGGTATTTATAGCCTGACCTGACCTGAAAACGCAACACACTTGGCTTTGTCTATGATAGCAAACCCTAAGATGAAAGTTGTCTCGCCTTTTGTGGGATACAGTTTCTGATTGGTTAGTGCAAGTGGGTCACTGTGGCTAGTTGGTTAGTACAAGTGGGTCACAGCAACTGATTGGTTAGTGCAAGTTGGTCACTGTAGCTGATTGGTTGGTGCAAGTGGGTCACTGTGGCTGATTGGTTGACTTGTAACTCGAGAGTACAGGTTTGACCTTTTTCTTATCTGAGATGTTTCCTGCATAGGGACCTTGAGCAAGTCATTCACTCACGATTGCCTACCAAACACCTACTCATCGATTCGGCTACTTGCCTAAATAGATACCTATCCATACATATACCTACAGGTACCTACCAGCCAGCCTACTCACCTAATCGTATACCTACATATAAAGCTACCTACCCACCCATTTGCCCATGTACCTACCAACCTACTTACCTACATGACTATCTTCCCAGCCATTACCATACACGACCTACCAGCCTACTAACCCATTCACCTACTTAACTACATAGCTACCCATTGATTTGCCAACCATCCTACCAACTAACTTTCCCCCTTCACAAATTTATATAGAGCCACATTCTGAGAATATGTCCGAGGCATAGGGATATGGTAGTTACTATTACGATTACAGAACTGTGTTCTACGTGTGTGTGTGTGCTTGCATGAACAGACGTACAAGCCGGACCCGAAGAGCAATGAGCTGGCCTATGACGTTCACTTCTGGATTGGCAGTCAAAGTTCCCAGGTAACCAAAATGTTTTTTTGGGAATAAAAAAAATTTGATGTTTTACATGCACGATGTGAACAGTTTGGTTGAGTTGAACTGTCCTGGAACTTATGACAATGTAATGTAATGTCGAGTTGCGAAATGTTGAATATTGTGTATTAGTTATTGCTCTAGGCATTGAGTTCTGAACTCTTTGTAGCTTCATTGTCTTCAACTTTCTGATTGTCTCCGCCAATGTGTAGGACACATTTAAATTGCAGTTAGTGGAATTTGATATACTTGTAGTGTAGTGTATACCGAAATTAAGTTTATGATCTCTGACCTTTGCTTCTTATTGTGCTGACCTCATCTCACCTCTGACCTTTGCTTTGGCTGAAGGACGAGTATGGAACGGCTGCATACAAGACGGTGGAGCTGGATACGTTCCTTGACGACAAACCAGTTCAACATCGTGAGGTCCAAGGTTACGAGTCGGAACTCTTCCGAAACTACTTCAAGCAAGGACTGACGTATGTTGACTTCCATTCCTCAAAAAGAGTTTCTCAGCAGTTGTCTACTTGCAATAATTAGTTCCGAGAATTTATATAGCACCTCTTCAAAAGACCTACTGATAGGTGCTCCCTGTGACAGCTAAAAGAGTAAATAGTCGCCTATAATTATGTCCTCTTCTACAACTTTCTTTGCCACCTTTGATTTCGTCAGGCAGCCTTTGTCGGCTACAATTGGATGTCCTCTCAGCTCTTTAAACCATTGTGGCCTTGTACCATAGTCTCGGACTGCCACAGCATCATGCTTCTGTTTTCATTTTGCTGTGGAATTGTTTTTTTGCTCTAACTCGTGCTCAGATCTCATCTGTGGGTACTATTGTTTCTGCTTGTTGTCTTAAGACCTCTCTTTTTTGATAGGTTGTTTGCACGATTTATTGTACTGTGATAATCACTTTGTTAGTTCAGAAATAGAATAGATCATTTTTAGAATGAATAAATGAATGAATGTACCTACTTCGTGCTAAGCCATACTTTTTCTGTGTTTGGCCCAGCAGTATCTAATTTTTTAGCATCCCTCTTGAATCATGCCTATCCCCTAGAGGTCACTCTTTGACACTATCGACAAGCACTTTAAAACTTATCTTTGGCCATGATGGATTCAGGTTGCACCTCTGTGTAGTTTACTTGAAAAGGTGCTATGTACGAATGAGTGAATTTGCCTGTATACTCTTAGACTACATACTCGCTTGTGTCTTTGCCAGGATCCTTGAGGGTGGAGCTGAGACTGGATTCCACCACGTGAAACCAACGGAGTACAAACCTCGTCTGCTCCACTTCTCCGGGCAGAAGCAGCAGATCTACGTGCACGAGGTAGGCACCTCCGTAAAATCCGTCTCGGACCGTACGCCTTGTCAACAGACGCACCACACAAGCACGCATATACAATCAGATGTATGTCTGTGTGTATGTGCGTGGTTGTGAGTTGTGTGTGTCTGTTGGAGAGGCAAAGTCTGGGAAGGATTTCACGGAGCCTGCTTCCGGTACGTAGATCTGGTGCCTCTGCTCAGGAAAGTATACGACTATCCATGTCCATTTAAGTATGTATGTAGAAAAATTGCTCTTGTTGAATATCAAATCTTTGTTTCATCAAGCGATGGTGGCTCAAAACAAGAATAATATGAAATTTGAAAACCACTTTCCCCACATTCCTCTTCCCCACACACCTCTTCCCCACCTACCTCTTCCCCACGTACCTCTTTTCCACACACCTCTTCCCCACCTACCTATTTCCCACCTACCTCTTTCCCATTCCCATCTACCTCTTTCCCAGCTACCTCTTTCCTGCCTATTACCTTCAAGGCATGAATAGTTGGCACTCCAAAGACCATAATGAGGTGAGTACGGTAGATGTTGTGAAGATCGTGCTTCAGTTGACTTGTTGATGTTGAGGTTCCACTGGTGAAGGAACGCCTGGACCACAAGGACGTCTTCATTCTCGACCTTGGTCTCACCTTGTACCAATGGAACGGAAAGGAGAGCAGCAAGGAAGAGAGATTCAAGGTATGCGAAAGAACAGACTTTAGTTCTTACCTTTTCTGAGCAACACGCCTGTTGTCTAGACTCTAGTTTGACAAAATGTTCCTCATGGGCACATTTTCTGGTTTCCTTAGGCTACCATTTCTCTCATTCATTCATTCTACATGTATGACGTTAGTTAGCACCGCTTCAAGAAATCTACTCTGGAGCACTCCAAACCCAGCCACGGCAGAAGTAAATAGACTTGAAAGATTTATGATACAAGTTTGTTTTTCCTGTCCAACAGCTGTCCCGAAAATTAGATATGTATACAAGTTTTTTTTATTGTCACCCTGATTTAGTGAATATTACGCAAAATTGATCTATTTATTTATCATTATTACATTCATCATCATTATTACATTCATCATCATTATTACATTCATCATCATTATTACATTCATCATTATTTACATTCATCATCATCATTTACATTCATCATCATCATTTACATTCATCATCATCATTTACATTCATCATCATTATTTACATTCATCATCATTGTTACATTCATCATCATTATATACATGTATCATCATTATTACATTCATCATCATTATTTACATTCATCATCATTATTACATTCATCATCATTATTTACATTTGTCATCATTATTTACAATTATCATTATTTACATTTATCAGCATTATTTACATGTATCATCATTATTACATTCATCATCATTATTACATTCATCATCATTATTTACATTTATCATCATTATTACATTCATCATCAATATTTACATTTGTCATCATTATTTACATGTATCATCATTATTACATTCATCATCATTATTACATTCATCATCATTATTTACATTCATCATCATTATGACATTCATCATCATTATTACATTCATCATCATTATTACATTCATCATCATTATTACATTCATCATCATTATTTACATTTGTCATCATTATTTACAATTATCATTATTTACATTTATCAGCATTATTTACATGTATCATCATTATTACATTCATCATCATTATTACATTCATCATCATTATTTACATTCATCATCATTATTACATTCATCATCATTATTTACATTTGTCATCATTATTTACAATTATCATTATTTACATTTATCAGCATTATTTACATGTATCATCATTATTACATTCATCATCATTATTTACATTTATCATCATTATTACATTCATCATCATTATTACATTCATCATCATTATTACATTCATCATCATTATTACATTCATCATCATTATTTACATTTGTCATCATTATTTACAATTATCATTATTTACATTTATCAGCATTATTTACATGTATCATCATTATTACATTCATCATCATTATTTACATTTATCATCATTATTACATTCATCATCATTATTACATTCATCATCATTATTACATTCATCATCATTATTTACATTCATCATCATTATTACATTCATCATCATTATTTACATTTGTCATCATTATTTACAATTATCATTATTTACATTTATCAGCATTATTTACATGTATCATCATTATTACATTCATCATCATTATTACATTCATCATCATTATTTACATTCATCATCATTATTACATTCATCATCATTATTTACATTTGTCATCATTATTTACAATTATCATTATTTACATTTATCAGCATTATTTACATGTATCATCATTATTACATTCATCATCATTATTTACATTTATCATCATTATTACATTCATCATCATTATTACATTCATCATCATTATTACATTCATCATCATTATTTACATTCATCATCATTATTACATTCATCATCATTATTTACGTTTGTCATCATTATTTACAATTATCATTATTTACATTTATCAGCATTATTTACATTCATCATCATTATTACATTCATCATCATTATTTACATTTATCATCATTATTACATTCATCATCATTATTACATTCATCATCATTATTACATTCATCATCATTATTTACATTCATCATCATCATTTACATTCATCATCATCATTTACATTCATCATCATCATTTACATTCATCATCATTATTTACATTCATCATCATTGTTACATTCATCATCATTATATACATGTATCATCATTATTACATTCATCATCATTATTTACATTCATCATCATTATTACATTCATCATCATTATTTACATTTGTCATCATTATTTATAATTATCATTATTTACATTTATCAGCATTATTTACATGTATCATCATTATTACATTCATCATCATTATTACATTCATCATCATTATTTACATTCATCATCATTATTACATTCATCATCATTATTTACATTCATCATCATTATTTACATGTATCATCATCATTTACATTCATCATCATTATTTACATTCATCATCATTGTTACATTCATCATCATTATATACATGTATCATCATTATTACATTCATCATCATTATTTACATTCATCATCATTATTACATTCATCATCATTATTTACATTTGTCATCATTATTTATAATTATCATTATTTACATTTATCAGCATTATTTACATGTATCATCATTATTACATTCATCATCATTATTACATTCATCATCATTATTTACATTCATCATCATTATTACATTCATCATCATTATTTACATTTGTCATTATTATTTACAATTCTCATTATTTACATTTATCAGCATTATTTACATGTATCATCATTATTACATTCATCATTATTTACATTTATCATCATTATTACATTCATCATCATTATTACATTCATCATCATTATTACATTCATCATCATTATTTACATTCATCATCATTATTACATTCATCATCATTATTTACAATTATCATTATTTACATTTATCATCATTATTACATTCATCATCATTATTTACATTTATCATCATTATTACATTCATCATCATTATTACATTCATCATCATTATTACATTCATCATCATCATTTACATTCATCATCATCATTTACATTCATCATCATTATTTACATTCATCATCATTGTTACATTCATCATCATTATTTACATGTATCATCATTATTACATTCATCATCATTATTACATTCATCATCATTATTTACATTCATCATCATCATTTACATTCATCATCATCATTTACATTCATCATCATCATTTACATTCATCATCATTGTTACATTCATCATCATTATTTACATGTATCATCATCATTACATTCATCATCATTGTTACATTCATCATCATTATTTACATTTATCATCATTATTTACATTCATCATCATTATTACATTCATCATCATTATTTACATTCATCATCATCATTACATTCATCCTCAATACATGAATTCATCATCATCATCATCATTATGTTCATCATCATTATTGCGTTCATCATCATTATTAAATTCATCATCATCATTGCTGTAATCTTCGTCGACATAATCGTTTTCATAGATATTCATTTTTTTCATCATTATCTTCTGCTATGATCGGTTATGATTTCTGTCGTACTATTTTCCGAATGTACCATCATTCATGCGTTGTATGGAGAGTGATGAAGGTGCTATATAAATGTCTGTTGTTATGTTCCAGGCTATGCAGTACCTGGGTCTTATAAGGTCAGAGCGCCCGAAGGCGGAAGCAGAGACTTTGGAGGATGAGAGTACTCCAGAATCTGTAAGTACTTTGGAAGAGTATGCGTCTGTACTGATGATTCAATCGGATACTTTGGATGTGGTGGAGTCCTGGATGGGCAACTCGTAGTAATTTGGAAATGACGGCAATGTACGAGAAGACTTGCATTGTGCGTCTTGTGAACCTCTCAGAGGCACTGTAGGCCTACATAGTGCCACTGTGATACACGAGTAGTTCTAAGCTAATCTGAATGCGTTGTGTCAACGTCGTGATCTGGTTCAGATTGCCAGATTTCTGGATTGATTCGTCACAAAATCATGTAAAAAAGTGGCTCAAAAGTCGCGAGATGCGCAGTTAAACTAGACATTAATAAATTGTGTTAGGTATATCTTTGGTACACTTTATTGGTTTTCTTCGCTATAATAATTATTACAAGACATGTGATGAAAATATAGGTGTAATTCTTTTGGACAAACTGCTTAATTCCTGGATGAGTTGTGACATCTAAAATTATTGAAAATCCACCCATACACCTTGATAGCAATAACCTGCCAACATTTCAATCAGGTTTTCGGAAAATTCACTCCCCGGAGACCCTACTTTTTCACTTTCTTTCATGCATTTAGGCTATGGACCATCGACAAGTCACAAGTTACCCTCTTGGCACTGTCTGACGTAAAATCACATAAATTCCGATGATTCACCTTCCTGCGTATGTAACATGCGAACAACCTCAAATGAATTGATACACTTTGAAGTGATGGTGCATAATGATATTTAGAGATTCGAAACTTGATGTAGAAAACCATAATTATTAATGTTTGCTTTTTTGTGATGCAGCACAAGTTTTACACTTCATTGACCGGAACCGATGAACCGAATCTAGTGAAACCACTCGTGAAAGAGGAGAACCAACTTCTCAAGTAAGACATATTCAGATTACCTTCTCAAGTAAGACATATTATCTGTCTCTTGCATTTGTCCTCTCGAGATCACTTTCGCTTGCTAAAGAAGTCTGGAGAGTAGAATTAGAAGTGATGTAGAGGATTTAAGCTAACCCCATTTCAACCCAGTTCCTGGTAATCTTAAATTGATTTTTTAATACCAGGTCGTAGCCTGAACTTGAATTCGTAATATTACCCTTCTTGCCCTATTCACAACGCCCTTCTCCGATTTAGCTGAAATGATAAATTCTTACGCTTACAACTCAACGTGTAGCCTACGTTTGTTGAATTTACCACTAGATGAAAAGTCGAAAGCTAGTCTCAATATATATTGGAAAATTAGACAAATAAGTATTAAGTAAGTTTTTTATTACTTCAGATGCAAAAGTTGCAACGTGACATAAAGCATCGCTGTATAATACATCGAAGTAACAATTGGTAATAAAAGATGCAAATTGAATCAAAGGTTGAATTAAATGACTGAATGTGATATATTGAAAAAATACGAGTTAAAACCGCTCTTGCACTACCGGTAATTCGAATTGCATGACTTGTTACAAATTCCGTACTCAAATCCTAATCCTAAAAGTGTTTTCATGCGCATAAATTTGTGTGTTGAGGAGTAACTTGAAATCATAGTTTTTTTGCTCCACTGAGTAAGTACACCTGGTTATTATATATATATATATATATATATATATATATATATATATATATATATATTCGTTTAATCAGGTTTACAAGCCGCAACACAGTTACAAGGTGAACAGAAAAATAGTTATATATGAAAAATATTATATTAACATGTGCTGTAGAGCAAAAAGGTTTCACTGCGCTCTGTCCAACTTTCTGGAAAATTGCTTACTTGCCCAACATCTTACTTCATGGTTTTTTCTGTTTCTCTCTCTCTATTCTGTACTAGCTGGGGTACCCGGCGTTGCCCGGGAAATTTAGGATTCGACCCGCTCCGGCCACAACCTCACCACACCCCACGCCACCATAAATCGGCCTCTACCGGTACGCCACGCGAGAAATTTGGGTTTCAGGAAAATTTCCACCCCGTCCCACCCCCAACCCAGCCCTCCACCCCTCCCACCCCACCACCTCCACTCCACCCCTAATCCCCTCCCAGCCCCACCACCTCCACCCCAAACCAACTCCCACCCCATCCCCTACACCCCACCCCTCACCCCTCCACTCCTCACCCCCCACCCTCCACCCCTCCACCCCACCCCCCACCCAACCCCCACCCTCCACCTGACCCCTCCACCCCGCCCCTCCACCCCATCCCGCCCACCCCCACACATCACCACCCTCACCCCTCCACCCCACCTTCCATTCCACCCCGCCACCCCACCTCCACCCCACCACGATTCCCACCCCTCAACCCCACCCCCACCCACCCTACCATCCCCCACCCCACAACACTCCACCGCGCTCCGACCCCCATCGGTACGCTACCCGTGAAATTTGGATTTGGGGATAAATTCCTCCACCCCCCTTCAATCAACGCGCTACCCCACCCAACCACACTACGACCTCCACCAGTACGCCACCCGTGAAATTAGGGTTTTCGGGAAAAATTTACCCCCTCACCTCACCCCCTCACCCTCCACCCCCCCTCCAGGCCTCCACCCTCTTCCCCACCTCACCCCACCACACCGACCTCCACCAGTACGCCACCCGTGAAATTAGGATTTTCGTGAAAGATGCATCAGCAGCTCTCGCCATTAATATAATGACCATGCAAGCGTTTAAGAAGGTGTTTAACCGTCTTAATGTTTTTGCCCCCACTCTGACCCCCATGGTGGTAGAGATTAACCAACTACTGATCCGGGTGGTTCTGATGGCCCTCTATCTAGGAAAAAAATTTCATATGAATATCTAAAAAATTTTGAAAAAAATGGGGTGGGTTTCGCCCCCCACCCTGGCCCCCATGGTGGTTGAGGGTCGCCAACCCCTCGACTTTGTTTCTCGTACCGAGACCTACACAGTAGTGAAGATTTGGAGTGAAAAGCTCAAAAACTGTTGAAATGCATCCCGGACAAACAGACAGACACACGTTACAGAATCTTCTCTTTATTTATATAGATATGCCGAGACCATTTTCCTTGATGCTGGTTCTCCATTGTTTGTTGGGTAGCTGCTAGGATGAGAGTCTATTTAATTAGAAGCTCTATATAAATCTATGATTACAGTTGCAATCTGGGAATTGTACCCAGTTGATGCGTACTGTTGTAGGGTTTCCGATGCGGGTGGGCACTTGAAGACAACAGAGGTGAAGAGAGGACCGGTCAATTCCAAAGACTTCAGCAGCAATGTGAGTATTTGCATCATGAGCAGGTAGAAGGTTAATACCGATAAAGGTAACTTACCTTCTTACCTTTTATGGAAGTTTCAACGATATGATGTCGATTCTGTGTGGAAGTATTGTTTGGCTGAGACACAAATGCAGCCATTGTTATCCAAGATAATAGTAGTGGTAGGAATTGTTACGTTTTTCTTGTTCTTCGTAACCATCATTGTTATTGTGGTCATTGCTGCCATTATTGTTACCATCATAAGTACCATCATCCTTGTCATTAATCTCCCTAGCGTTACGTTACCATCATGAATAACTTGCAAAAAACGTTACATTTATTTACGATTATATAATGTATTTTTTAATGCGTTTGTATGATGTAGGCATGCATGCATGTATGTATGCATTTATGTATGTATGCATGCATGTATGCATGTATGTATGTATGCATGTATATGCATATGCATATGTGTATGTATGCATGTATGAATGTATGTATTTGTGTATGTATGTATGTACCCCGAGTGTGACTCGGGGTTAACCATTTTTGCATCGAATTCCCGGCCCGAGTCGTACTCGGGCTTAACGCTAAGGAGGTTAATACCATCATCGTTGTCAT
Source organism: Lumbricus terrestris (assembly GCA_949752735.1). Taxonomy (NCBI): domain Eukaryota; kingdom Metazoa; phylum Annelida; class Clitellata; order Crassiclitellata; family Lumbricidae; genus Lumbricus; species Lumbricus terrestris. The sequence continues at coordinate 1,957,790 of OX457041.1, read as the reverse complement.
TAATACTACGATAATCATCATTATTATTGTGGATGTAATAAATGTTATTGTTGCCGTCATGATTACCGTCATTGTTATCGTGGGCATAACTACCTTTACCATTACTATCATGATAACCGCAATGTGGCCATATATACTATTATTGTTGCCATCATTTTTTTTAATTCATTGTTATTGCAATCATAATTACTGTTAAAAGTTTTGTCCTGATGTATTTCAATTCAATTCAGCTTCAAACTTGTTTATTCAAAGAGATAAAAAGTAAAATACAGAAATCGGTATATGACAAAAAATAACTGTGTGCAATGAAAATAAAAAGCTATAATTAATAATAATTGTATCTGATAGTGCTGCCATCTCTTTAAGGACTGTTTCCCCGAATTACAGTCTACGTGATCTGTGTTGCAGGATGTGTTCATACTCGATACGGGTGACCAGTGCTTCGTCTGGGTCGGAAAAGGCGCTTCGCAGTCGGAGAAGCAGAGTGGACTCGGATATGCGCATGTAAGCACCGGTCTTTGCTGTTGATGTTCTCGCTAATTAGGTCTTAATTGTTTTAGGTCTAATTGTTTGACTAATTGATCAGTGCATTTGAGCAATGTTTAGTAAAGAGATGTGGCGCTTAACATGGCAGAAGTAATACTACTCTGGTATCCATTCATCGGACTGCAACTTGGTTTTGCAAGCCGTAGATGGATGTGAGTGCATTACATACTGGAGCTATATGAGTTGTTGATAGATTTAAACAGAGTGGAGTAGTTTTAGGCAATTTGTTTCATGCTAAGACATAACAATGCTTTGCAAGCCATGTTGCTGGGACTGCCCTCCAATGAGTCCTTTGACTGGTCCAAATTGCACATATTTTTGGCACAGTTCTGCAGCACCATTGGCACCAATGTTAATTTGGACCTGTTGACAAGTTGACCTGGGTCCCTACTAGGTCTTCCGGTTGTATTGCATCTTTGAGTACTGTGTAATATTGTCACAATTATTCTGCCTGTACTTGGAAAAATAAATGATCAATGGTTAATGATTAATTTTCGTAATACAGTTTTATGGTTTTGCATGACGGAATGCTCTTCGGAGTCGAACCTCTTTGGATAGGCTTGTGTCAAATGGTCACTTTAGGAATTTTTTTCTTCTGATAATTGTTCCTTAATGTGGTAATTCTTATGTGGTAAATTTCTTTCCAGGCTCATCTGATGAAGACCTCTCATCCACTGGCTCCCATCCACGTCATCAAGGAGGGCCAGCTCTGCAAGGCGTTCAACGTTGCAATTGCCGCTTAAACATCGTGACATCGTCCTGTGCGCTGTTTTCAGCCGCCTTTTCCACACAAGCTTGTGTGCTAAAATCTCCCTCTGTTTTTTCCATAGGCTGTAGTTAGTTTATCGGCAATATCGGTGTAGCTTTGTGCGCTTGTGTGGATCTAACTTTCTTGCTGCTCGAAGTTTCGTCACTTCCTTTTTCATTCCAGATCTATTCCAGAAAATAATTCCATTATGGCTCATCTTGACTTTGTCTTCATTTGCCCTAAGATGATCGTCCGTGCTTTAGACTGTGTTTTACCTAATCTGATTAAATATGCAAATCTGAAATAATCCCTATTTTAATCTTGACGTAAATCCAATCATTGACCGAATCTTTGTGTTAAACTGAAAGATGCAAATCAATTTGATGTTTGCCCTAACATACAAATCTTGAGACAATCTTTACTGTAAAGCTGGGCCAAACCTTCGTGTCGTACTGAAAAGTGGCTTAGATTTATTTGCCTTAGCATTGAAATTTACGAGATAATATGCCTTAACATGCAGGCTAGCCCTTTATTTCCCTTCTGTGGTTATTGGCTCATTTTTTATTTCAAGAAAATGAAAACTGTGCACTAGATCTTTGCTGCTAAATGTTTTTGCAATTTTATTGACATGCATTTTTTAAAGGATTCCATTGTTTTGATCTGGAACATTCCATAATTGTGATATTCTCAGAGCATTTTCAGTTTTTATTGTTGGTATTATTAGTTTCATCTTTTTTTTGAAAGGCCACAAATCGAGAAGTAGTCGAGAAGTAGTCGACTTCGTTTGTGTTCAAAACTCGCTTAAACTCGTCGTTGTGCAGCTTTTTCGTTTCAGATCTGAATCAAGAATAATTGTATTTTTTTAAATGACCGGCATAATTAAACGAATCACGATACCAGATGTTGTATTTGTTGTTTATTTGTCGCATTATTTGATAGTAGACGAGAATAGTTTCGAAGACTGTAGAACTACACAGATTTAAAGAGTTGCTTTGAAAAGCGTGGGAAACTGTTCCATGAAGTGTTTCCAGTGATGGTTGCCAAACCTCGGAAGGCTGTGGGAATCTAGCAGATTCTCAATAAGAGTAGGCTATTGCACAACATCTGTTTCAGTTCAGGTGATGTATGTTTTAAGTTTTGAAGAACTTTTCCATGCATGTGATATCTCGGGTACTCCAGTCTCTATGATTTAGTCTCCAGTACCTTGGTCTCGAGTAACTGTAGGCCTACGAGTGCAAGTACGAAAACATCTATGCAGTCCAGGGTCGCATTGGTGGCGAATGGCGATCCGAAATGCCCTATCCCTATCCCTCTTGTAAGCAACACTCATCCTGTATCTAATATTCAATCGTACAACTCGCTATAGAAATTCAAGAATTTAGTGCGATACTTCACGGCTGGGCGCAGGGCACCAGCTTATTCACTAGCGCTGCATCGCTTCAGACGTGTCCACAGGTGCTACGCCGTTCTAGAAATTGTCCAGAGTTCTGTGTCCGTGGAATGAGTAGTGCGCCGACAGAGCAGCCGGACGAGTTCGAGTCTGACTGACCGATGGAGAACGATGTAGAGCAGTGCGTTGAAAGTGGCGGCGCTCACTTGAATCCACTTTCCACCGATCTTCAGTCCAGGACGAATGTCTGGAGGGACGTTGAGGAGCTTGAGGATTGAAAGGAGAGCAGGGACGTAGGTGATGAGATAGACGCCGCTGATTATGAAGAGGTTCTTGGCTGATCGGATGCTCTGTCGAAACGCTGATGTCCGGCTGATCCGCTCTGTTGTCCTGCCGGCGGCAAACGACACCCCTTTCACCCTTGCTTTGCCTGAAACACTTTGCTCATGGGTCGCCGCTGGGGATTTTACAGGCGCAGACTCGCGTAATACCAGGTCTTCTGTGATCTTCTGAGCAACTTCCTCCACAGCCTGCTCTTCTTTGATAGACTCCGCTGATTCATTGTTGTGGCTGTCCCCTTGTACGTCTTGTAACGGATGTCCAGTCCCTGCGTGCGCTTTCACTGCCATTTCTCCCGAAGTATTTCCTCCAGGGCAGTTTTCCTCCTCGATTATTGAGACTAGCTTTCTTTCCTGTCTAGTCGCTACATCATCGTGCACATCACATGGATCGACGTTCATTGAAAGTTTTCCCACGCGAGTTATTCCCTCCTTGGCAATAGCTCTACCGACTTCGGAAAGAACTGTTGTTTTTGCCTCAGGAACCACTTCGTCCACAAGAACCATCTCGCTGGTGGACGCTGCTCCTCTTTCTTGACCATTTCTCCCTGCGATTCCCATTTTCCCAGCGGCGCTTCCCGTTGGAGTCACTCCAAGGATCGCACTCAGCTGACGCCTGACGACAAAAAACACCTTGCCGTAGAGAACGATGACAATCGTGGCCGACACAACAAAGCAGCTGGCCATGATCGACGCCTGGAGCACCCCATATGTCACCGTAGTCGGCAGGCAAACCTCTGGCTCGAAGCCAAACTGGGCACCGGCGAGAGCCGGAATCAACCCGAGCGCGACACTGAGGAACCAGATGCCCAGCAGTGCCACAGCGATAACACGTTTCGTGAAAACGGAGAAGCAGACGAGCGGCTTCGAGATGACGCTGCACTTGACGATTGCAATGAAACTCAGATGGAGCAGGGAGCAGATGCCAAAGATCTGATAGGACGTGCCGAGCACCATCTCGAGCCCCTCTGGAATTGGCTGCGTCTGGGTAAACGTGAGCATGGCACAGACGAATGGTATGAATGTGCCGAAGCCGAGGTCGGAGACGGCCAGGGAGGAGATGATGTGGGAGACGACGTCCGCACGAAGTCGTTTGCTGGCGACTGTGACCATTAGGACGGCCGCGTTGAGCGCGAGATTGACAAATGCCAAGATGATGGCAAGCGATGCAATACCCGTGTACATTTCGAAACCTTAAAGAATACACACAGGATATGTTAAAGAGATTAGAGTTAACGATTCCTAGCAAAATTAGCCTATCACTGTAATCGACTATTAGGCAAGTCTAGTTGGCATATCGCGACCAGGAGCATAGGTTCCGGCTCGCTGAGAGAGGTCCGAGGGCAATGTTAGTGTGGTCCAAACTTTGCAAGGGAATAATATTTTTCAAAATATGCTGCTCCACAAGGCTGCCCTTGTTCCACTTACCCATCATTGTCTGTGGGGAAGGCAACGGGAAACCACCTCACTCATCTCATCCTCCGGGGCGTAAAGCCAATGAACCTGTCTACGGGCAGTGAACCATCATCATCTTCGTCATCGTCATCATCATCATCATCATCATCATCATCATCATCACAAGGAAATCCCTTTTAAAATGTTTGAATTTCTTCCTACTCAGAGTCAAGAAATAGACAAAACCAGCCTATCAAGTTTAAATCTGAAATTTGAAAATGATTAAATAAGAAGAGCTACAATTTTTCATGTTGTATCTCATATTTTTCAATTTTGTAAGATTGTCATTGATTCTACAATAGCTTTAATATAGATAGATATTCGTTTTATTGACAGAATAACCGGTCGACATAACGCGACAGTTAACAATCACAAAGAAGCAGCGAATAAAGCCTAGTAGACGTTTTTATACAGCATCCGTGTTATGAAGTTTTTTTTATTGTTTTTATTGGTTAGTTCAAATGGATGCGGCCTAGGGCGCAGATTGTATTTACCAAGAGAAAAATTTATGAAGAACATGATCATTGTCTTTGAATATAGCTTTGAAGAGGGCAGCATCAGCAGCCTCAGCCATAATGACTGCCAGCGGCGCCCGCAGGCGTAGCCTACGCACTTACGCAAGTGCGTACAGCAGCGGCGCCCGCAGACGTACGTAAATAGGTAAGTGCGTACAGCGCGATGACCGAAAAGGTATGTTTTTGAGAAATTCTTGGTTGATGACTAAAAAAAAAAAAAAAAAGGTCATCAGTTTTTCCGGCGACCTAACGGAAAAAAAATTCTGTGCGTAGGCCTACAAGAAAAAAATCCTGCGGGCGCCGCTGATGACTGCTAGACTGATTTAATGGACAATTTAAAAGAAAAAAAGTCTGTTTAAAGCTGATAATTGCACGCCTTCTTGAAGTACGGTCGAAAAGTAATTTTGTAAAAACTTTCGATGCTTAATTAAAATCTTGCAGACAATTGTTAGGCTACCAGTAAACATTCTTCAATTTTGTTCAAACTTGGCAGATAAATCACTAATAGCCTATGGAACAAGAGCAGCCTTGTGGAGAATTGAATTTCCAAATTTTATATTTGTGGACCACCCAGGTCCACCCTAGAGAGCATTTTGCCCAGGACTCTGCGACTTTTATAGCCAGACGGATGCAGGTAGCCATACACAGTTTATGATTTATGCTTTTCGAAGTACAAAATTTATAAAATTAACAAATGGATAAAATCATATTATTCTTATTTATTATTATTATGTGTGTATGAAATTTAATGCCGTGCCTCAGGGTAGGCTACTCGGAAGAGCTCCCGGTCCTGCCACGGTTAAATAGGACAGTTTTTAGATTCCTAAAAAACGGAGTAGAGTTGCCATGGACACTGAGTGCAGTGTAGCAGGAGGCCACTTCAGGTTGTAGGAGTGACGGCGACAGAGAATGAACGACGAGCGGTGAACCAGAAGCTCTGCTTGGTTAGCGAAAAATAATTGTGCGACATGAATTTTTGGATTATGACCAATAAGTTGTGCCGCGGTGCGTAGGACGGTAGGACCCGTTCCAGACAGCCAATCCGGTTAGCCGCTAGTCCATCATAGATGGTGTTGCGGTAGTCAAGGCGGGAAACTGTGGACAAGGGTAGAGGAGGCAACAATAGGCCTATATCGTAGGCTTAGTCTAAAAATCCCTATATATAATAATATTGCACTTTATAATTATTTTTTTTAAAAATAGATCCTGTATAAAGCCTAACGAATAAAGATTGCTTATTGGCCGTGACTGTTATGCCAAGGGATCCTGAATTTCTGTTGCTGTCATTGACTCTGGATAGAGAATGGCAGACGGAGACGAATGTTAAAAATACCATACGTTGTGAGATGTGCACAATGCACATCTGCATGGAGGCCTATATAGGGCTGAAGTGAGTAATTCCCGTCCTTTAGGCAGAGCCATAGATTAAAAACAATGATGGAAACGAAAAAAAAACGAGAAAACGTCGTTTTACTATAAAAATAAAAAATGGGGGAAACGACAAAATACGGAAAAATAATACGGTAATAATTTGACTTTGTTGCATCTTAAACCGGTTTTTAAACGTAGAAACCTTGCTTAGCCTATGCTATATAATCTTAATCGACAAATAGCACAACTTCATCAGAAAGCCAAAACTGATTAGGGCCTATAAGTGCCATCAATCTACAACAGATTTTTTCTTATAGGCTAACTTTGGTTTAGGCCTAATAAGAAGTTGAGAAAAATTAAAGATATTGAAATCTTTTCAAATTTAAACTGTAAACATAACTGATCAGAAGTAAAGACTATGATGTGTAGGCCTACTAAATTATATGTTGTACGTAAAATTGTAGGCTAACTAATATAATAGGCCTTAGAAGTTTATATCAAAATAACTTATAGGCCTACATTTTCTTACTTGTCGGGACCTATTTTACCTACATGCAGGCTAAGCTTATTTCTCAAATGAAAACGTTAAGCAATTAAATAAGCTTAGGCTAATGATAATTTCATTAGTTAGGCCTAGCTGAATCCTTGAGAGTGCGGCAGTAGGCTAACGTAAGGGATATCAGACAAAAATAAATTTAAGAAAAAATAATATTAAACAATAAATAAATAAATAAAGTTACATAAACATAAAACGGAATAAAACGATGAAAAAACGACGTTTTTTGAAATAGATAAAAAACGAAAAACAGTTTTAAACAAATATGGCAGAACCATCTCAAGGTCTCACGAGAATGTTTTTAGATGCAACTTGAAATAGAATTGAAGACTGCAGAATTCAAAAACTATATGACCAGACCCCCGAAAGTCTCCGTGCCCCTAGGCATGCATTTGCCCTCTGACCTCTCATCCATCTTGTCGACCCTGGCAACACACACGCGAAAGACTGCGCACTAATTAAAATAAGCTTAGGGCATATTCTACAAATCTAGAAAGTATTATGCGCTGCATGGGCTTACCTGTGTGTAACAAGATTCCTAACGTTCTGTCCGCAGAAGACTAACACCCATCCTTATATCTGTTCACGGACAACACCGCATATACCTACACACGCTGAAAACTCATGGAGGCAGACAGGCAGACAGATAGACAGACAGACAGACAGACAGACAGACAGACAGACAGACAGACAGACAGACAGACTGACTGACTGACAGACAGACAGACAGACAGACTGACAAACAGATACAGACAGACAGAGACACAGAGACTGACAGTCACATACAGAGACACAGAGGGAGACAGACAGAGCAGAGGCAGAGACAGACAGACAGACAGGACAGGGTAGAGATAGATAGACAGAGACAGACAGAGCGCTATAAGTAGAGAGATGTTGGTCGATAATTGCTTGGATCGTTCACATAGTAAGAGACAGAGAGAGATTATAGCCTCGTAGTTTCTTAATCTCTGTTTCTGTTGCTATGTATTCGAATCTCGAGAAGGCCATTCACTCAGAATTTGCCAGCGCCATAGATTCAAGCTTAGCCGCTAAGTACGCGTTTGAGAAATGCATAATAATGATTATAATGATGATTATAATAATGATTATAATAATGATCATAATAATGATTATAATAATTATAATAATGATTATAATATTGATTGTAATAATGATTATAATAATGATGGTGGGAGCGCAGCCTAAATTATGTGTAGAAAGATGGATAGATGGATCATGGATGGATGGATGGATCTATGGATGGATGGATGGACTCCTTACATTCCTCCTCGTTGCCTGCGATCATCAAGCATGGGTCTTTTAGCTGAGCCTCGATGCTTAACTGTTATGGGCTCGCGTGCATTCCATGCCTCTGCTCCCAAAGAATGGAATCTACTTCCACTCTCTCTTCGTTGCTCAAATTCACTCCCTACCTTCAAAAAACGGCTCACAACTCACTATTTCTCTTTGGCTTTCAAGCACATGGACCTTTAACTGCATCTTCCTCTGGCGGCTGACTATCCGCGCCTCAGATTCACACTTAGGTGTGACCTTGCGCGCGTAATAAATTTATGTAATAATAATAATAATAAATAATAATAATGGATGGATGGATGGATGGATGAATGGATGGATGGATGGATGAATGGATGAATGAATGGATCTATGGATGGATCTATGGATGGATGGATGGATGGATGGGTGGATGGATGGATAGCTGGATGGATGGATAGATCTATGGATGGATGGATGGATTTGATAGATAGAGACAAGTAGAGAGAAACAAAAAGATAGAACAAGTTAGAAACAGACACACAGACAGACACACAGACAGACAGACGGACGACAGACAGACAGACAGACAGACAAACAGATGCAGAAAAAGATAGAGACAGAGACAAATGCATAGACACTGACAATCAGACAGGCAAGCAGGCAGACAGGCAGGCAGACACATACCGAGACAGAGATGAAGAGATGGGAGTGGTGACCAAGTAGGTTGAGAGATTTACGTGGTCTGCAGATGAACGTTTTTTGCAAACGTTTTGCTACATTTCCGCTGCATAAAACTGCATTGAAGTGCTGCTAGAGTGCTAGACCCTTGCACGGAATTCATATAAATGCAAATCTCAAAACGTTTTCGATTCGAATTCGATGGCTTTTCAATGAATAATTGATCGATTCAAATTCATCATACTGTCATGCATCATCATCGCTGTCAATAATATTATGTTTTCAAGAGTAAGCTTATAGACCTAATTACAAAACAAATATTTTTATAGGCCTATTTCTGGCTCGATCTTGACTTGAATCTATATATGACTGCTCCCAACCAGTCGAACCTGTCACTCTCTCATCTTTATTGGCACATATAATTATATATTATAACTGAATGAACGTAACTAAGGATCTTATTTCCAGTACAATTTTTTTCTGTCTTTATGTAGTCTGCCCATGAGCGGTGTGTCACTTGGATTTTTCATTAAAAGAATATAATATTATTATATAACAAAGCTGGTTCTTGTATATTCGGGTGCCGTATTTCGAATATTTTGTAATATCTATGAATTCTGCATATAAAATTGTATTTATAATTATAATATTATCATATACATTAGCCTATATATATAATTTCATATATAATTATGTACTACTTTGAGCACCTATATGTGTATATATTTTATGCATGTACAGGCCTAGCCGACGTTTAGAGTTTTTGACGTGTGCGTGTGCGCGTGCGTGTATGCGCACGCGCGCGTGTGTGTGTTGTGTGGTTTGTGAGCAAGGAATCACGGAATTGAGTATCAAGGCTGCTGCTACCTGCATTGGTTGGCTAATCAGCCAAACGACGTCGTGATACGAAAAGTTCCACGACAACACTCTATTACATGTGTAGGCCTATAATGACGAGAAGGCTTAGGTGCACTTCCGCAGTGGTAGCCTATCTAAGCCGTATTTACGCTGCTCTCGGAAATTGGAAACCATAAAAAAGCTCCAACAATATTATTATTATTATTTCCTTTTAATATTTTCAACAAACAACATCAGTATAACATTATTGTTTTAAATAAAATTATTACGTTTTATTCGGAAAATGCTGTGTCTTTCACTAAATTTTGCTAAAGGTTATTAGTTGCGTTGTGTTATGAACGGTTCCTTGGATAATTTTTAGACTTCCGTCGCATTTTCCGCTGGCATGAATAATTAATAATGGCTTATAACGAATAATTGCTGTGTAATTATGTCCTACGTGGTTGAGGATTTCGATATGGGTTCGTTTAATCAGTTCTTTAGGGAAATTAAACAGTAGGCTACTTAGGTCTATTGGTGCTAACTGCTAAACGATACTCACGACTCCTGTACTCGCTCATTCTTTCATTGGTTGGTTGATTGATTGATTGATTGATTGATTGATTCATTCATTTATTCATTCATTCACTCGTTCGTTCGTTCGCTCGCTCGCTCGCTCACACTCACTCACTCACTCACTCACTCACTCACACTCACTCACTCACTCACTCACTCACTCATTCATTCACTCATTCATTCATTTAGTAAGCACCCCTTAATACCTGTTCTAAATATGTTGACATCTTCCAGAACTAAAAATAGGCCAACTTCAGTTTCGATAATGCATTGCGAGATTTTCAGTGCGTCACAGTCGTTATATTAGAAGAACTATCAGTGGTTGAGCAACGCTTCTAGCAGCGAAAATACTCTTCCTGTCTTTCTTCCTTCCATCAAACTGAAACCTTAGTCGAAGACGACGTCATGGAATTAAAAATTCCAGTCCATGCAAACCTCTCGCATCTAGAGATGACTGACTAGACTAGACATTGCTGCACCAGTGTCTACCGCTGCACACGCGTCAGTCATATCCGTTGTAACGATTTGATTGATCAGAAGATATCGTGGTCTAGAAGCAGGTACGGTGCATAATAAGTTATTTTCCCCATGTGGTTTTTTGCTTAACGACTATGATGACGATGATGATGATGATGATGATGATGATGATGATGATGATGAAAAGGTGATGAAGATGATGAAGATGATGATGATGATGATGATGATGATGATGATGATGATGATGACGACGATGCCGAAAATGATGATGATGATGATCATGATGAAGATGATGATGATGATAAAGAAGAAGAAGAAGATGATGATGATGATGATGATGATGATTATGATGATGATGATGATGATGATAAAGAAGAAGAAGAAGATGATGATGATGATGATGATGATGATTATGATGATGATGATGATGATGATAAAGAAGAAGAAGAAGATGATGATGATGATGATGATGATGATTATGATGATGATGATGATGATGAATGATGATGATGATGATGATGATGATGATGATGATGACGATGATGATGATGATGATGATGATGATAGTGGTGGTGATGATGATAATGATGATGATGATGATGAAAATATGATGATGATAATGATGATGACGATGATGATGATGATAGTGGTGATGATGATGATGATGACAATGACGATGATGATGATAATGATGATAATGATGGAGATGGAGATGATCTGCTTTCCTTTTCCGTCTTCCAGGCCTTCGACTTTAATCAGCTATACGTGTAGCTTCTTCCTATCCAATGATGTTGTTTGTGTCTGAAAGACGATGACGATGATTAGTTGCCTAATGACGTCGTTCATCCATCAATGTTCTTTTTATTCAAGTTCTTCTTCCATCCTCCTGACTCCATTTCCAGCTGACAACTGATCGATTGGGTCGTATCGACTCTAGACATATCACAAATATCGGAAGTCAGGATTGGGCTTTTTGCAGCGCGTGCGGATTAAAGTTCAGATGCATGGATGGATGGCTTGATAAATGGATGGATGCATGGATAGATGGGATCATGGGATAGAGGGAGGGAGGGAGGATGGAAGAAAGAAAGGAAGGATGGATGGATGGATGGAACGAAAGAAGGAAGGACAGAAGGAAGGAAGGAAAGGAAGATGGATGGAAAAAAGAAGAAAGAAGGGAAGTAAGGAAGAAGGAAAAGGAAAAAGAAAATGCAACCCACTTATCAAACAAATAGGGAAAGAGGGAAGCATGGGCGGATACCTAGGGGGAGGGACAGCGGGACGGCCCATGTATTTGTCCCCCCAATCGTTGGGCGTCAAGACTAAAAAAAGGTCATCAACTTTTTGACGGCGAAAATAATTTTTTTTCGAGATTTCGCCGGTCGTCAGAAATTTTCCGGAAAATCTCGCGTCTTTCCGTCCCCCGCCCCCAATTCTCGGCCCAGGTCTCCGCCTATGGAGGGAAGCGTGAAGGAGACAAAATAAGAATGAAAAATTAACGAGATGATGAATCTAAAAACATGAAAGTCTTGACAGAATGGAACTATCATATCAACCAACTACACGTCGTTCTTCCAAGAATATTTACGGCTGCTGCAGCATGACATTGTGACTTTTCAAAGCAACATTCAAAGCATAGAACAATCTTCTGATTGGCACTTAATCAGCAACGGGACAAACATAAAAAATTTGCCTGCAACGAAATGACATTTTTACCGATATTGGAAGACCAGGTTGAAGCGAAATGTGTTGAGAAAAAAACATCTGCAATGACAAATTATTGTCTGAGACAATTAAATTTATGTGCGAATTATAATCCTATTATCCTACAATGATGGATTGCCCTAACACGACGTGGGCAAACTGTTTGGAGAAATGTACGGGGAAAACATAACATAACATAACATAACATAACATAACATAGGTTTTTTTTATTGCTCCCAAGAAAAACAGAGAAATGCATGAGTAAAGTGAGGTAGGCAGAACCAGAGGTAAAATGTTTGTGGAAATGCATCTTCGGCGTAACATTGTATATAACATTGCGAAAGTGATTGAGGAAATGCGTGTTCAATGTAAACTAGGAAATGCATGTTCAATGTAAACTAGGAAATGCATGTTCAATGTAAAAATAGTCTGACAGACTGAAACAACAGAGAACATGTTTAAATGGAAAAAATCAATGGCTGCGATCGCAATTTAGAGTTGAGACTGACATTATTTTGCAAAGAGCATTTGTATAGACCAGGGGTTCTCAAACTGTGGTACGCGTACCCCTGGGGGTACGCCAGGCGCCGGTAAGGGGTACGCGAAAAATTTCAGATATTTGAACTTTCTTTTGAGTTTATGGACTTTGTCTCCGTCTTTCTTTGATTAGCAACGATTTTTAACATTGCAACATTATTGGCATCGTCATATTTCACTTGGGTCTAGGCTATTACTATAACTTTGAAACAAATAATGTGTAAATGATTGAAAGTACCAAAGCAAAAATTCTCAGCCTATATAAAGCTCAACCATCAGAGAGTTGAATTGTCCTATGGGTTAATTTCTGGTCGAGTTTTAAATTTTGTGATTCCTTTCAGCACGTCATAGCCTATCTGTGTAAAACTGGTTTTTACTTTTTAGACTATTCTTGCTATAAAAACAAACATGGGGAAACTCTGTGTTTTAAATTGACAAATTTTAAACCAGACATTTTAAATCTGTGCTAATCAAAACAAGCCCACCGCACTGGCTCTTTCTTACAAGGGGTAATAGACCAATTTTCACTTTTAAATTTGTTGATAAGATTATAAATTATGTTAATGTATTATTCAATGCCATAATTGTATCATGTCTGTTTGTTGTTTTGGTTGGGGAAAAAATAAATAAATAAAATAAATAAATAAATATGATTCAGACTAAATTTTGCTCCCTATTATAATTTATACGGCTCTAATAAACGATGTCACCAATGATAAAATGAACTTTTAGTTGACACTGCAGGGGAACTTCGCAATGGAAATTTGTTTCTGATCTGACTTTGCTGGGGTACGCCATCATTCGATGTTCTTACTTGGGGGTACAATAAAAAGAAAGTTTGAGAACCCCTGGTATAGACTGTCTTCAAGATATGACTAAGACTTAGTAAATTCTGCGTATTTTGCGACCATACCCATTGGAACACCTTCCCGAAATTGAAACACCGAAATATTGAAAACCCTAAATTTCTCTGAATTTGCCCCTGCTGGGTGTGCTGGTGTGTGTGCTTGGGTGTGTGTGTGTGTGTGTGTGTGTGTGCAGGTTATGTTTGTGTGTACTGATATTTGTGCGTGTGTTTGTATAATTTTGATTGTTGCTGCGCATGTGTGTGTTTTAGTCTGCTTTGCTAGAGTGTGTGTGTGTTTGTGTGTGTGTTGCGTCAATTGCGTGTGTAACCCATGTGTGTGTGTGTGTGTGTGTGTGTGTGTGTGTGTGTGTGTGTGTGTGTGTTGCGTCAATTGCGTGTGTAACCCATGTGTGTGTGTGTGTGTGTGTGTGTGTGTGTGTGTGTGTTGCGTCAATTGCGTGTGTAACCCATGTGTGTGTGTGTGCGCATGTGTGTATATGTGTGTCTGTGATTAGCCTACATCTAGACAAGTATGTGACGTATACCTGCAGCTCTTGCACATGTACCATTTCCGTAGAAAGGCGAACTTCCAATGGATCATCGAATGGAAAACGTCGTCAATGTTTCTCCTATTATAGTCAACATCATTTCCACTTCAAGAGTCATTTCAAGTATTCAGATCCTCCTCACTTCTACTCCATCAATATTGGGTTCTTCAATTATGGTGACAATCATGAGAGAAAGATACCTTCATGACTGCAGCATCGCTGAAGAAATTCAGCCAAAGAACAAAACGCTGTAGGCTATAATAATTATAAGGAATGCGGATACATGACTACAATGTCGTAGTTGTGATCTTGATTTCATATAATTGAATTCGCCATTCATTCATTAGTTACCCAACTAATTAATTAGGCCCCCCTAATCCACACATTCACTCATTCACTCATTCATTCTTTCGTTCGTTCGTTCGTTCATTCAATCATTCGTTCGTTCGTTCATTCATTCATTCATTCTTTCATTCATTCATTCATTCGTTCATTCACTCACACATTATACATTCATCCGTCCATTCATTCATTCACTCGTCATTCATTCTTTCGTTCGTTCATTCATTCATTCATTCGTTGATTAATTTATTCACTCAATCACTCATTCATTCTTTCGTTCGTTGATTAATTCATTCATTCGTTGATTAATTCATTCACTCATTCACTCATTCATTCTTTCATTCATTCATTCATTCATTCGTTCATGCGTTCATTCATTCATTTTTAAAAATTAATTCATTCATTCATTCGCTCATTCATTTGTTCATTCATTTTTTCAATAATTCATTAATTCACAAATTTATTAATTCATTCTTTCATTCTTTCATTTTTTCATTAATTCATTAATTCATTAATTCATTCACTAATTCATTCGTTCATTCATTCATTCATTCATTCATTCATTCATTCATTCATTCATTCATTCATTCATTCATTCACTCATTCATTCTTTCGTTCATTCATTCATTCATTCATTCGTTGATTAATTCATTCACTCATTCACTCATTCATTCTTTCGTTCATTCATTCATTCATTCGTTGATTAATTCATTCACTCATTCACTCGTTCGTTCTTTCGTTCATTCATTCATTCGTTCATGCGTTCATTCATTCATTTTTTTAAATTAATTAATTCATTCATTCGCTCATTCATTTGTTCATTCATTTTTTCATTAATTCATTAATTCACTAATTAATTCTTTCATTCTTTCATTCTTTCATTTTTTCATTAATTAATTCATTCATTAATTCATTCATTCGTTCATTCGCTCATTCATTCGTTCATTCATTTTTTCATTAATTCATTAATTCATTCACTAATTCATTCGCTCATTCATTCGTTCATTCATTTTTCATTCATTCATTTTTTCATTCATTCATTCATTCATTCATTCATTCATTCATTCATTCGCTCATTCATTCGTTCGTTCATTCATTCATAATAATAATTCATTCATTCACACATCCATCCATCCATTCATTAAAACACATTTATATAGCGCCTGTCCTAGAGACAATCCTTATCAAACCCGCGTATTCAAAGCTAAGGATAATTACTTAACCCATGATGACCTCACCTGACCATTCTTAGTGCTACCTTCTCCACCGAATGAACTGCACCTGATCCCACCTAACTTCACCTCATTTCTACCAAACTGCACCTGACGCCATGCATCCTCCAATTTATTAATCAATATTTCGATCAGGTATAATAATTCATCTCAGTCTTTTCAGACGATTTGTGGTTTTAAGGAAAAATCTCTCAGTGAATGAATTTACTTCGCGGCGGAATCTCGTTCTCCGCGTAAACCCTGAATAATAATGGATTTAAAACGTATAATAATTATTATACGGCTCAAACAATGGCTTATGACCTTAGCTTCTAAGCTTTTTAAGTCATGGGCTATATACTTAGAAGCGTCGGATTGCCTGCGATGCTCCAGGTCAACCTCCAGGCGTCAGCGAGACAGGTCGAGCGACAAATTGAAGCCGAAAGAATTCAATAGAGTAGGCGTACACGTGTAGCCATTCATTGCTGGAAACAATCAAATTCACTTTGGACACAATAAGGAGCAGTGGCGTAGCAATAGGTGGTGCAGCTTGTGCAGTGCACAAGGACCTCCGGCTGTTGAGGGGCCCCCGGCGGTCAGGGTAATTTTTTTATTTTAAGAATTCTTCAGAATGTGTTTCTATCTACATGTACGGCGGTGGCGTTGCAATGGATTGTGCAGAATGCACTAGTGGCCCTGGTGGTCAGAGTCAAGTTTTTACATCCAGAATGTTCAGAATGTGATTAAGTCTACATGTACTGCAGTGATCAGTGCTGATCAGTGCTGAGGTGGTGGTAGATATTAACACCGAGCAGAGAAGCGCTTCGGAAACTACGGGAATGATTTTCAAACGTTTACGGAAAAGGAACGGAGAAAGAGGTTCATTTCGGAGATAACTTATTTCGGAAAGATGGACCGTGACCAATTAAAGCGATGTTCCCTTCTCTACGGCGGAATTAAGTGAGCAGAGATCCCACTGCAGAGGAGGGGCATCTGCCTGATAACTTGTAGTGGTGGTTGGTGGAAGCCTACAACGACTGCAGCTGCTCTCTTAATCTTAATTGGAAGAATTTTCTTTCTGTACAAGCGCCTAACTTCTCTCAAAATTCTGTGTTGATCGGGCTTAACGACACTTTTCATTTCGCCCGGCGTCTCAAAATAGACTATGATTGTAGACTAAGTAGGCTTATGCATGGATGAGATGTCAGTCGTGATGAGAAAACTAGTTTTCACAAGTAGGCCCATTTTGAAACTGCAAAACTGTCAAAATGAAATTCTATTCAAAGTTTTGAAAATACTTTTTTATAGAACTGATTCATTTCGAAAGCAGTATTTCGACAATAGGCTACTTTTCAAAGCAGTTTGCCAAAGCACATAGAATTTTAGAAATCAACATTTTGTACCTTGATCGCGATACTCGCTAGTGTGCGTATACGCCCTATTACGCTTTCATTGACGCTGAGTCAGTGTGCTTGATAACGACCTACACAGCTTTTATAACTTGCCCGAGCAAGTAGACTTTGTCAGCATTCAGCATAAGTATAACCTACTTTGCCCGTTGAAATTAAAAAAGCAACATAGAAAAAAGAAAATTTTGCAAATAGAGATATTACACTGTGACTATACCCATGTAGCAGTTCCACTTTACATTTTTAAATTATGCACTCTTAAAAATTGTGAAAATATTATGTAAATATTAATATAGGGTCCTAATGAGTATGAATACATAACTAATAAACGAATTCTGAATTCCTCATCGAGAATTGACACCACAGAACTTTGCAAGATTCCATAAATCGATTGGTGCCACCTGGGAGACCAAGCAGATGCGAGAACCCCCAAGGGTCCCATTGAAAAGCCTCCATGAGGTTTCAACGTTCAATAACTTAACATTACGGAATATGTATCAGCTATTTTATGACTCATTGCCAAGTCTCTGTGTTCACGTATTATTATCTTCACAGACACGCATTCTTAACAGCAGAACACGACAGCAAAAAATGACGATATGCATTCTGCGTGACATTATAATCGCTGCTCCTCAATCTGTCCTCCAGTCTGCTCCTTATCTGTCTGTCTGTCTGGCTGGCTGACTGCCTGCCTCTTATAGTTTGTTCGCAAATCATTCCGCGTAGGTTGTACAATCCGAGTGTGAAATCTGCTATTCTTGAATTAGCTATGCAGACTGACTGATGAACATTAAAATTTTACACAAGAGATACCAAGTAACTTCCTTGTAAGAAACACTTCAATGAGTCAGTCGTCGATTTTACTAATCGAAAGTCCGATATTAATTCAGCAAATAGCACTACAAAAAGTTGTCAGTTATTGTCTAAGACAACTGTATGCTTTCTTTTGAGTAAAGAATTTCACAGGTAGGCTGAAGGTGTGGTTGAAACAGAGACCATTCAGGAACCTACAGGACACGCTCGATCAGAAAGTCACGTAAGACAGAGAAAATGAAACCTTTGACAGGAATGTGGTAGGATTGGCTAAGACTGAACTCCATAGCTGCTATGTATGGGTGGTTATGCATGGATGGACCGATTAGACCAAATTAATTTGGCAGTGTCTGCAAATTTTCCAGCAAATTCCAAGGCCCTTACTTGCGGAATAAACTTCATACAAACATTCGGAAGGTTACTAATTTCTCGCACTTTATTCATCTTTTACGTGTTATGTTTGGTAGCAAGGTCGTACGAGGTGACCCATGCCATTACTGGTTTTATTATTCTTTTCTTTAGCTTTGGATGAACTGATTTTTTTTGTTATTTCTGTTGTGCTTACTTCTACTGAGCCTTAAATTGGCCACTTTTATTTCTTCCTTTATAGTTGGGTAAAATCGCATTCATGATAAAATTTCCTGTGGTTATTTTATTATTAGTTAGGCTACTGATCACCATAATTATTGTCACCCTACTGTATGGCGTTTATACACTGTACAGGCCCTGCTCGGCGGTTTATCCCCTTTGGCACGCCTATTGCTACCACAATGTTATCTTGCTGAATCATTATGAGTATTTGCTTATGACTACTGTGTCTATTATTATATACCTAGCTATTCATTTTCTATGCCTTCAGTAGCACATTGGGATCAGTAGCAATGTCTGTCTGACCACAGACTACGTGACCAGATAACAATCTAGGGGATCGTTCGTCACCTTGGGAGTTTCACGGAACAGGCAAAAACTTGTCGAGGGTCTCGTCAATGCGAGAGAGGATATCAGACGAGCACTTGAAATCTTTTAGACAGCCATTGAACGCGATAAGAGATTAATTGCTGACACAATCTGCTAAAATTAATGTCGACAGCATAATACTTATGAAGGATATGGTTTCTGTTTAATGATGCTGTGTTATGACGACCAATTACTAGCGTATGCTCTCGTTGCCCTCCCTTTTTATCCACGCTTGGGGTCGATAATTATTATTACGAGAGCTGTTGCGGAGTTGATAATGGCTGAAGGACACGATAGGATATCCAACTGATAGCGAAAGAGGGGAGGAGGGAGGGATGGGAGAGAGAGAGTGTGTTTGGGAGGGTGTGATGAAGAGAACGAGAGAGATGGAGAAATAGATAAGCAGAGAGACAGATAGGAAAAGAGAGAAATAATTAATCATAGAGAGGTGAATTAATATCATTACTGTCTTTAACGCACACATTTTAAAGTTCACATGCATTTCTTACATAATGTCTAGATCTGCACAATGTATCCAGTTTATGAACACCTTGCATTTTGAACTGTGCATTTGTGTGTAATGTATTGTAATGCAATTTAAACATATACAGCGCCGCTCACAGTAGAGACCGTTCAGGGCGAGTACCTAGAGAGCAGGGCTTAAAGTGTGCCTGGACGGTCATGGACGGCGTCCATGCACTTATTTTAAAATCTGAACGCCGTCCTGCCACTTATTGGCCAGCACTGACTAGAAAGGTAAGAGGCGTCCAGGCACTTCTTTTGGAAAGGTAAGGGGCGCCCAGGCACTTATTTTCCCACACTTTTAGCACTGCTAGAGAGACGAAATGGGTTTTGAGGAGAGACAGATACGTGAGAACCATCAATATACGTCGATGGTGAGAACAGATCTAGAAAGAATGGAAACACGCAAAGAGGACGGGAAAACACTCCAGTGGGCAAACCTAATTGAAATAGTGGTAGGCCTAAAAGATCTAGTTTTGGCCCAAGGGGGTCTTTTGATAGCCAGACAGTGAGGTCATTTCGGTTAGAAGAGTGTGTTTGTATTATATCTGATCGCACGAGTGCATTGTTTTTATGCACTGCAGTGAATACAGTAAAAAAAAGTTGCCCAGGTCTAATTAAACCCGTGCAAGAACGAACGTTGCTAGACGTGTTCGTTTGATTAATTGACGTATCCTATATAGTCTACTATAGAGACGTTATAGATAAGAGTCGAGACAGAGTCTTCTTCAAGAGGATAATAAAATAAATTACACTAACTTAGAAAAAGATTTACGGAAGGACCATCAAATTTTGAAGATGTCCGATCGATGTATTTACCTAAAAGATATATTCGAACTTGGTCCGCGGTGTCAGCTGAGCGTTAGATCTGATGTCGGGCCTAGATGTTTAGACAATAATATTATGAGACAAGTTTTAAGTTGTTTTCCAGATGAATTGAAGAGACTTGTTGCATATACAACATGTATTTGTACCATAGGCTAAATAAATAAATTAATTAATTATGCAATAGATAAACTTAGGCCTAAGTGTAGGTCTTATGGGGGAGCTGGATAGCGCAGTTGTCTACGTCCAGGTCTGTCAATCATGAAGTCGGGGTTGAAACTTCGCTTGCTTCTAGATCATTCGCTATGCTATGCTATACATGTACATGCACTGCCCACTAAGTGCTCAGCCAACTGAATTGCAATGAGAGGTCTTCTCGGAACATGCGTCGTTTGTAGGACGGTGAGATGCCCTTCTATATAATGCACATAATTATCATGTATGCCGAGGCTAGGAAAAATAAAACCGCTAACACATCATACTCATTGCTGCATCAGTGCAAATGTCACGTGACTGCTAAAATTATTACACACGATTATAGATACGTGCAGTCATGTAGGTCTATAATAGTTTATGAATATATATTATGAATTAGGCAGAGACTATATTATGCGTTTATTATATGGAACCACACGTATTGGAATCCTTAGCGGAATATGTTGTAGCAAATGCAAGGGTGGATACAGATATTTTCGAAAGAGGGGGGGGGACAAAACTGTCGGTGATCTTTGCCAGAAAAAATCCTGATTACTTTTTTAGTCATTTGGCATTTGGTTGAAATGTTTGGAAAAATATACCCAATTTTCCCTTCCAAAATAACTGATGACTTTATTTATTATTTTTTAGTCATAAACACTGATTTTTTATCAGTTCGTGCTTTGTTGTTACTTTTCCAGGGCCGGTTCAATATGTTCGGCCAAACAGGGGCCCACACGTGCGGTAAAAAAATCCGAAAAATCTAGATTTTTGGCAAATTTCAACCAAACGACTAAAAATCTTTTTGGAGGGGAATAATCGGTATATTCTACGAAATTTTCGACCAAACGACTAAAACAAGGTCATCAGAATTTTCGGTCGAAGATCCGCAAAACATTTCCCGAACAGGGCCCACGCATTTCGGAATCCGGCCCTGTACTTTTCTATCACTGTATGATTTATCATTATGATTTTACTTATGTTAATCGAAAGACTTTCAATACATAGGTATACTGTTAACCTTCTATCCACCTATTGAAGCAGTGCTAGTAAATAGGTGTCATCATTAACCAGATATTCATCCCACACTAGGTCATTCTTGTTGCCATCCTGTTATGTGAAGCATGCCACTGTGAGTAATTGATTGTCCATGGTTACAACATAATTATATTGATCAATTGATTAATTCCTTCGTTTCTTTTCGTCTCCTTCCTCTTCCTCTTCAGCGGCTGCTGTCTATTTCTAGCGAATGTCATTCAATTACTAATCAACTGAAGTTGTAGTCGATATCAAAGGCTAAGATCAAGACGTCTATAAAATCAGTCGGTGACTGAATAATCTCTTATCAGACGAGAGAGAGAGACAGTAGACCTAATTAATCAGAGCCCAATTGCCAGTTTGGATTAAAAACAATGGGTAAGTCGGTCGCACTCGTACGGTTGTAATAGTTAGGATGATAATAAAAACAATAGTAATAGTAACAATAATGATGATGGTGATGGTGATGATAATAATAATAATAATAATAATAATAATAATAATAATAATAATAATAATAATAATATTAGGCTATTACTGATAACGATGATGATAGCAATAATAAATTATAATAATAATATAATACTTAATATAATAATACTTATTATAAAAAATAGTAATTGTGACAATAGTAATTAAAATTGATGATAATAATAATAGTGAGAAGTTCCACATGCCTCAGAGTAGGACTAATGCTTGAGAAATTTGTAGGCCTACCCTACGATTACGAATGGTCTCCGGCTCGTCCCCAATTGTATTGTAGGCTACATGCAGGGTGTAATCGCTATGGCGCTCGTGAGTGAGCTGGTGCCCTGCGTCTGGTTTTCGGGTGGCGCTATATAAATTTGGAAATTCCCAGTTCGAATGTCTATTCGTTGCGAGTGTTGTGTGATTAACGTGCTTGACTGTGGACGGAGATGCCATGAGTTGAATCGCCATCAGATTCTACTGCAGAGCAGATATTAAGCTTAGAGTAACTGTTGTATCTGCCCCATCTCAGCTATGGTGAGTAGGCTACACTGTCGGTGAAAAGACGAGTCGGCGAGGGAGAGGGCGGTCCATCAGCTCTCATATATTATGCAGACTTAGGAACTTGTTTGTAATGAGACACGCTGAACTACGCGAGCTAAGGAGTTTTTGATGGGCTGCAGCCATTAATATTGGGCTCAAAGTTTGAGTAAAAAAACTGAACTAGAATAATCAAGAGGAGAGGAGACAGACTAAAGTCTGCGCGGCATAATTATTATTCTCAGTTAGCGCTGATCTGATGTGACAGGGACAAGATTTACGAAGGTGTGCTACGCGCTGCCGCAAAGCATGCCGCCGAAATATAAAGCTTACATGTAGCCTAGATGTAAATTAAAAATTTAAATGTTAGTCTCTGAAATTACAAGTATATTAAATACAGTATGTCTACATGCAAAGAAAAAATCTTAGGTAGAAATCGTTTGTGCTAGTGGTTGTGAGATGGTACAAACGAGGAACTAGGTTTGGATAGTTTGAAGATTTCGGTTTCCAGTCTAGCATGATCGAAACCTGCAGGAAAGGAGTCAAGTGATTGGGAGTGTGTGACGGATAGATAGGTCAACTGAAAAGATAAAGTGTTATGTTGATAGCGAATTGAAATGAGTTACAGGAGAGGACTGCCAGGTACAGGGAGAGAGACATTACGCGACAGTCAGAGCTCGATAGACAAGGAAAATTATTGTTCCAGTGTCTAAGTGAGATACGTATTGCACAATACATCCATACATACCTACATACCTACATACCTACATACATACATACATACATACATACATACATACATACATACATACATACATACATACATACATACATACATACATACATACATACATACCTACATACCTACATACATACATACATACACACACATACATACATACATACATACATACATACATACATACATACATACATACATACATACATACATACATACATACATACATACATACATACATACATACATACATACATACATACATACATACATACATACATACATACATACATACATACATACATACATACATACATACATACATACATACATACATACATACATACATACATACATACATACATACATACATACATACATACATACATACATACATACATACATACATAAACACGTTCATAGCTAGAATGTCGCATTCAATAAAAGTTTTAGACATTTTGTTGACACTAACATGGAAATGTTTGTATACCAGGGTGCAGTGCCTAAAGTGTGGAAAAATAAGTGCCTGGACGCCCTTTATCTCTCCAAAAGAAGTGCCTGGACGCCCTCTACCTTTCCAGTCTGTGCTCGCCAATAAGTGCCTGGACGGCGTTCAGATTTTAAAACAAGTGCATAGACACCGTCCATGACCGTCCAGGCACACTTTAAGCCCTGCCAGGGTGCGACCTGACCGCTGGCATACAATAAAGAATGTAATCTTATTTACTTACTTATACACACACGCATGTGCACTTAATTCTATTATTAGGCCAATATTTATATAGGCTATAAATATAGTATACGCGCATGACCATATTTTTTGCACGCCTATAATTATGTATTCAGTCATGCGTGTATTTGCGGACCGGGAAATATGATTGAACCTGTTTTTAAGGCAGATAATATCCCTGACTATTGACTTTAAAGCAAAGACTCTCATTCA
The DNA here is from genome assembly GCA_949752735.1 of Lumbricus terrestris. Lineage (NCBI taxonomy): Eukaryota > Metazoa > Annelida > Clitellata > Crassiclitellata > Lumbricidae > Lumbricus > Lumbricus terrestris. Next base: position 1,933,390 of record OX457041.1, on the reverse strand, counting down.
AAGTTCAACATAACAATAACGATTATCATTTCGAGTGCGTGTAGGCCAAGAAGCGGCGCCGTGCTGCTTATCTTGGCTAGGAAGTCACTAGGCCCCGAAACATCGGTGTCTGCCCTTCGTATCTGGTCCGCGCCTGTCAATCAAACACTTGGAGGTGCATAGCGGAAGAGAGACAGAGAGAGTGAGTCTTGTTGTGAGACTTGGTTCGTCACTTTGTTTATGCAAAGAGCCGTGAGAGACATACGATGGGTTTGTGACAACACTATTCTTTATGCTTCTATAGAATTGTTTTTTTAAAGACGAAACAAACATGAACTAAAGAAGCGCTAGACGTGAACTAAAGGACGACAAGCGGACTAAAAGTGGAGAAAGGAGTAGACCTAGACTTGGACAAGCGGACTAAACTGGGAATAGACTAGGTTTTGTATCCTAGAAAACTTGGAATAGGCCTACACCTAGGCGACAAAACGCGGGCTAATGGCTGATCACGGACTAATATGACTAAACAAGTAAACCCGGACAAAGGACTAAACTTACTAAACGCGGACAAACGAACTACAGTCGGTCTAAATCTGACATAAGGTGTTGTAGATCAGTTCTGGCTTGCTATTGAGGTATTTTCTTGATAGCTTCAACGTTCTAGAAACATTTCTCCATATGGTTTGCGGTACAGAGGTAGGGAGTAACTTAATGGGAAAAGCTTTAGAGTAGGCCTAGTTCACTGAGCAAGAAACATTACGGGAAGCGTTGCGTCTGTTCCCTGAAGCAGCTCTAATCATGGTAACGGGTTACCACTTACCACAAAAAATGTGAGTTTAAATCCAAGAGGAATGCTGACAGCTGTTAGCTGACAGATTATTATTGTAGATCAAGAACAGTCTAGAATTAGATTAGAATGTATTAGCATAGAATTATATGAGATTAGAATGAAGTAGACAATAGACTAAAAATAGAAATGATTGGATTAGAATTGGTCTGATTAAGTGAAAGTTTTAGTTTGATTAGAATTCTATTGATTTTGATTGTAGTAGCCACAACGATGTTTGTTCATTGTCTATTGACGCTATTAAAAAGTGATATAAAAACGAATGATTGACTGAATGATTGACTGAATGATTGACTGAACGATTTACTAAACGGATGAATGAATGCGAAAATGAGTTAGCAAAGAAATGAATGGAACTATTAAGTAGAAGTAAAATTTGTGTCCGTTGAGCACAGCATATGATTTTCAGAATTACTCAAGTTTCGTATAGTAGAGCTCAGTGGCGGCGCCAGGATTTCAGCTTCGGCGGCGGGGGGGGGTGAAGCCTCGCGGCGAAAATTGTCCATTTTCATGCGTCAAAATTTCTGACGACGAAATCTCATGAAAATTTCCATTATCGCCGCGCCAAAATTTCTGACGACTTTAAAAAAAAAGTCGTCAGCCGAAAATCGTGGATTTTTCAATGTAAAAAATTCGAATGGCCCTTTTTTTAGGGGGGGGCTGAGCCTCTTGTAGGGGGGCTTAGCCCCCAGACCCCCTAGCGCCGCCACTGGTTGAGCTTCATAACCATTTTTTCCATTCTGATTATTTCTTTACCGGTACGTGATAATATTACAGAAGAAAAAGGAAATGTCCGTCTTACTAAAAGCTACGCAAGTTTCCTTACAAAAAACGTTAACGCTCCCACTTTTAAAAACTCGATATTCCAAACCAGTGGACATGCGTCATATTGTGGTTGCATGAAATCATATTCTTCAATATTGTGTTCGTGGTTTCAGTGATTAGGGTATTACTGTTGCCGGTGTGAAACATTTCGTATGGTAGGCTAATGGAACTATTAAATAGAACTAAAATTTATGTGTCCGTTGAGCACAGCACAGTACAATCGTAATGGTTCGTTTTCTAATGGTAGGCCTGTATAGCCTACCATTATAAAATATTACCTAGCACAGCTTGCAAGGTGTAAACGGCCTTACTTGAATCATCATTTTTATAGTAAAACATTTCCATACTGGAATTCGCTGAATGCAAAGTTTCAGAACCCTTTTATAACCTACAATAATTATTGTGCTGTGTTGAATTTAACAATTATCGAGAAAGTTTGAAATTTATTTCTACCTTACGGGCATAAAGCCGGAAACAAAAACGAGCATTTAGAACTTTAGATCACAAGGAAAACCACGCTGTCACCATGCTTTGGACTGATGCAGTTATTGTCAGTCCCACGCATAGGCGGAGACTTGGGTGAAGAAGTTTTTTTGGGGGGGGTTCGGGGGGGGAGGTTGGGACGAACGAGCGTCCGAAGGTGCGACATTTTCGGCGGACGGCTGAGTCGACGATGACATTTTCCATAATTTTCATTTTTCATTGACCAAATTTCTGACGACCTTTTTTGGTCATTTGGTCGAAATGTCATGAAAAATAGTAGTTTCCCTGTCAAAATAGCTAATGACTTTTTTAGTCTTTTCCTCTTATATTAGCAGAATTAGCAACAAAATGTCCTAAATCTTCTAACACTGTAGAAATTTCGGTAGACGTATACGCTGATATTAATTGAACGGATATTTCTTAAACATTGGGCATAATCAGCATGGACAGTCCCCACCACAAACATTGGGGGACCGTCCCCTCTGTCACCCTAGGTCTCCGCTCATGGTCCTAAGTCTGGAGAGGAGAGGAGAAGGAGGAGGGTATCGCTAATCACCATCGCCGAGTATTTTCGATTGTGCAGTTGATCCTACCATCTCGAATGACATCCCATTACGCCAAATCCTAATTCTTCATATTACAGCGCCTCAGAAGAGTAGATATCGTGAAGAGGCGCTATAAAAACTATCGGAACGAATGAATGAATGTTCTTGCACAGCGTCGTTCGACAACTGCAGCTAACCAAAAAACGATCTCACAATTTTCAGGTGACGCTCAAGGAAAACACATTGGTGATGACGAAGGCACAATGGTCGTCGCCGCCTCTGACCCCCGGGACCGTTTCCGTCCTCCAGATCGACTGGTCATGTATCGAGAGGCCCGTCCCACCTACAATGTTCCGTCCGCCTCATATCCGGTGGCGGTCGACGGAAAGGCGACCTCGAAACGCCGCAAGAAATCCCCGTCTGAGTCAGACATGCCAAATACCGCCGGCGTCCTAGGAGATGGAGACGAAGGCACTGGTAGAAGACCTTCAAAGTCTAAGCCTCCATCTGCTGGTCTTTCCGTCAACAACGCTGGCTCATCTCCGACGCTTCGAGGGAGCCCCATGACCCAATCGCGCGCCGACCAAGGCCCCGATAATTCCAAGACCAAGGGCACTGTGGCTCGGCAGCTCAAACTGCAGCGCATCGAGGCCCTGTCTCTACCATTGGCCGAAGCGATCACGGGAGGCAATTCCTCCAATAAGGACCAGCTGCTGGTCTTCGAGGAACTGGACAGGGTCCGATCGAGACGTCCAATTCCGGCTCGGTCCTCACCGGACTCGAACGGATCGTCGCGGATGACGGTAACCAGTGATCAGTCTGGGAGTGGTTCATCCTCCGATGGATCGTCGTCAGTGGGTCCTCAGGGGCGCTGGAGGCAGCGCTGGTGCATCGACAAGGTCGGTCGTGAACCGGGACAGATCCGCTGCATTAAGGACCTGTGCATGCTCCGTAACGGAAGCCTCGTCGCTACAGAACCGAAGAACTTCCGTCTCCAGATGTTTGCTAAGACGGGGAAGACCCTGGTCACGCTCGGTCCAGATTCAGAGGATTTGAGGACGGCGAGGTCCTTTGGAAATCCGTTGGCCTTCCGCAGGATGCAGCCGACGGGAGTCGTGGAAACGGTGGTCGATAACCTCGTCGCCGTCGCGGATCTCAACCGCGTCCTCTACATCGAGGCTCTTCCGGATGGGATGATGGATGGAGAAGTCTTTATCAAGGGCAAAACGGAACTACGGGGAATCGCCACAACTTGGAACTCAAAGATCATCCTCACAGAGGTAAGCTCATAACCAACTCGATTGGGGATATAACTGAGGTCGGTATTGGTTGGGTAGGTCCTATGCTCAGATCGGGTTAGATGTGTGTGAAGAGTTTACGGTGAGAGTAAGCGAGGAGGAACAGGTGAGAGCAGGGCTGTTGTCGAGACTCGAGGGTATACGCGGGTATACACAGTGTACTCACCTCACACAAATATTTTCTGTGGAGCTTTTTAATAATAATAATAATTAATTTTTCGACCTGCTGAATGACTGTCATAACCTTGACATGACCTGTGGAAGTCGTACAGCTGGCGCCGCGCCGCCACTGAATGGGCCCCGCTCAATACCGCTTCCTCGAAATAATTTGCCTGTTTTTTACCAGTTGCTCATGCTCAAGACCTTTCTATTTGCCGTGACTGGGCTGGGAGCGCTTCTGAGTAGGCTTCTTGAAGGGGCACTACTTAAATTTTGGGAATGAATGAAGGAATGAATTGGTCCTAGTGGCAGTAATAGTTGTAGTAATAGTGGTGGTGATGGTGGTGATAGCAGTAGTAGTAATAGTAGTAGACCTAGTGGTGATGGTGGTGGTGGCAATGGTGGTGGTAGTAGTAGTTGTAGTAGTAGTTGCGGCGGTGGTGGTGGTAGTAGTAGTAGTCGTAGTTGTAGTAGTAGTAGTAGTAGTAGTAGTAGTAGTAGTAGTAGTAGTAGTAGTAGTAGTAGTAGTAGTAGTAGTAGCAGTGGTAGTAGTGGCAGCAGCAATAGCAGCAGCGGTAGCAGTAGCGGCGGCAGTGCTGATATTGCTATCAGTATCAATGACTGGTGTTCAATTCTTCTAGGTCGGTTCAAAAGCCTCGGTGGGCCAATACGAGACGAGCGGCAAATTCATCTGCGAGTACAAGGGCAACTTCCGGAAGCCGTGCCATGTTTCGCACGACTCCATCTACAACGTAACCGCCGTCTCAGACAGCGAACGTGGTCTCGTCTATCTGTACGACTCGTCGGGCAACCCACTCACGAGGTTCGGTAGTTCACGAAGTTCAGCTGCAGCCCCGAAGGGTAACAGGCGGTCATCCTCCGCTGGTCATCTTGTCTACCCATCGGGCCTTTGCTGGTCAAACCACGGACGCCTACTCGTCGCTGATGAGGCTCTGAGGAAGGTGGTGGCCTTCGACCTGCGCAATCTCACCGCCGAGACCGTCCTGTCCGCAGCCGATGGTCTGAAAAGGCCCGTGGCGGTGGCTGCTGACTTCAGGGACTCGAGGAATAGGATCTACGTTTCGGAAGAGGTCTTCGACTTCGGATTGAATCAGTATTATCTGAAAATGTTCGAACAGAGGTCATCAAACTCTTCGACTAGTCAATCAAATTCCGAAGATACTAGATTTTAATTATTTGATTAATCAGTATTATATTGGTTGGTCAATTCAGATTCTGATGGGTGGTTAATGATAAACAATAATACTTTTAATTAATCAACTCATTTGCTTAAATTCGTGATATTATTATTTATAGAATTTCTCACTTAGATTATGTTAAGGTTGCGTATCTGAAGAAGTGATAGATAAATTGTGGTCAAGGCTTCAATAACTTTAGTTAACTTTGGCTTTTACGTGTATATTTAGGGATAATGAACTTCAGAAAAGATAATAAAATCATGCTGTCAGGTGTAGGAACATGTTAAAAGCACATTAGAAAACCTGGAACATATTAGAACAAGCTAGAACATATTTATTATATGTCAGAACAGATATAGGAGGATAAAACAAATTAGCTCCTCGAGTAGTGGGCCATATTATATGAATTCTCTTCGAATTGATCCTGCATGTTATAACCCGGTGTTTACTAACTTCGTAATTATTTTACAAATAACAAGCAAAATTTGCAAATTTTATGCTTCGTTTTAGTTTATCAACTCAATTTGTCTTAAATTATTGAAATTATAATTTATCGAATTTTTCACTTGTATTAAGGCTGCGTGTTCCAAAAGACTGTTAGGGTATTTCATTTAGGAAATTTGAACTCTCACAAGCACTTGTTAATTTGACTCAATTAATTTGGCTATTAATTAACAAAAACACAATGCAGTATAATGTTGTAATATTTATATGTATATAATGTGTTATATGTACAATAATATCTAATGTTCTCGTGTGTTTATGCATGCATGTATATGAGCATTGAGCAATAAATACGGCTTTAACTTATGGATAACACTGTTGTCAAGCAAGGGCGGATACAGAAATTTTCGAAGGGGGGGCCAAAGTCCTACGGAACTACTCATAAAGGGGGCCACGTCTACTTTCCGAGCAAAATAGCTGGTCAAAAATAAAGAAATTTCTAAATGGGGGGGGCCATGGCCGGATTGGCCCCCCCTGGATCCGCCCCTGTTGTCAAGTAATAAAAATTGTCAACATTGTTCGTATTTATGTATATATGGTCAACCCTGTTAATCATAGGCCTTTCTCCATTCTTTCATTTTTCCAATTACTCCAAAAACAACTTATATGCTTATCAACTTTGTCGAAACATCTCTCATTGTATTCTCTGCCACTCCCAGTAGATCTGCGGCTTTCAATCGGGTCCCTCTTCGGCGTCTCCGCCTATGCCTCATATGCACAAAAAGTTAACACTTGTAACAAAATGTGAAGTGCCATTGAAAATAACGAATTCACCATTGGTATCGTTTTCGAATCGGCAAGAGTCATCGCTACTATGAATCGTGTTGTGCTCCTACAGAAGTTAGCTACTGATGGTATCAGAGGCACTCAACTTTTGCTTGGTTCACTAGCTAACTTGATAATCGTCTTCAGTGCGTCTCTTGCAATAGGCTTTCTCTATCTCTTTGGTCTTACAATTATACGGTACCGTAGTTCTTAGTGATCTTATCTTGATTCCCTATAGGCTATGGCCTATTCTTCTTCCTGTATAATTAGCAGCGACCTATCCAGCATTCAATCTGTAACAACCAGCTGTTCCGCCCCTCTGATCCTATGGTAACCCGACCCGGACCACCACGGACTACTCTCACGGACAGCCCTTCTAACTCAACGCAGCGCTCGTGAATAAGCTGGTGCCCCGCGCTTGGCTTTCCACTGGCGCTTTATAAATTTCGAGTTTACGATTACGATTACGAACCTTCTTGCTCGCTAATAATGTCAATATCCTTTATTCGCAGAAATCCAGCAAGACCCTGATTCAGATTGTAAATACGGCACTTGTAACTACTATTCAATGGTTTTTCTCCCTGATCTTGGAGAAATCTACTTCTACTTATTTTCGATCTCATTATGCTCATTCTATTGCAGTAGATCTCTGTTGCTATCCAGTGTATCCAGATCATTGATGATTTCATATCCCAGGTCAATGCAGACAAATCTCTTGAAGTGTGCATTGACCAACACTTATAACAATGAAGCAACAGATCAAAATATTTGATCAAAATGGTAAAAGTGTTGACATTACAAAAACATCCCATATGATCAGGGGCGGATCCAGGGGGGGGCAATCCGGCCATGGCCCCCATTTAAAAATTGCATGGGACGTGGCCCCCCCATTTGGTTTCAACAAGCCATTAAACAAATGTAGTGGGAGAGAAAAACAGGACATGAGGCCCCCCCTATTACAAAATCGCACGGGACTTGGCCCCCCCCCGTCGATTCAGCGGTGGATGTTTCCCGGAAAATTGGTCGATGACTAAAAAAAAAAAAAAAGGTCATCAGTTTTTTCGGCGGATGAAATGGTATTTTTCCCCGGAAAATTTTGGTCGATGACTAAAAAAAATTTTCTGCTGTCTCACAAGACCAAAAATTTTGGCCCCCCCCTTCGAAAATTCCTGTATCCGCCCTTGCATATGATTCCCCTACTATCCACACTAAATTGTCTTACTCCCTAAAATATCGCCCAACCTCAGGTTTTTCAAAATGGTATGAACATTTAATTTTATAGCACCAGACTTCACAAGCTAGAGTCACTGCAAAAGCAAAAAGTAGGCCTAGGCCCACGTGTAACAGCTTGCTTAGGTTACTGCCCACACAAGCCAAATATTTGTTGACTATTATGCTAATTAAGTTCTACCAAACAAGAATCGTCCTGATGGGTGCTTTTACGTACAGTTTTTACAATGTTTTACCTATGAATTTTAAAGAATATTTTCAACTTGAATCTGACATGGCCTACAATCCTCTCACTTTACTACGAAGTATATTTCTATCGCACCATACATCTAGAGTATGCGCACTCAAACGTTCGTATAGATTTCGCATCAGATTGACCGGCTGCAGGTGTTTTCAACAATATCCCCCTCTTCATTAAATAGGTGATTAATCTTCGAAGGTTTAAGATAATGCTGCGCGTTGGTCATGGCCGATGATGTCACTATTCATAAGCGATATTAATCACTGTTAATCACATATTAATCACTGTTAATCTGTTGTTTAATCCATATCGTGTCCTTCAGTTTGTCTCATTTTGCTCAATGGTTTGATAGCAGTGATATAAATGTTTCATGCAGAATGAGAATAATTGTAAAAAGTTAACTGGGTGGGGGGGTGGAGTAGGGGTGGGTTGTGGGTGGTCAGACGTTAATTTATGTGGACTTGGAGTGTGTACTGAGAATTTTATTATGTAGGCCTATGTGTAGTTGTGTACTTGTTATGGCACTCCAGACTACAGCGCGGACACTGAATCGGAGTTTCACGCCGAAGCGCTGAGTAATTGCAAGTGAAGGACTTGCTCAAGGTCCCTACACCGCGACTTGAGGTGGATTCGAACCTGCAACCCTCCAGCTGCAAGGCAACGAACATACCCACTACAGTGCCACCGCGACCCATAGGGGTCCTATGGACAGCCTGGGGATTGAATCTCATCAACCACAGCAATTCTCACCCTGGAACTTCCATGCACGGTACCACAGTGATTCAAGGTAGTGACCGTGTCGTTATAACGCTAAACTATTATAGGCTATTATGACCAGCAAATTAAAGTCTCTGTTAGCGGGATTTTCATTCCTTCTTCATGGACCACTCTTGTCACCTGCTGGATTGCAATGGAATTTTCCAACTGCACATACTTACCTTGATCTATGGTAACAATAAAGATTGCGTGATTAATAAATTAATAAATAAATTGGTTAATTAATTAAGCCAGAGACAACGCGATACCATAATGTTATCTATAGGCTAACTTTTGTATGTAGGATTTATTATAGACAAATGACAATAATCGCATATGATGCCATAATTTCACATGCATGCGAGTGCAGTGCGCTTAATTAATTAATAATTATCAAGCCACAGAGACAACAGGATACCATAGTGTTATCTATGACTTTTGAATGTAGGATATAAGCATAGACTATTTGCAATGACAATAATTATAAATACCATAATTTCATATGCATGTGAGTGCAGGGCGCATATCTGTATCTCTGTAGGCCTACGTGTCTGTGTGCGTGTGTTTGTTTCGTGTGGAAGGGTGTGAGACTGTGAGTGCGTGCGTGTGTGTCAGCGCGGACGCGGGAGGTCATTCTGAAGAAATTCCCGATGTGCTTGGAGACCATTGAAAACAGATATTAATCATCATTTCAAGTGAATTGAGTGGACATCTGAGTGCGATAAGAAGCAACAGATAAGCAATCGGACAATTATTGAAGAGAGATCATTTATTCTCTGGCTTGGTCTGCATTCTACATGACTTGTATGTAGAAATGCAATTGAACTTATAAGAAACAAACAATTATGACACGATCTCGAATAGAGGTTGGCCTACAAGAGACAAAACAATCGAATCAGAACTTAGAGAAGAGGTTCTTACAAATGCACTCTTTAAAAGTCTATGTTATCTTCATAGATAATGCGTACATACATACATACATACATACATACATACATACATACATACATACATACATACATACATACATACATACATACATACATACATACATACATACATACATGCATACATGCATACATGCATACATGCATACATGCATACATGCATACATGCATACATGCATACATGCATACATGCATACATGCATACATGCATACATGCATACATGCATACATGCATACATACATATATACATACATACATACATACATACATACATACATACATACATACATACATGCATACATACATACATACATACATACATACACACATACATACATACATACATACATACATGCATGCATACATACATACATACATATACACACATACATACATACATACATACATACATACATGCATGCATGCATGCATACATACATACAATGTCATACATTGTCATATATACATAGGTCTATATGAGTAATAATAAATGCAAATTGGATTCGGAACTTCACATGGCATCTTTGTACAACCCCTCTGAATTGACACAGCTCTCGTTCATCGGCTCTGTGCTCAGCCTTAGAACGCAGTTGAGAAACGAAGTTTGCGATCACGAGTTTTTCTTTTATTTAACGATTTGCATTGTTGTGCAACAAAACACAGGTTAATTTAATTTTGATTAAATTAGAATCATTTCTATTTTATGGATGGGATAAATAATTCTGAGATTCGCGTGGACAACGATGGAAGTGTCAACTAGTTGATGATCCGGATTCCAGAGTGGAAAAGGAAAGTGAGAAGACAACGGAAGAAGAATTGACCGGAGACCATCGGGGGTGGGGGGGTTTGGGAACGGGGGTCGTAGGACGACGGTGAACGCTGATACCATGCATGGAGACGGAAGAATAGGTTGATTTGCCCAAGATGCAGACGCGGGTGTGAAGTACAATAGTACGTCTACTAAGTAAGAGGAAGTTTATCAGGCAAGGGCGGACACAGCGATTTTCGATGGGGGGAGCAAAATTTTGGGTCTTGGTCCAGGAAACAAGGAAAAGATTTCGTCTGGGTCGCCGAGAAATCAGACAACCTTTTTTTTAGTCATCAGCCTCGAATTTCTCAAAGATACCTTTTTCCATCCGCCGAGAAATCAGACAACCTTTTTTTTAGTCATCAGCCTCGAATTTCTCAAAGATACCTTTTTCCATCCGCCGAAAAAATCTGACGACCTTTTTTAGTCATCAGCCTCGAATTTCTCAAAGATACCTTTTTCCATCCGCCGAAAAAATCTGACGACCTTTTTTTAGTCATCAGCCTCGAATTTCTCAAAGATACCTTTTTCCATCCGCCGAAAAAATCTGACGACCTTTTTTTAGTCATCAGCCTCGAATTTCTCAAAGATACCTTTTTCCATCCGCCGAAAAAATCTGACGACCTTTTTTTAGTCATCAGCCTCGAATTTCTCAAAGATACCTTTTTCCATCCGCCCTCCGCCCAAAACACTGATGACATTCCTCGCGGGTGCGGGGAACGGACATACGGAGCTACTCACGGAGGGGGGGGCAAGTCAACTTTTCGGGTCAGAATTGCTGGTAAAAAAAAGAAATTTCTAAATGGGGGCATGGCCATTTTGGCCCCCTCGATCCGCCCCTGTTATCAGGTATCCAAAAACTCCGATAGTCAGTGTGGCCCCTAGATGTGGAATGACCTCTCCTCTGGTGGGAGCTATTCACGTGCATCTTTTCACTGGTTGAATACCTTTCTCGTCTCATGGGCCTTTCACGCTGGGAGCGCTTCTGGATAGTTCTGCTGTGAGATGCGCTTTTCAGCTGTTCACATTCGTTAAGATTTAGATGATTTTTTAAGACTTCGAAATTAATATGAATATCAATATGTCCAGTTTGCCAATTGACCGAATTCCCCAACCGACACATCATATCCAACGCTACACCACAGTCTCTCTCTCTGGAGCGATCGGCCTCCTCAATTCCGCACGGTTTCCTTTCCTCCACCATCCTTCCCAATCACCAGTAATATAATCATCTTCTTTTTTAAATAATTTTTTATTCGTTTATTCAAATTCAATCTGACACACCGCAGAACGATTACAGGTACAAGTTATACGAAATACGGCCAGCTTCACACGACACGCAGGTCGGCTACAACAGGTTCGGTAACTTAACACTAATGGCCTAAGTGTTGGAACGCTCCTGATCGGCCAAGCCAGGAGTGGGAGGGGCTAACTTATTTTTCAACAGACCCGAGGCAAACAACACAACAGAAAGCGCCACTGGCAGCTAACAGAAAATTCAAATAAATTTTTGCCCTGAGCGAGGCTTGAACCCGGGTCGCGATAATGACTCTCAGCTTATCGGCCAACGCTCTCTCCACTGAGCTACGGACCCCCCCCGTTGTCTTCAGGTTCCTGTTTCCATCGCCAGTCAGGTTTTCCAGTCGAAACTGAAATTTCACCTCTTCAAAAACACATAGCCTCACTCCACTGATAATCCTGCTTGCAATTTCCACTTACACGACACCCGCCTTAGCCATAGGTGCAATCACGTTTTAAAAGTTGGGGGGAACAAATGAATCACGTCCTAAAAGTTGGGGGACCATAGTAATAAAGTTAGGGGACCACTCAAAAGTTGGGGGGACGCGTCCCGTGGGTCCCATAGGGTGGTTGCGCCTATGGCCTTAGCATTCACTCTGCCCCTTAGGAAGCCGAACTCGGGCCTTCTAACTCGACGCAGCGCTCGTGAATAAGGTAGGACCCTGCGCAAGAGTGGAGGCTTTCGGGAGCTAGCAGGTTAGATGCGAAAGTTGTCGTAAAACTGATTGGAGTTTGTTTGCTGGAGAGGCGGAACACTGGAATAGCTGTGGAGCGATTAAAAAGTTAGTTACAGGACGACTGTATAGGCCTACTCGTAATATATTTAGCTAAGACAGCGTGGTTTGCACTATGATTAGCGACCTTGATTAGAAATAGAATTTCTTTCTTTATTGTCGATTGGCCTACAGTTCAATTTAACTTATGCCTAATAGTTGTCTCTAAGCCTGTGATATATCTGTAATAGTTGGGTTGTGGAGATGACAATCTGGTCAAACGACTTATGCGTTCAAGTACAATTAAGTTAAATCGAGCGTGAAACGCTTCAAACGAATGCTGCGTTCAAGTACAATAAAGTTAAAGCATGCATGAAGCACTTCAAATGTCTGGTGCGTTTGAAAACAATCTAAGTTAAATTGTGCGTGAACTACTTCAAATTGCTGACGCGTTCAAGTACAATTGAGTTAAAGCAAGTGCGTCAACAATATTGTCCTTAATGGTAAATTCCTATGACAACATAACCTGCAGTTTTACTTTTTAGAGATCGCAAATGGGAATTTTATTGCTATTCTAGACAATCTAGTGTTGGATGAGAATCAGTTTAGACTCTACAACAATGCGGTACAATCTGGAACTCTCGTCATAATTATGCAATCACCTACTACCGTCACACAGCCCCGATCCTCAAAACCAATTCACTTGCAGCAAAAGTCCCTCAGCACTTACGCTACAAAATCGTACCTCTCACCTATTAGGCCTACATGCTACAATGACTTTCAAAACACTCAACCCTTTTACATTCGTCAGCTTCGAACCATAGGCGCAATCACGTCCTAAAAGTTGGGGGGGACTAAATGAATCACGTCCTAAAAGTTGGGGGGACCATAATGATAAAGTCAATGGGACCACTCAAAAGTTGGGGGGGGACGCGTCCCGTGGGTCCCATAGGGTGGTTGCGCCTATGCTTCGAACCATACAATAAGACTACAACTCTACTGCGCTTCCATCTTTGCTGGTCTCCGGCGGGTTCGGATTGAGAGGTTGGAGGGAATCCACCTGGCTTACTCGCGACTTATTGGGGGGTTCGCCCAGTACGACCGTGTATCCCTATATATACGTGAGGTCTTGCACTGGCTTACTTTCCCCGGTTTCCCGCAGCGCATCTCATTCAGGATTGCATTTTTGTTGTGGTGATGCTTATCAGGCCGGGCGCCCTCTTATCTGTGTGAGCTTTGCCGCCCCCTTTCCACTTGCATAGGCCGCCGCGCACTGCACTCATGGTGACTTAATAGCTCCTTTCACTCGCTCTGCAACAATGCAGAGCCGTTGGTTCTCTGTGATTGGTCTAACAACCTGAAATGGACTTCCCTTGACTATGCGACTCCTCCCAAACTGTTCTCAATTTCACAAATTATTGTTGAAGACTGTTTTTTCGCTCGATATCGGCCGGTATAGCGCCTCTGAGTAGATATCTTGAAGGGGCGTTATATAAATTCTGATTGATTGACTGTGGTTCGGGCCACAACATTAGCACGCCTTCTGTATGCTTCCTCTGCATAGTTTGGCTTTGCTAATGCTGGTCAGCGCCCGCGTCTTATCGCAATAATACGGAAAATGGTGCGGCTCAACTTTCTGCCTGCCGCGACCAGAGGTCATTCGATGACCTCTGTAGTCATGCTGATTCCTCGCTCTTCTCTTCCGTACTTTACAACTCCAGCCATGTCCTAGGTCCTCTATTTCCTCCCATTACGAATGTCACCTTCTCACTACGTCCTCGTTCTCAAAACCGTGAGATTCCTCATGCTGACGCTTTAATTAACCAGATGTGGTTTTATAACACGGATGTTATTCAAGTGGTCTTAAATTTATTACTGTTATTCTTTTCTTTCTATCCTTTCTCTCCCACATAGTTACAAAGATGTCTGTCATATTTTAAAGTTGTAAACTGTGATTTTTTAATTGTATATTTCGATTTTCTATGATTGTACACGCTATATTATTTTCTCATCCAATGTTCCTGTAGTGCGCTTGCAGGCGGTTCAATAAAGCACATACTTAGGCTACTTACTTACTTACTTACTTACTTACTTACTTACTTACTTACTTACTTACTTACTTACTTACTTACTTACTTACTTACTTACTTACTTACTTACTTACTTACTTACTTACTTACTTACTTATTCTGGCCTAAACCTAGATCGACTCGTTTACCAACACTTCTTAACCTGGGCCTAAAAATCACTTCTCTGTCATTCTGCAGCCGCTCTTTAACCCATGGAGGTTGCGCCAGCTAAGGAAACACTGGATTGGACGGCGCCGTAACAAAACGGCGCAGGACAAAACGGCGCCGACATAACGGCGCCGACAAAACGGCGCCGACAGAACGGCGCAATTCAAAGTAGGCTACCCCGACAAAACGGCGCCGACAATACGGCGAAGTATATACAAAGATTATGATACCCGTCTAGTGATTGCTTGCTTATTCAAGAGCAAACTCACTACGAATTCAATATTATGAGATATCGTTCCGGATTCCGGCAACTAGGGGCACACCCAAGTCAGAATACATCTATGCGTTTAAAATAGAAGTCGGATTGATACAAAATAATATTTTCTTAAATAGAATCCATATTGATGGAAAAAATTTCGATTAAATTGAAGCTGGATTGAAGAAAATAATCTTGCTTAAATGGAAGCTGGCTGAATGGAAACAGTCTTGCTTAAATGGAAGCTGGATTGAATAAAATATTCTTGCTTAAAAGGAAGCTGGATTGAAGAAAATAGTCTTGCCTAACTGGAAACTGGATTGAAGAAAATATTTTTGCTTAAATGGAAGCTGGAGTGAAGAAAATATTCTTGCTTAAATGGAAGCTGGATTGAAGAAATTATTCTGGCTTAAGTTGGAGCTGGATTGATTAAAATAATCTTGCTTTAAATGAAAGCTGGATGAATGAAAACAGTCTTGCTTAAATGGAATCTGGATTGAATCAAGTATTCTGGTTTAAATGGAAGCTGGATTGAAGAAAATAGTGTTGCTTAACTGGAAGCTGGATTGAAGAAAATATTCTTGCTTAAATGGAAGCTGGATTGAAGAAATTATTCTGGCTTAAGTTGGAGCTGGATTGATTAAAATAATCTTGCTTTAAATGAAAGCTGGATGAATGAAAACAGTCTTGCTTAAATGGAATCTGGATTGAATCAAGTATTCTGGTTTAAATGGAAGCTGGATTGAAGAAAATATTCTTGCTTAAATGGAAGCTGGATTGAAGAAAATATTCTGGCTTAAATTGGAGCTGGATTGATGAAAAATAAAAGAAATTTAAATGGAAGTTGGATTGATATTTAGAATATATTTTTGCTGCTTCTGCTATTAAACTACTAAAAACCATTGTTTTTTTTAGTTCAGTTTGCGCCGTTATGTCGGCGCCGTTTTGTTACCGCGCCGTTTTGTTACCGCGCCGTTTTGTCGGCGCCGTTATGTCGGCGCCGTTTTGTCCTGCGCCGTTTTGTCAGCGCACCGGATTGGACACACGATATAAGAGTAGATTCTCTGCTAAGAATGGTGACTGAAGGAAAAATGGAGGGGAAAAGAACAAGAGGAAGACCAAAAACAGATGATGCTGGACTGGACGATGTAGGACGGATACGAAAAACTCAATGAGAAGGAAGAGCGGAGGATGGAGTGACGGAATTTTGCGTTCGAACCTGGCAGAGAACCCGAAGAAGAAGAAGACATAGGCTACAACGTAGCCTACATAGGCTATGCCTGCAGAAAACAATCGTGAGGACTAACCTATGCTATCACAATGTCATCATGACGAAAACACGTCGCATAGACCAGCGGTTCTCAAACAGAACGAAGTTTGAGTGGCCGAGTTTTAAAACTAGCGTCCTTGAATGTTGAGATCGCAAAGGATCTGAGCTCCCTGCTTAGACTTGAGGGTAGGGCTAGAGTAGTTCTTCTATCAAAGTAACTGGATTCTCCAATCTCTTTAGTCCCTCTAGATCGGTTGGATGGCTGAAATCTTCTGTTACATTCTCCGACTTTTCTTCTTAGCCGTTAGGAACGATCGCTCATGAAATGGTTTAGCAATAAATGTGTCTTCTCTGTTGAGGTAATGCGGGGCAGAGCAAAAGACAGACTGGCCTTAATTTCATCTAGTTAATGCCATACGCTATAGGACACGAAGACACCTTTCTCACACGACGTTGAATCCTTCCTACAGTACATCATTTCCAGTTGCATGCCTACCTCAGTTCATTTCTAAGCTGGTCAAGATTGGTGCCAGCTTCATTTTTGGTGGGGTTCTTTTGTGGGTGGGGGTGGATCGGGCTTGTAAGGCTAAGTTTTAGTTCAGTTTTGGTTGGTTTTTTGGGTGGGGTGGGGCGGGATGAGGCCTAGTTTTAGTTTAATTTGTTTTATTTTGGGGGTGGGTGTTTTCCCCGGTTGGACCCCTCCAGTTTTAGGTCCCTCCCATTTTATCCCCCCAAATTTCAGTTTTGCTTTTACTTTTAGTTTTAGAACCCAAGTGTAGGCTCTCCAGCCATGAGGTGTCAACTAATGTTGGAGTTTATATAGAGTCGGTCGCATCCTTTAAAAAGGTCAGTAAGAATGTCACTAACTGTGCGTTGCTTATTAAGGTTTTTTCGCTGCCGGAGACATTGAATTTGACTGCTGGCTATTCAGTTGAATTTTAGCTAATTAATTCGATAAAGATGAGAAGTCTACAATAACGACAGAAATAATTATATTAGGGCTGCCAACCGTCCCGGATTCGCCGGGACAGTCCCGGAATCGGCCCTTTGCGTCCCGTGTCCCGTATTGATCTCAAATTGTCCCGGAATTTGAAGAGAATTCATTTTAACAAATTATGTTCTTATTTTCGCATATTAAACTCAACAGGGTGTTTGGTTAGCCTAGTTTTACTTTCTTCGCACTATCAGTCTCAGATCTGACGCTGTTGACTCGACATTGGATCGGATGTTGGGCAGCGCTGGCTTAAAGGCTTCACTTTATGCCTACAACTCACTGCCGTGGCATAATGTGTCTAACGAACTGTCATTTCCAGCTTCCAACGTTTTTGTGAGAGAGTGCAGCATTACGAGCAACCTGTGATCTGACATTGCCTAGCAACGACCTCGGAACTCCTGACGAAAATAAAGTTTGACATGGCATGTGCTAAGTTCTAAGATATCGCACGCACGAGGTGATCCGGAATTGCGTTATAGGCTAAATGGCATCAGCTCTGCAGCGTTATACAGGTTTAAGGGACGTTCTGCCATGACGTAACAGACCCAACAACTGGCATCTGCAATCTGCATGCACTTGGGATTATGGGTCTATTAATTTTGTATCCTATGAACATCGCTCGTTCCGGGCCATAGGCCTAAGTCTCGTTACCTGCACGCAGCTAAATTTCTTCTTGAAACTGAGCAAAATTTTAAATAATGGCCACACTCTTTGAATGATTTGATTGCAATCATCAACGTCTGATTTCAGCCATGTAGATTCTGTACTTGTCCGAGGCAACATTCATTACATATTACATATAATTGCAGGCATACACACTACACAGTGATGTGGACAGCGTGAATTTGTCAATGACATATTGAATGACTGCAAGCGTCCCGGAATGGCAGAACCAAAAGTTGGCAGCCCTAAATTATATAGATAATTGTAAATTCCCTATGTAATGCATGTTAAATAATTCGTGACGCTGGCGCCATTTTTGCAAGCCTAGCGGCAAACTCAGGTATAATAGCGTCCCTGGATACGATTATTGTGCCGAATTTGTGCGGAGTTGCTAAGAAGATTTGTTTATGCGTAAGACGCTCTCTATGTCTGTCCATCTGTCTATCTGCCTATTTCTCTATCTGTCTATCTGTCCTTCTCTGTAGCTCTATGTATCTGTCTTTCTTTTATCTTTCATTTGTAAACAAATGGATAATCTGACCGGTTTTTAATGGGAGTTTCTCAGCACATCTATTACAAAGCTGTATATGTTATGTACAACGCCTTAGAAACATCATCGTCAGTGTTTTAGCCTATACACTGAAAAGGTCTATGTACTTTTTTTTATAGATAGCCTACATAGGCTCTGAATAAAAAAAAATGGAGGTGAAAAGAACAAGAGGAAGAGAAAGACAGATGATGCTGGACTGGATGATGGAGGACGGATAGGAAAAGCTAAAGGAGAAGCTACAACGGAGGATGGAGTGGCGACATTTTGCGTTCGAACCTGGCTAGGGGCAGAGAACCTGAAGAAGACATGTGAAACTCAAAAGAAATTATTATTATTATTATTATTGTAAAGTGTAGGCCTATTCAATTTTATAGATGCCTTAGATTACTTTTATCAGATCAGTGCTGAAACAGAACAGCATTTTTTTTTATTAAGCTGACACCTTCAAATGTTACTGTTCCAATCCCAATGTGGGAATTCAAATATTTCTTGTGAGGTTCTTCCCTCCCACTCGGCACTACGCACGGTAACGCACCTCGACGATCGTCCGCCGGACGCTCGTTTATCTCCACCAGACTTGTATTCTGCCTTGATAAGGGAGCCTCACGAGGGACTAGAATAAACACTTATCCTCGGTGCTGAGAAGCTTCCTCTTTCTAAGCTAAGCCTGCTCATTCGTTCAACATCATCCGTCCCAACAGTAGCTGACAGGGTCTTACGTAGTCTTGTCATCCCTCCATCCATTCTGTCCTCTCAATCAATCAATCAATCAATCAATCAATCAATCAATCAATCAATAAATAAATAAATAAATAAATAAATAAATAAATAAATAAATAAATAAATAAATAAATAAATAAATCAATCGATCAATCGATCGATCAGTCAGTCTGCCAACCATCCAGCCAGTCAGTCAATCAATCAATCAATCAATCAATCCTTATTGTCAATGCGCAAACTCAAAGGATCATAAATGACGGTTCCGTTAAACGTAGGCCTGCAAGGTCGCCGTAGTTTTCAATAATTAGTCATTTGACTCATTTCGTTGCCGCTAGCCTACATGACAATGTTGCAGACGACGATTATTGATAGACCATGACATAGTCGAACGCATCTAGTTGACAAAGATATTTCGACAAAACTGGCATGCTCTATTTCGTACTTCCGTTTTCCGCGGTCTATATGATAAATTTAGCCGAACCTATTGAACTTAATGATTATTTGCGATTGATCTCTTACATAATTTAATTTGGGTTGGGCTACTTTCGTCGGAATTCCCCATTTGCATCGGTCGCCACATTCCGTCATGCCATCGCCTACGCGTCGATTATCGATGCGCTTGTTGAAAGTCAATGAAATCGATGAAGACTTTCGATTTGTGATCAACGCTTTTCAGCTAAGTCTTAAAATGACCAATCAATTATACAGATGGTTCGAACGCCGTACGTAGCCTATTCTGCGTCACCCAAGGGCGCCCTACAGATTGATCTCTCTTACATAGGCTAAGTTCCAGTGGCGGCGCTGGCCTCTAGGTAGGGGGACTAATATCAAGCCTCCCCCCTATAGAAGGCTAAGGCCCCCTAAAAAGGCCATCCGGGTTTTTCATGCAAAACTGAAATATTTCCACGATTTCCGACCGGATGACTAAAAAAAGGTCGTCAGAAATTTTGGCGGATTAAAATGGAAAATTTCCTCCTAAGGTTCAACCCCCCAAAACTGATATCCTGGCGCCGCCACTGCTAAGCATAAGTTTGATTCTGCCTACACTCTCTCACACAGAGGCTCAAAACCCGTCACATGTCGGTTTCTGACCTTTTATTGCGTCAAAATTAGGTTATATGCATCAATGATTCGGCTTTATATTTTACAAAAGGAAAATATCTTTTTCTAACTGAAGTCTCATCTCGTCCTTTCATTAGTCTAGATCAAGTGAGAAAATAGAATAGAAAGTTTCTGAATAGTCGTGTAGGTTAATCCAAGTCTTCAGAAATCACTATAGTGAATTAGGCCTATCCTGCAATTTTGCTGGACAATGAAAGACTAGCCTAATCTTATAAGCACAGCGCTTCAAAAATTCAGTTTGCGGAATAAAATTGCTTTACTATAAGATTCAACATCTTGCCAATGACGTAAATTTATCCAAGCGGAGTGAAACCCACTTTTTACGAAAATGCCTCTTCTCGAATTATTAAACAATTAATGCTTGATATAGGCCTACATTGTTAAATGCCAAGTAGACTTGTTAATACTCTTAATATCAACAACATCTTGATACTGCTAAGTACAGTACTGAGAGCAGCATTTAATACAAAATCAAACATTAAAAGAAGTTAAATTTCATCAAATACGAGGTGGCGCTAGTGTGCCAATGTCCGCCATAACAACGTCGAGCGATTGTATATATTATGAATATTGTTTAAAAACATCGATTTTTCTTCGTCTGTGAAATGGCGAGCTGTTTATTTGTCGATCGATTTTAAAAGGTAAAAATCGATTTATATAAAACACTTGATTTCGTAGTTTTCTATTTGGACATAAGCAGCCGCCTTGAAGAGAAATTTGTTCAATAAGATCTGTCGCCCACAATGTCACGTCTGTTGTTGGACCATTGTATGAAATTGGATTGAACTGGACCATACCAGTCTTATTTGCGAGAAAACAACCCGATGACGTGTATTATCACAAAAAAGGGATGACGCTTGTATTTGGGAGCAGAGACTAGCGTTACGGTGGAGTTCGTCATAGAATTTAGAATCGGCGCTACATAATGATATTTTATAAATCAATGAGTTTACTGCTAATCCTAGCTAATATGACAGTTGTAAAGCGCTACTCACAGCAGAGCTATTCAGAAGCGCTCTCAGAGTGACAGGCCCATAAAAATGGCGAAAAGATGCAGGCGAGTTTCATACCAGAATCCTGCTACGAATTCCATAAGGAAGGTCATTCCATATTGAGGGACCCACAATAGCCAAAGCCTAATGCTGTGTTGATGAAGTTCGTGATTTAGGTACGGATAGATCTATATTTGAACATAGATTTGAAATATATTGAATATATATCTGTAGAGTTTAGGACTCCACAACTGAGATGATCGCTGTGTAGGGATGTTGAGAAATCTTTACTTGCACAATTGCTCAGCGTAATCAATAAATAAACGAGCAAATGATTATAATGATTGATGGATGATTGGTTTTGCAGGCCGTTAATGTTGTGACGTTGAGCGATCGGAATGAGTGAAGAGGAGACATTATCTGTGGAAGTGCGTGGAGTGATGGAGACGAAGGAAAGGGTGGCTGTCGTGCTCCACGAATCGAAACTGGAAAAGACTTTCCGAGCCGTCTGTTTGAATGGAGCCATACTTGCCGTTGTAAGTAGACTCCTTTCGGATAAGGGAGGGTAACTATTCATCATCATCATTATCCATGGGTTAACAACCCGTAGGTGTCCAATGCACACTTTATCGTTCTCCTCCAAAGTCCGCGGTCCTGAGCAGATCTGCTTAAGCTGTAAATGTCTTGATTACACCACTCTTTGATGTCGTCTATCCACTCTCTGTTTGGTCGTCCTCTTCTTCCATTACCATCCATACTTCCCAGCATCACACTTTTTATCTTTCTGTCATCCTCCATTCTACATATGTGTCCGAATAGGCTGAGTTTCCTCCTCATTACTTTCTGCATAAGGTCTTCTTTTATATTTAACCTGCTACGAATCTCCTTGTTTGTAACCTTCATTGTCCAATTCAGATGTAATATTCTTCTATAGCAATACATTTCGAAGGCCAATATCTTATCTCGATCCGTCTTCTTGACAGTCCATGCCTCACATGCATATAGTGCTGTGCTGAACACACATGTCATTAAGACGTTCAGTTTAGTCCTGTAACTTATTTGCTTGCTGCTCCAGATGGTGTTCAGTCCTGCCATGGCTCCTTTTGCTTTTGCTATTCTTGTCTTTATTTCTTTTGTGCAGTCGTTATTCCACGTCAACAGGCTGCCCAGGTACACAAACTGTGTTACATTTTCAATCGTCTGATCTTGCACTTTGATTTCCTTGTCTATTGTTTCTCTCCCAAACACCATTGTTTTTGTTTTGTCCACATTTATCCTTAACCCAGCCCTTTGTGCATCCTTATTTAGCCCACCTACACTTTCTTGTAACCTTTCACAACTATACTCCAGTAAGTCAATGTCATCTGCAAATCGCAAGTTATTAATTTGCTCTCCTTGTACAGAGACTCCAGTTGAATTCTCCTGAGTATTCTCCATTACTCTTTCCAAGTATGAAATAAATGTGTTTGGTGAAATTGGATCACCCTGTCTTGTGCCTATTGTAGTCAAAAACCACCCTCCTACATCCCATCCGACTCTTACTGCAGACTTTGACCTCTCTGCAATATTCTTTAAGATTTCTATCAGTCTCTTGCCTACTCCATAGGATTCCAATATTGCCCAAGTTACCTCATGCTTGATGGAATCAAATGCCTTTTGAAAATCAATAAAACAGTTATAGACATGTTTGTTTTTCCTTTTGGCTTTTTCTGCAATTAATCTTAACATCAGGATTTGTTGAACAGTACTTCTATCCTTTCTAAACCCTGCCTGCTCATCCGACATGTATTGTTCCGTTCTTGCCTTCAGCCGATTTAGGAGAATTATCATGAGCACCTTCCCCATATGCAGGGTAACTATTAATATTTATTTATTCAATAATCCAGATGACAGACCGCAACCGGTACATTGTACAGTTGTGTGGGTATCCTAATTAACACCAATCTTATCTACGAACAGAACAGACAGCCTGCAGTATATTGGGCAGTGAAGATAACATGATAATTATGATAATCTTCTATTTGTCACATGCGGTAAGATTGATGTGCATTCACAACCATGAGATGTTGTTAAACGTCTAATTAAAGTAAGCTCAGTTGGACACCTGTAAAATATTGTTATGTTAGGCTGTGTATAAATTTAATGGCTTTTATTCTAAGGTGACTAAACGCATATGAATGTATTGAATATATGTTTGTATAAATGTGCATAAATGTACAAATTAAATTAATTATGATGTACATTGTACGCGCATAAATGTATACAATAAAATAAATAAATTCATACATAAATTTACATTGAGGATCTATGGCCTACATTAAATAAGATTTCTAGATACAATGCATGCAACATATATACAATCCCGCATATATTATGAATTAATGCGTAACTAAATGAATTTTATTCCAGGGTTTATCTCTGGGCCTGGTCGGCACTGCGCTCCCCGACATGGGTAGTCGTACGAATTCCGGTTTTAACGCGTTGACAAAGATCTTCATTAGCCGTGGACTCGGATTTCTCGTTGGTTCCATCGCTAGCCACTTCCTTCTGAGTCTAGCCAACCAGGCGTGTTGGATAACGTCGGCTCTCGTAGTGCTGGCAGTGACGCTTGCGACGATTCCCAGCTGTACAAGTCTAGCACTTCTCATTGGCACGCTGTTCTTACAGGGAGCGGCGTGTGGAGTTGTGAAAGCAGGTGAGGTGATCAAATCCTGTAGGAATTTAGCATAATCTAATTCTGTAAGAATTTAGTATAGAATAATTGTGTGGCAATATGGCATAACCTTGTCGTGTGATGATTTAGCATAGTCTAATTTCATGTAACGATTTAACATAATCTAGTCCTGTAGGAATTTAACTTAATCTTAATTCTTATCCGGTAGGAATTTAGCATCTATAGTTTAAACCTGTGGCAATTTAATCTAATCACATTGTGTGACAATTTAATATAATCTAGTCATGTCACAATTTAACATAATTAATGTAATCCTGTAGCAATTTATTACTTTGTATTGTGCAGGATGAAAGTTAAAAAATGGGACAACTTCAGTGACACTTTGTCGATTTTAATAAGTAATAGATAATTTTGAAGATAATTTTACATGGCATAATGTTGAATATATGACTCAAATTTCAAAATACTCGGAAGTGGCTTAGAGACTCATTTTGTGATGACTGGTCACAACACCCTCACTGCACCTGCTCACTGCTCAAATGCAGATCAAGGTTCTTTAATTTACCGGTCATATTCTGACCTATAGCGCTCAATTACCGTCGTGATCTCATCCACTTCAGCATCCTCTATTCGTCCGCTACACTCACTTGATGATGATGGTGCTCTGCCCGAAGGCAGGTTCATTGGCTTTACGCCCCTGGGGATGAGATGAGTGAGGTGGTTTCCCGTTGCCTTCCCCACAGACAATGATGGGTAAGGCCAAAAAAAAATAATGTTGTGTTTCCGGTAACCCGACCCACCCTCTTTTACCGCCGCGACTCAAATAATTTTGTAAAAAAATTTATTTAAAAAAAATTTTATTTAAAAAAAAATTTTTAATTAAAAAAAAATTAATTTTTTTCCCAAAATTTTTATTGACATAATACGGCGACATTGCCTTCCGTATATAGTTGGATTTTAGACCCAAAATATGTTGTGTTTCCAGTAACCCGACAACTCACTTTTATTGTCGCGACTCGAAAAATTTTGTGCAATTTTTTTTATTTACAGTGACTTAGAGTTTCACGCCTGCCTAAGTACTTCCTGGTTGCCAGTCTTGAAAAACCTCTAGCCTTATCATTTTCACTTGAGCCACCTCTAACGGTGACTAGGGAAAATAAATCTAGCAACCTCTAGGTGTAACTAGCCACTGGCTCGGCCAGTCTGGAACGACCCCTAGCAGTGATGTTTTGTTCGCACTCATCTTCCCCTTCCCTTCCCACTTTATCTTACCAGAAAAGATGTCAACAAAATGAAATTAATAGAATTGTTTTCTAGAGCAGTTTTAGGTACAGACAGTCGGGAAATATGCAGTTTATACTTGCTTAGAACACTTACTTTGTTGCAGCGTGTACCTTAGGGTGTCTCTTAGCATAATGGGGAAAAAATTCTTTGAGAGTTTTCTTCATCTCACCCTCCCAAGTTGTTAGGTTTATTGAAATAAAATTCTACAAAAAATTTCACTAAAATTGTATAAAATTTAGAGGTCGCCCCCGAGCCTCAAAGTTTTGCATGTAATAGGCCTGCTTCGACAATGGGAAATCATGTAGTCTAATGTCGCATAATAATTAATCATCATTTCTAGTGCTAATCAATTTGACTTGTTTATATAACAGACATGTATGTAGGTGCACTTGATATTGCACTTGATATACTTGATATCCCTTCAAGATTACAACTCAGAAGCACTCCCGACTACAGCTCGGAAACCGGACACTGAACCGAAGTGCATGAGCAATTGTTGGGAACTTGCTCAAGGTCACTCCATACGGGGCGGCCTGAGGTGGATTCGAATCTGCAAACCCCCTGGCTGCAAGGCAATGAACCACCACTACACCCCACATGTCTACTTTCTATCTGTAATTCTGTATATTTATGTTAAAATTAAAGAATAGTAGTACACTGCTACAGGCAGGATCAATTGCCAGAGACAACTTGAAGGAGGAATTTTTGTGCTCTTCCGGTCGGTCAACTCTTTTATGGAATTCGTGAATGAAACCACTCCTATTTCAGCCCTGTCATTGATGTCTGCCAATATCAATAGGTCCATATCAAGGGAAATCCGTAGAAGAACATGTATGGAAATAACCGTTTTATTATCCAGCACTGTTCCAGGCTCTTAGTATACTCAAAAATGCTGCGGATTTCATTGCTAGTATCTTTGGTGCAAGATCCGGGGCTGAGTCTTCCATGGTGGCTAAGATCAGTTTCTTCATTTCCGGAATCAAGAAGTTCCTCAGAAAGGTACCATTGATGCTGTCCAAGCTTTTTGCATGTGACATTGGAAATTGCTTCAGTTTGCATTTTGGGGTTCGGTCATGAGTCAAAAGTCTTTCAGAGGTGCTTCAACCATGACTTGACTAGTAACCCAGGTCTTGAGGTGGAAAACAAACTGCAAAGTTGCTATCTTGCACTCCAGCACTTGATATGAAAATTTGAAGATGGCCAATATGCCATGTGGAAGTTGTATCTTCCTTTGCTAGGTCAAAGAGACAGGTCAACAAAGATCATCATACCCTTTGCTGTTCTCTGGGGAGCTGTCAGTTCTGCGAGCTCATACTTTTATTAGAAGCGTTGAGCCTTTCCGATTGTGGGTCCCTGCATATGGAATGGCCTCCTAGTAGACTTGTGATTGATGGCCGGGTAAATCTCGTATTATTTTTATAAGTCACTCAAATCTCACCCTGTCAGCTGTTGCAGTGCTGAGAGCGCCTATATGTAGGTCGCTTGAAAAGGCGCTATATAAATTATCGGAATGAATAAAAGTGAATAGGTGTTAGCCTGCTTCACTCCTAGTATAGATTGAAATTAGCCAATTAATAAGGCAATCTAGGACTTCTTTAACAATGCGAACTATGTAGCATAAATTTAAACAATGGGGCTACATCTCTAAAACTTTGACATCAAAGGGCGACCTCTAAATATTTTCCGATTTCGATCAAATTTTTTTATAAATTTTTTCTCCATCAACCTCACGACTTGAAGGGGTGAGAGATTAAAATTGTGAACTTTCATTTTTAAGAGACACCCTAGTGTACCTTTATGCAAAAAAGAGTAGTTGGGTATAATTTTTCGGATAGTCACTGTATAAAAATATTTTACCAAAATAAAAATATTTTTCGACCTACCTACCCAATTTTTTAGAGCTCTGTTACCGGAAACACAGCATTATTTTTTTTTGGCCTAAGCAACTTGCCCAAGGTCGCTCCGCAGCAGCTTGCGCCCCTGCGTCCCACACGTGCTAGCCCGAGATATCTAAATCTCTGAATGTCAACTCCTAGCCCGGGGCTTGAACCGCAGTCCGTTGCAACCAACAGACAAATGCTGTCCTCGCTTACCGGTGTAGCTAACTAGGCCAGTGTCTCAAAACTACTTTCTTTCATCTGACTCTTTTGCCGTGGGAACAGCGCTGGTGTGCAGTGCGAGAGGCACTATGTGAATTTATACATACAATTTACAATACAAGTCAGTTGTGGCTGAATGTATCACATTTATGTTGCATTGCACCAGTGGGGGTTACTTTACATTACAAGTTTCATTGTGTCTACGTTTTGCTTACGTTTTGTTAAGGCTGTGGATTTATCTGTCGTCATCATTTCTCTCGCGTTGATGTCGCTTGGGGCAAGACGCTCTTCATCTCGTTTGCGGTTGGCGCTTTCCTCGCGCCTCTCCTCCTTCTCCCGTTCACAACCGTTGCAATCACCAGCACTTCCAAGACCGGGTCCTCACGCTACAACGAGGACCTTCCGTTTCGGACGTCGACGGGATCAACACGATTGGTTCCCGCCCGGAGTGGTCTCATTGCCCCGAACATCCTGGCTCGCTTCCACCGGAAGCGTCGGAGCATGGAGGAGGAAACGGATGGGATTCCGCTGGAGAATGAAAACGTCACTACGATCGGAGACATGGAAATGTCGACAGTGGAAGAAATTGGTGGAGGAGACGAGACGGAAAAGGCGACGACTCCGCATGGAAGTGTGGAGGGATTGGTGACCGCGGATGGTGGAACGAAGTTGGATGGTTCAACGACGGATGGGTTCGTTATGGAGGTCGTCAGAGTTTCCGATGGAAAAGAGAGCGGTGGTCAGGTGATCTCTTCCGTGGTTCCCTCTCCCACCTTATCCACTGTATCACCGCCTGGAAGTGCAATACCACCGGTGATGGCCAATGTTTCCACGTCACCTCCACCTTCTCAGATTCCCTCCACGGCACCTGGATCGTCGTTGATCACGAAACCGATTCCGAAAAAGCCGTTTGCTGCGGACGGAGATAAGTTGAGTTCCGAACGGAAAATCGCGGACAGCAGTAAGTACCGTGACGTGATCCGTGGCAGCTTAAACAATGACATTCCAGACGACCCAGA
Organism: Lumbricus terrestris; assembly: GCA_949752735.1. Taxonomy (NCBI): domain Eukaryota; kingdom Metazoa; phylum Annelida; class Clitellata; order Crassiclitellata; family Lumbricidae; genus Lumbricus; species Lumbricus terrestris. The sequence goes on along the minus strand of OX457041.1, from coordinate 1,904,911 downwards.
AACAAAGACTTTAATGAACTCTCGTGACCCAAAAACGATGATCCCTTCGACGCCGGTGAATTCTCCCATTTCCGTGCAAAGTACGACGGGCGGTCCAGTTCCACCGAACCAAGACGTCGATCTGACGACGGAAGAGGCGGAACAGGAAGTGACGATGGAGTCGGAATCGGAAGAATCACTCCCTGTTTCCAACGCAATGTCTTCCACTTCTTTTCCAGCTGGTCATCTTCCATCGTCCGTAAGTTTAAGTAGTCAGTCACTGCTGCAAACCCCTTCAAGTGCAAGTACTCATTCTCCAGCATCATCATCATCATTCTCAGCCGGTTCAAGTACTCCGACACAGATGCCAGTACACAGTACCCAGTCTACTCCAAGTACTCAGACTTCTCAAAAGTCGACTTATTCTCCCACGTTGGCCTCATCTCAAACAACGAAGACAACAGCAACGAAAGCAGCAACAACACCTAACAACAACAACAGCACCAGTACCCAGACAACCGCGAAATCCACATCGGTCACACGCACAACCGACGTCGCAACAGAAGGCGAAAAATACCCCGAGAGACGCAACCTCGGAGAGCTGTGGCTGACGAAATACAGCTACTGGGTGGCCGCTATAGTCGTCGGTCTCACAGCCACGAGTTTCGCGTTCTACTGGGTCCTCTGCCCGCGGGTCTACCAGACCGGGATGTCGTCCAGCTCGGAAGACCTCCAACCGGTGGATCCACCGAAGGCCGTCACTTCCTGTCGTGTCCCGGCGTTCCTTGTCGCCACGTCCTTCCACTTGCTCTACGCGGGACTCGAGGTGACGTTCGCGATAATCGTGACATCATACGCGGTGCTGCGACTTGGTTGGAGCGGCCGACTCGGAGTGCTCCTTGCAGCGACCTACTGGGGTCTGTTCTTCACCAGCCGGATCCTCACCTTCGTTCTCTTCCGTTACGTCCGCCAGTCCCTCATGATGCTCGGAGGTCTGCTCATCTGCATCGTGGTGACGGCCGGAGCGTTCGTCTCCTTCCAACGTGAGTCGAACGCGTTCGTCTGGGTCTCGGTCGGAGCGCTCGGCTTCGGAATGGCGTCCGTCCTACCTGGAGCAACGTCGGAGATCGATCGATTCCTCCCGCGCCAGGCCGACCTTTTCCAGATGCTCGGCTCGTCCGTCGGAGAGATGCTCCTCCCGCCGTTGCTCGGCGTCGTCATGACGATCGACCCTGACTCGTCGTCCTCCGTCTGGATGGCGTACATCGTCCTCGCCGCGTTCGTCCTCTGCGCTGTCGTTGCCATAGCGATCCGTGTGCTCGTCGTTCGCTCGTCCGGCGAAGGGGGTCGAGCGCCGAGGAGCGTGAGGTCGCTTCCGTCCCTGGAGAACGACGACCTTGAGGACGCGCTCACCAACACGAACGACGAGACGGAGCTGCTCGCGAAGGGCTCGCACTCGCAGACTGGTTCCCCGTCGAACGGTTCTTCGGGGAACGGGACGACGCAGGCGGTCACCCAGATGGCGATCCAGTCGCTGATTAAGAACATCAGCAACACGAAGAAGGACTGATCTCTGCCCCCCCTCTCCCCCATGGGGGGAAAATCCCTTTCGGGGAAGTTTCAAACCGATCCGGAATTCCTCGTGGGGAAATTCCGTAGGAAAATTATTTCCGGCTGAAAATTGCTCTGGAAAGAAATTCTCGTGGGAAATTCCTCAAGGAAAATTCCTGGAAAGCTCCCTACGGTAAAATCTTTGGAAGATTTCATCATCGTAACAGTGACGAACTTGTGCTTTGGTTGCGTCAAGCTAAAGTACTTTTCCACGGAAATGCTTTCCATATTTCCGTGGAAATGTTGTGTCAGCATTTCTGTGTTACCATGGAAACATTGGGTCTGCCGGCCGTGTCAACTTCTTCCGACTCTGGACTTGACGTTGTTGAAGACAAAAAAAATTCTTTGTCTCATGTTATTGTATATCAAAGACAATGATTATGTCGATGTGGTAAATTTCTATTCTATTGAGATACTTTACTTCGATTCGTATTCTTTATGTATACTTCAGAGCCTGATGACGGCTTGCTTGGCACACATGGGGGTTGAGGTAGCAGAGGGAACCACGGGTGGGAATTGGGGTTGGTATTCACCAACAAGGGGATAAAAAACGCCCCTATTAATCAAAGCCTGGCCGCGTCTATACTTAAATAATAATGTGTAATTAATGTTGAGCCATGTTCAATTTGAACTTAGCATTGTTCAGTTTGAACTGAACAGTGATAAGTTGTAAGTGAACAATGTTCAGGTTGTACTGAACATCGAATGAGAAGCATTGTAGCGTAAAATGGAGTTAATGTAGTGTTAGGGAAACAAATACTTGTCTTTGAATATCATCCATTTTTGATTTCTGAAATATTTTTTTATTTCACATATGCATAATAATCACTGAATTACTCATGGCAGAAATTTTTTGAACTTGTCGGAGGTGTGAGAAATGTTTAACTGTTACCTTACGTATATATTATAATAAGCAATCTAATTTTCGTGCCAATTGATGGGCCATTCCAAATCGTAGTTTGAGTTAAATACGTATCAGACATTTGATGAGTTTGAAGGTTCCGGAGTTCCATCCATTCCGTTTTATAAGCTGTTGAATTGTGTAAATAATGTGGCCACTTTGCTGAATAGATAGAAACAAGTTGTCTGGCTGGTTGCAATGCCAAGTGATTGTTATCAAAATACCTCTTATATATAGTATCACTGTGCAGTGTGTATAAACTTGTCAGACATGGCAGCCTAGACATATGTCAGCATTCTGTTATGGCTTGTAAATAGTTGATGTACGTACACAAGTATTAATAAAGGACTTTTTTCAAATATTTAACGTATAGACTCGAATATCTGGCTTAGGGTTGTTCAAATGTTGCTTAGGGTTGTTCATATGTTGCGTACGCGAGGAGGGGAGGGATTTAGGTGGTTTGCGTGTGAGGTGGGGGCTAGACAAAATGTAAGTTTGTAAAATAAATGTCTGATTATGATGTCATTAGCCTATTTCCATTTTTTTTCCGTACGTAATATGACCAAATGGTAAACTATTATTCTAGTGTTGAAAATTACATGCCCAATGCAACGCCGCTATTTATCGTCGATCCAACTTTACTCTGGCACCTTTTTGTCAATATTTAGTTTCCATTTAGGCAGTTATTTGTTTCATCAATCCAGCTTCTGTTTAAGCAGCAATTGTGCTTTAATCAATCCAACTTCTATTTAAAACAATTATTTTTCACCAATCAATCTAAATAAGCAAGAGTCTTTTCGTCATTCCCACTTGAATTTAGGGAAAAATTCTTTTTGCCAATCCGAATTCTATTTAACAAGAATTCTTTTATTTAACAAGAATTCTTTTTGTCGATTCAACTTTTATTCAACCAACCCTCAACCCATGCAATGGTGATTAATTTAGAATGCTGAAGTGATAGATTACCCTCAACCCATGCAATGGCGATTAATTTAGAATGCTAAAGTAATAGATTACACTAAGAAATAATACTTGACCCCATAATATACTCAGTACATGCCCAGCACCCTTTACTGGTTGCCCTCTCTCCAAGCTATGCCAATTTGTCCTATGCAGTCCTAGTTTCTGTTGGTATCTATAGCAACAGGATTAGAACCTAGCTGATTTTCCTTTGTCCAAAAATGCTGTTTGACGACGATTGAAATTCTGATAAATTTGATTACTGCAACTGTAACTTTTGTCTTGGTGTAAATACAATGCGTTTACATTACTATTGCAGTGTAGCCTGTTCAGCTTTACGTGGTTTTGTGGTTTAGTCTTGAACCGGTTCTGTTCAACCCACCGAATGTCGAGTACAGCTGTAACTTTGTCGGGTGTAAGATTGTAAACGTGTAACTTGTAAACGTGTAATAAAGTGTTTAGCAGTGAGATCGTTCGTAATCATTCCGCTTTGATTACGGTCATTACGCGTTTATCAGGTATCACTATCTAGTGACCAACCAACCGGCATCTATTGTTGGTGGCGAGTGATTGTGAGCAAAGGTCTTGCTCCTAAGGTCCTACAAAACAATGATCCCAGGTTAGGACATCTGAGTCCGTACTCTCTGCACAGTAAAAGGCGAGCACTCTAACTGATCCGCTATGGTGTCCCAAAAGAGTAACTCATGTTTTTTTTTAAGTGGTACTGTATAAATATTCAGAAGTTGTTGACAGGACTGTTTCTGACTGAACAGAATATCGAATATCCAATTTATCCATAAAGTATTGTGTTTGTGGAGCACGGTGGCGTATTGGGTATGTTCGATGCCTTGGAGCCACAAGGCCACGTAAGGATCCTAAGCAAGTCCTTTAATCGGTCATGCACTTCAGCGTGAAACTCCGATTCTGAGGCCGCGCTATAGTCGGGAGCGCCTCCGAGTAGAAATCTTGAAGGGACGCTATAACAAGTGCTCATACAAACATACATTGCTATCAGTTGATAATCAGCCAATTATATATGCTAAGACAGACAAAGACCAGACCACATGTAGCAGCTTAATACGTGTATTTCATAATCTTTGGTCATCGTCAAACATTTAACTCAGAAAAACCCGAAGACCCGTCTGGAGTTAAATCATTGGAATTTCCAACAATTTACAATTTCCCGTACACACAGCAAACCACATTTTCATGCAATGGAAACCTTGTACGAAACATATAAAACGAAGCTTTCCATAGTACTGTGAATAAGCACAGCACAAGTACCCTTATACTACTGTAACATACTCCCTTACAGTACTGTAAAATACTGGTGACGTACAACGTACGTGCTCAATTGCACAATAGCCAAGAATGATTACTAATGATTAGGCATTTCAACCCCACGCAGTGAGCAATGACCACATCTTCAGATATATTCTATTGAGAGGCCCTCACATCCTTTTTTCCATAAAAAAATCTGCCGTAAAAAACAACTGATTTTTTTACCTAAAAAATGTATACAGTCCACAATGACACAAGCAAGGCAGAAGGAAAGGCACTGTACAGGAATTACACAATGAACAAGTCATGTGACAGTTAAAAAATGTTTTAGGTGTTGAGCTGTTCAAACAGTCTTTGTCCCAGAAAAGTTCAATACTACGGAATGAAACAAATGTTTGGCTAAGAAAAAAAAATTAGAAAAACCTTGCAATATGCCTTCTCGAAATGCTCCTGAAATAATGGTCCCTTGAAAACGTCAAACGCTGTAAAAGCGATATTGCAACAATTTGCAAAACTTTATGAGAGCGACAACACATGTTATACAAGAGTGATTACAAACATTACTACAAACAGCTATTAATTATTATTAATTAGTTATGATAATTAGTAACTTCTAAGAATCTAAGTCATGATCATTAGTAACTTCTATGATGCCAGTAACTAATGCAGAGGCATCAACTGAGAGCGCTACAAAACCAAACCGTAATCGGGTCAAAAACTTATCAAACCAATTACGTGCAAATCGAATCGAAAATTGATTTGATTATAATTTGCTTTTAGTAGCACGTAGAACATGCAACTGAGTAGTAAAATGTGTAGCAGGAATATCATAAAAATCTCATTTTCTCATTCTTAGAGGGCCCTTCATTAAACCCGAACAACACTTGCAATTTCAAAAATACACTTTGTCGAGAAATAAATTTCATAAGAAACATCCTAAACAAAGAAACACTGTAATTTCAACAATCAGAGCAAATGAAAAACCTAGAATGTTTGCAGGTGAAAAGTCCAAACCAAGTTTACAGTCAAATTGGAAATAATCGGCTGAAAATTACCACATGCAATTCGCTAGCCGTGTCGTGTAATGTAAAAATCAAATGGCAGTATAATGAAAACACAAGCAAAGAAAAGAACTATATCTCTCAAGAATCATACACTCCAGCTGTCAATAACGCTACTATACATGAGGCAGCGAGGATATGAAGTGTTAGCGACTTAATTGTCTTAACCTTGGCATATGAAGGCGGGTGGCCAGTCTCTTGAACCAAATTTCTGCCCAAGAGGGAGGCTATCTGAATTGGCCGTGTAGCACACCAACAACTACCCTATCAATAACAACCTACATATGCAAACTTGTCACATTAATTCACGTGACCAACTCATACAAACTTTAAACCTGTTAATTATTCAAGAAATCTCATGTTTATGAAATGAGCAGTATGACATGATGGACACCCTGTATTGCTGCCAACAGTTAAACCGACTCCTCTAACAAATTATAATTCGCTCACACTGTGAATTGTAATCATACCAGAGCTTGTCAGTTTGAAATTGTAAACCAAGATTTGAAAGATTAGCAACTGGATTGCCAGCTCTAAAATTTTGTTGACAAGGTCTTTGCAACATCCAGAGGTATTCCTTCGTAACACTAAATACAAACTCCATTGCTAACTCAGTCGCTTAAAGAACACGTTCATCACAACTCCATTGAGAACCCAGTCGTTAAAAGAACACGTTCATCATTGAAATGTGAAGTGTTCAGGAATTTATCACCAGAATCCTGTATGGAAAATTGGATGACTTGTTAGACGCTAACATTTAAGTCATTTCACACAACTTCCGAGTTTATTTTTATTATAGATTACTTTGATACAATGTTTTATGTCCTATCATGCGTTTGCAAGTGGCGTAAAATAAAGAAAAAGCTCACATTTCAAACGAGAAGCTTTCGTACACCAGCCGTTATATGAAGATTAGGGTTAAACAAGTGTTAAAACTAAATATTAAACAACATTACTCCCTAGGTAACATGAAAGAGAGATATATTAAATGTAAAGCAAAATTAAATCTATCAGCATCTATATATATACGCAAAGATATGATATCTATCCACCTCGTTTCATTCCCACGCAAACATCCACACATTTTCAAGTGCAGCATTTAGCGGGAACACCTTTCAGACGATCAAGAGCTGTCCAGTCCATATATTACACGTATTATGCAGGGAGGGGAGGGGAGGGGGAAGGAGGGTCGCCAGATTTAGGCAATTTACACAAGGTGTGGAGGGGTCTCAACAAAATGTACGTACAAAAAATAGATTTATACTTATGATGTCCACATTAATTAGCCTATTTTTAATTCTGTATTATCCTATAGTTTTGTCTGATGACATTTGATTATATTATATCATTAAATTCAGTCCAGATCTAAATAATAAACCATAATTTAAATTTTTTTAGTTAGCAAATATGTTTAACACGAATAAACAGCAGCCTACACTAAAATAAACACTAATTAATGGAGAGTGGGTAAAAAAAGAATGTTTTATGTATGTAATATATATATCAGCCCCAACCCATCGATTAAAAACATTAACTAATCAACGCTTTTATTTTGCGTCGAAATCGTGTTAATAGTAAATTTGCGTTTCGTGCGTCGCAGCCGGAGCTTTTCCTCGGAAAGTCGGCCATCATCCGCAGAGAACGTGAGCAGCCTCAAGTCGACATTAATGGGTTAATTGGATGACCCTCCGGTGAAGTATCTGTAGGCAAACGTAGCCCCGAGTGCCACGACAAGAGGAAGCGCCCAAGACGCCCATGAGCTAAAAAAATCAAAACAGACGGTAATCAGTTAGGCAGGGCCGCACCTTCTCGGTGGTAGGACCCCCAATTTAATACTCCACTCTCTCTAGAACTCCTTCTCAATCGTTCCTCTCTCATCTTGAAACAGTTTTATCCTGCCGCACTGGGGTGCCCCAACTTCAAGAGGCATCATATAAATTCTTGTAATTAATGAATGAATGAATTAGGAGTCATGTGATGAATCTTTAGGTGAATTATTCAATAAATCAATCGATAAATCATTTGGTTAATCGGCCACTAAGTGAATAAGTAGGTGAAATGAAAATGTGAGACAGTTAGTGAATTCGTAATCAAACAACTGCGATTCAATTTGTTAGTCACGCGTTGAAAGAAGACAAGTCAGACTTCAATAAAAATTAACCAATAAATCGTCTTTTTAAGTGTTAAATTAATAATAATAATAATCTTTTCTTTAATTGAGCGCCTGCAAGACGCACTGCGCTTTACATTTACAAGTTATGCAGTAATCTTAATTAAACTTAACTACTAACTGAGCAGACAGCTTTGCAATTACACGGCGCTAATAGCAGCCTACAAAGCATATCCGCCCAACGGGGGCTCGAACCTGCTACCTCTCGCACTCTTGGCCAGCGTGCTAACCATTACTCTACCGGGCCCCCTCATTGATGAAGCATTTTTTGAAGATTACACTTCTTGGAGGTTCCTGTCTTAATTAAGACATTGAATAACAAGAATAAACAAAACTGATCATGTGAAACCTCTCACCTCTCATCATGATCACCGTGCTGGTTGACATCGGGCTAGTAAAAAAAAAGAAGAAACCAAATTCATTTTTCATTCTCAGTAACGAGTAAATTTGCAAATTCACCCATTAAGTCACAAATTCATCTATTTATTCACAGATTCATCAATTAAGTCACAAATTCACTTATTTATTGACAATTCACCCATTAAGTCACCAATTCACACACAAATTCACAAGTTTGCCCCTACATTATTCACCAACTCACCCATTAATACACATATATACTCATTTATACAAAAATATTGATATGCATATTTGGAAATTCACCCACATAGTCAAAATTTACCCACCGATTCACAAATTCACTTAATCATGCACAAAGTCACGCATTCATTCAGAAATTCAACCATTCATTGACAAATTCACCCATTTATTCACAAGTTTGAGAACAGCACTAGATTTGACAAGCAACCGAGTAAGTAAACTGGAGACAATTTATTTGTACCCATAGCCGTCAAATGGTTCATCAGCAACTGCCAATAATGCATACATATCAATGGAATACAGTCAGACAGTCTACATGATTTTAATTACTGAGGGTTCATCATTTGATGAGCACTTTTAATTAATGATTGTCAGCACATAATGGTTTTTAATTAACCATGGTTCAGTTATATGATGGTTTTAAATTAACAGGGGGCCAGCGTATGATGCTTTTAATTAACGATGGACCAGTGAAAGTCAGTATTAAAACGTCAAAAAAACTAACAAGCAGACTTCTCTTAGGTTCCTTCGAGTCCTGCAAACAGGAAAAGAAAAGCGTTAAATAATTATATCAACAATATATTATTATTACTTCATAGTTTAAGCTGTCAATGCAGACAATTGATTAATGAATTCACTAATGAATGAATTGATTAATGAATTAGTTAATCAACAAAAGTGGCGACCAATGCAATTTTCCCGTGATTATAACAGACGTGGGTCACAATCCAACGAACAAACTTCAATTGATCTCGCATGACAGTTGTGAGTAAAGGAATTGTATATGTAATATTATGTACGTATATATGTTCATTTATATAGCGCCTTAACAATAACCTCACGAAGTCGCTTAATGTAGCTATCTGACCGTTCAAAACAAGTACAACTTAGTTCGCATTTGCTCAAGGTTCCTGCACAGCTCCTAAACCAATTGACTACTTCACATATCCCATATAATGCCAAGGCTTATGTACTGTCATAACCATACCAGGTCGTAATATCAAGCTTACACCACCATCGTCCAAAGTCAGAAGTAGGTCAAAAGCGCGGACTTTCGCGACACTGCCAGCCTCTAGTGCTTTCAGATTTCCAGTGGCCGCTCAAGAGTCTTGCTCAAGAGTTGTTGAATGATAATGAGACTGTCTGTTATATCGTCTGGTCAATCCCTACAGCAGTCACTTATGAAATATTCAACCACAGTGTCGACTTGCTAAAGCAAAGTCATTGAGGGATGGGGGGGAGAGTGCTTCAATTACACAGTGAATAAATCAAGCGACACACAAAAGATATTACGATGAGTCAATATTTAACTGTACACCACTGTTCTTGTTTAAAATGCTAACCAATACATCAATAATAACAATAACAATAATAGTAAAAGACAATAGATACAATGAAGACACTAGATAAGGCGCTGAAACAAAAATTGCCGCTACAAGGGTGCCACCCATACAGCCAACAGCAGGGTAGGCCTTAGAAAACAAGTCCAACTCTTCACCGACAGCATTTGAATCCACAGAATACCAAACATAGTTGTTTAAAAGATTTTTTAGTTTTTTATTATTCTCCAAAAACGTTGGTCTTTTAGTTTTTTTTCTTTTCTTGTCGTTTTATTCAGTTTCTTTATATTTTTTATGTAACTTCATTTATTTACTGTCTGTTATTATTTTCTTTCATTTTAGTTTTTTCTGATATTTTCTATGTTTTCACTGTACTCTCAATTAAGGATTCAGCTAACTAATGTCATTATTTAATTGCTTAACATCATCATTTTATAAATACATGCAGTAGGTCCCTACAAGATGTGAAATTTATAAGTTATTTTGATATAAACTTCGTAGAACTTTCTCTATAAGTGACAGTTTTAAGCACAATACATAATTTAGTACATGTACAGGGTGGGCCATAAAAAAAGACCCCCCCCTAGGTTTTTCGCCAATATCTTGACCAAAAGTAAATATTTTGAAATGAAATTTTACAGTCTTATAGACAATTCATATTTACATATGATGGCCAAATTTCATCAAAATATTTCAAACAGAGCAAAAGTTATGCCACTATTATGGAGGCCACCCACCTTTTTTGATGATTCAAAAACGTAACGCAACGAAAAGTAGGTTTTGGCCAATATCTTGGCCAAAAGTAAGAATTTCGAGATGAAATTTTACAGGTTAATAGACAATTCATATCTACACATGATGGCCAGATTTCATAAAAAATATTTCAAACAGAACAAAAGTTATATCACATTTAGTGAGGCCACCCACTGGTTTTTGACTTTTTTTGAATCATCAAAAAACGTAGGGTGGCCTCACTAAAAGTGATATAACTTTTGTTCTGTTTGAAATATTTTTATGAAATCTGGCCATCATATGTAAATATGAATTGTCTATTAACCTGTAAAATTTCATTTCGAAATTCTTACTTTTGGTCAAGATATTGGCCAAAACCTACTTTTCGTTGCGTTACGTTTTTGAATCGTCAAAAAACGGTGGGTGGCCTCCATAATAGTGGCATAACTTTTGCTCTGTTTGAAATATTTTGATGAAATCTGGTCATGATGTGTAAATATGAATTGTCTATAAGCCTGTAAAATTTCATTTCGAAATTCTTACTTTTGGTCAAGATATGAGCAAAAAACGTAGGGGGGGTCTTTTTTTATGGCCCACCCTGTATATTACTTCTGATGAGATTTTAATTGCTTTATGTTTACAAGCATGATCTTATGTGGACTTACGTCTAGAATTGAAATTTGAAAGGATTTCAATCTCTTTATCTTTTCTCGATTTCTTATTAAACAAAGTCACAAGAAAAAATTGTTATAAAATGTTGATTAATATTACTTATAATTAAATTTGGCTCACTAATAAAAGTATTGTAATTTCCTGATGAAGATAAAATTGAATAAACAGATTTTTAGAGTTTGAAATGCAGATACATACCTAACAAAATCTCCGATTTTTTGCTGGTATTTTTATTTTTTGAATAAAACGACGTTTCCCCCCATTTTAATTCCGTTTTCATCGCTTTTTTACATCCACAAAACCAAATAAAAAAGCGTCTTGAAAGTAAAATGTTACCAGTATTAACCTCGGCCAACGTTCCAATGAGGTACGTCTTCATTAACTCTTTGGCGTCGGTCGAATGCCCGACCTCTTCGAACGCACTTGTTGCATAACCACCTGTGAAACAAAGAGTCACATCGCCATGGCAACATCAGTGTCAGGCATCAGCAATTGTCAACTGTCACCATGGCGACATCACCAATAATCGTCACCATGGCAACATCACCAATAATTGTCACCATGGCGACATCACCAATAAATGTCACCATGGCGACATCACTAATAACTGTCACCATGGCAACATCACCAACAATTGTCACCATGGCGACATCACCAACAATCTGTCTCCATGGTGACATCTGTCTCATTCCTCAGCAGTCATCACAATGGCATCATCACTAGCAAGTGCCAACCATCAAAAGCCATGGCAACATTTGTCTTATGCATCATCACCATAGCAACATCCTACTTGTGCATCAACAATTACTACCACGATGGTATCATGCATCAATGAGATACAGTGAAGCAAATACAAGTAAAATAACCACAGAAAAATTAAACATCAGCATGGTGCCAACGAAAACTTCAAATATCCACAAAGTTATGGTTACCTTAGCAACATCAGTCTAAAACAAGAACAATCATCGTCACTAAAGCAACAGTCATTATTGGATTAATTACGAGAAAAGGAAATCCTGATGAAATGAATTCTCACCGGCCTGTTCCAGTAGGACTTCTTCACCACCTGGATGCTAAATGAATAAAAACACAATTTCTTTTTAACACAAATACTACTGTAAACTACAGTTAAAAAATAATAATTAAACCAAAAATATTAATAGCCTGCAATAAAATTTAATTATGTCTTCACTTTAATGCTTATGTCTATGTTATGTTAATTTAGCAATTTTTTGCTACAGTGATCTGAAGGATGTAGCACCACCTGTCACCTGAAGGTGACATGATTTGCTAATACTGGTAGGATGGTCACCAGAATGTTGGCACAGCGACGATATGAAATTCATATCAATCTGGGGTTAATATCGACGGGATATGAAACCGCAACATCTCAGCCAATCAGAGATCATATTTTCTGATGCATCAAGGGCGATGTATTTTATTCTACCAGGTAAACAGCAGGGTAATTTTTTAACTGATTCGCATTGTTTTCGACGGTTTTTTAAGTCATCATCCATATAATCAGATTGACACCATAGCCCCACGCATAATCACCAAAAAGTTCGTCTAAATTTTTATAACTCCAATCTTTGTGATTGGAGTTATAAAAATTTAGACAAACTTTCTAGGACGTATGTCATAGTTTTTTTTGTCAAGGAGGTGGAAAATTTCCAGAGGACATGACATGATTCGTCACCTGTAGATGGCTAAAAACAGACCTGCATTTGATCTGTTGAGCAGGGGAGCAGAGGGCAGGAGACAGCAGGAAACCTCTGTGCTATGTCTCGTTTAGCATCCTCCCCAACCTGCCCCTTTCCTTAACAATGGCAAACTCCAGGAGGATGAGGGGGATACATAGGGCGAACCTAAAACTGTCCTCTTTAGCCAAGGGTTGGGTCAGGAGCGCTCCTGAGTAGTAACCTTGAAGGTGCGCTATGCAAGCCCTCGTAATGAATGAATGAATGAATGAATGAATGAATGAATGATTGCGGCTGCCATAGCAACCAGATGAAGCACAGATGGACATGGGCACACACAGATATTAATACATGAGGGAAACACATTTACCTATGACCAAACTTTTTAGCAAGTCTGAACTTGAAAGCTGCAAAGTAGGAAGTTAAGAACATTTAAATGTAAATTTTTCCATTTCACTTTGTGCATTGTCATCATTATTAGCATTCAATTGCAAAGAAATTAGTTAAAAACAAAAGTAGCAGAATTCTAAAAATAGACACAAATTTCTCCTACCCCTATTATATGTGTGCAACAGCAGCTCAATGACTTTCAACACCAAGAGTACATGCACGTGTTTAAGAGGAGCAGCTTGAAGCCAGAACCAAATGTCCAATGTCCATCTGTGCGGACATGCAACAATCTGATCAATGAGTGATCGCTGGGTGATTATTGGTGAATGACCGTTCAAAAACCATTAGAACAATGCTCTTGAAAATTCTCTCTCGAGTCTTGAATGGCTCGAGTCTACTGTGGCACATCAAATAAGGCATGGCAGACAAATAAAACCGAAATCCCAACACCTTGACACCCAACACCTGTGCAGACTACAGAACCTAGCGCTATAACATTTCTAAAAATTCGACTCGTAAGGTACGACGCAAAAGGAGTTAATATAAGTGGAATGGCATCACGCTTGCATGTCCCTTGCAACACTTAACCTACAAAGTGAACCTGTGTCCGTGGTCCAGGAGCAGACATATAAATTTGCAAGTCATAGAGCTTTTAAAAAACCCACAGGGTACGAAGTGCAAGTCAACTCTTAATCCTAAGCGGCCAAAAAACTAGGACTGGTCTAGCTAGTCTATGCTCTGGGTGGGTCTTTCAGGTTGACGAAAGAAACGCAAAAGCAACCGGTTTTACCTCTTCCAGAAATTTCGTCACATCGTAAACGCTGTCGTGGATTGCGATCCATAACGACTTTGAATCTTTGTGCTGCTTCAACTCCTCCAAAGTTACTTTTTTACTCATTCTTCTTCGTTTATTCTCGAACCAACCTTTACCTTTATTACACGCACTGTTTCGTTCTTCGGTCTCACCAGCAGCCAATCAGAAGTTGCGATATATATAAGAGACACTTAACCAATAGTGACGCCTTTTATACTTGACCCAGTTATAACCAATAAACGACTCGTTTAACTGCGTACTCCAAGATTTGGGTCAATTTGTGATGGTTTCAGCCAATCAGACACAAAATTGTGTCAACAATTGCCCTATGGGAGACGCATTGCAAGTTTGTTGACCTCGTATTCCGCCAATTAAACGGCATTATTTGACATCGACCTTTAAGCGCAACTGAACTTTAAAAGAACGTCCTTTGACCAGCTGAAGTCTAACCCAACTTTTCACACTATCTTGCAATCTATTTCCCTACGTCGTTATTTAGCCCTCAAGTTTCTGTGAATAAGCGGGTGCGCTTCACTCAAAGACGTTAGACTTAGAAGCTATAATGTAATGTAATGTAATGTAATGTAGGCCTAAATCTTCGAGAATTTCTCAGCGCCCACAAAAGCCACGTCAGGGAGACCAGCTTATTCACCGGCGCTATATCAAATCAAGTCCGCAATAGCCAGAGCTGCCGTTTTCGTTTCGGTGCCAGGTCAAAATCCGGGGAGGTCAAGCCGAGGAGACAGCGTGGTGCTGCGGTGGTTGTCGGTGATGGTGGTGGTTGGGTGATGGAACTTGATTGGAATCTGGATAGGATAGGTTGAAGAGTTCGGTTTTCAGTCGTGAATGGAATGCAGCAGAGGAGAGTGCAAGCGGAGGAGAGGTTGAATTTGGAGGTGAGACTGCAGGAGAGATAGGAGGGTGAGCGAACAGGCGGAGGTATGTTGGGAGTCCGCAGTGGCGGATCCAGAACGTTTCGAAGGGGGCCAAAATTTTCGACCTTGCTGGTGGAACAGGGGGAAAAAAAATTTCGGGCAAAAAAGTTGATGACCTTTTTTAGTCATCGACCAATTTTCCGGGAAAAAGGTATACCACGTTCCATGCAATTTTAAATGGGGGGGGGGGGCATGGCCGGATTGGCCCCCTGGATCCGCCCCTGGGAGTCCGTTCCAAAGAGCTGGTGCAGCATAGACTAAGGAGCGGTCGCAGAATTTCAGAGAGGATGATACTGGAGGCCGAGAGAGAGAAAGATATGAGGATGAGCGCGTAGACCTGTGCGGTTGGATGGTGATTAGTTGACGAATGTAGGAGGGCTGAGAGGCTTGAAGAGCGTTGTAGGTTAGAGAAACAATTTTGTAGGCCTAATGGATGCGCTGAGAAACTTTTAGCCAATGAATAAGAGCCTTGAGAACAGGGGTTATGTGGTGATGTTTAGGAGTCTTAGTGACTGCGCGGGCGAGAGCATTCTGGATAGTTTGCAGGCGTTTAATTTGAAGAGAATCTATTTCATGGAAGAGCGAATTGCAGTAGTCGAGTTTGGAATGAACTATTGAGGTGGCTATTATGCAGGCGGTCTTGTAATTGAGAATTGGGCGCAATCGACGGAGGTCGCGGATGTGCATATAGCAGGTGCGGGATAGCTGGGTGATGTGGTCAGAAAAAGTAAGGTTTTTGTCAAAAATGACCCCGAGATTGCCTATAGGCCTAGAGAGTATAAGATCTTTATTGCTGCCTGGCACTTTATAAATTAATTTTGACTTTTACGAGAACGCCTTGAATCAAAACTACGTACAGAGGTAGGCCAGGCCTACAGAACTTTCCAACAATCCTATTCTGTCCCATCATCGTTCTCGTTCGGCTACTACCATTCACTGTTGTTAGCTGAATAGCAGCGTTTAGGTCTTTAGGACCCACGTACTGTACAGCCGACCTGCGTGTCGTGTGAAGCGGGCCGTATTTCGCATAACCTGTAGGCCTATCTGTAATCTTTCTGCGGTTTGTCAGATCGAATTTTTATTAAACGAATATACACACCTTATCTAGACCAGCATTTAATCTATTCGACGTCTCGGAGGCGCAGCATAGGGGAAGTAGAGGCGAGATGGACCCTTGGGGTATGATGGATCCCGTCAATATAAGGTATATATGATGTCGCCACCTATCGAATGAGCTTTAATTGTTGTAATGCTGTTGGCGCTTTGGTGATAATTTTGACCAAAATAAGCGACCGAATCGACATTTTTTCGTTTTTTATGATGAAAAGTTGATTCTAAAGAGGCCTATTGGCCTCAGTGCTTACGTAGCGTGCAGTTCTACACAAAAAGCGTAGTTCTCAATGTAATTGTGCAGTTATAGAGGGAGGGCAGTTTAAAAAAATAGCATAGAAAAGGTAATTGCCATCATATTCGGACTAGGCAGCTGTAGTTTACCACGGATAATGGTGACGGAAAGAAAATTAAGATTATGCAGGTCTAACTTAACTCTAAACTTTCTTTTAAAAAGCATTGATCGGTCTAACCCGGCATTTTACCTAGGCCTATACCAGTTCAATTAGTTACAGTAAAGACCTTAGAGTCTTCTAAGACTCTATGGAAGGTCTTTTGTAAGGCCTATGCGGTGTGAGTCTGTGTGACAGTTTGTGGAAGAGCGTACAATTGAAATTCACGACTCACGATCGAGTAGGCCTAAAGTAGGCCTACTAATGTAGGATACTGCTCATAAGAACACAGCGTTTGGGTTACCTCCCATCAGGTGCTGCAACAGTTGCAATGCGAGTTGGTTTGGCTGAGGGCCGACTGCTGCATGCAGTGGCCAGGAACGACTTCCATGTCCTTCGAACTCTTTTCACGCCAAAGAACAACCGTCGTCCAGGTCTCAGGGCTCGTATGCACAATTTTGAACTTCCGAGCAAAGATGACCGAAACTTTGTTTCTAGAGTCCTTTACAAACATATTAATAAAGCATAGTCTATTGATTCAATTTAATTCCAATAACTGATTACTCCCTATAATATTAATATTTTTATTTCAATGTAATTTTTGTCTATCTCAATGTTCGAGGTTGCGGTTTGCCAACCTGTTTTTGCTTATTAAACGAATATACATACATAGGATAGACCTATAAAACAAAATCACAAAACCCAAGAGTCGTCAGCAATTTTGGACAATAGACTATAATCATAATCACACAGTACAAGTCGGCATAAGTCGATCGTTTATTTGCCTAGTCGATGACTATAAAAGTCTCGACTTATGGCCGGTCGACTAGTCAACGACGTCAATCGTAGGCCGAGTTAAGACCATGGCTGCACTCGACTCGATCGCAGGCAGGGTAAGCCTAGCTCCTATAGGCCTAGGCGGTTATAAGGTACTAGCTGGGATACCCGGCGTTGCCCGGGAAATTAGGATTCGACCCGTTACCGGCCAACTCACCACACCCCATCCCACTCCACAACACCCCACCACACTCCGACCTTCACCGGTACACCACCCGTGAAATTTGGGTTTTCGGAAAAATTTACCCCCGCACCCCACCCCACCCCATCCCACTCCCCCCACCCACCCCCACCCCACCCTACCCACCACACCACTCTCCGACCTCCACCGGTGCCACACCCGTGAAATTTGAATTTTCGTGAAAATTTTCTTTCCCACCGTCCCCCCACCGTCCCCCACCCCCACCCCCACCCGGCCGCTGCGGACCGAGGTGCGTGCTGGGTGGAGGCGATGTGACCCGTGTAAAAATCTGTCTAACTGTGAAACTATGGCAAGGGAATGGAAACCTATAGCGAAAATTAGTGTTTTAGCTTCCCCACTCTGGCCCCCATGGTGGTAGAGATTCGCCAATCACTGATCCGTGTGGTTCTGATGGCCCTCTATCTAGGTAAAAAATTTCATATCAATAGCTGGGCTTTTTGGAAAAAATTGGGAGTTTCGCTCCCCACCCTTGCCCCCATGGTGATAGAGAATCGCCAGCCCCTCGACTTTGCGTCTCATGCCGAGACCTACACAGTAGTGAAGGTTTGGAGTGAAAAGCTCAAAAACTGTGAGCGTGCATTCTGGACAAAGTCACATACATACATACATACATACATAGCCAAGTCCTTTCTCATAGATATAGACTAGCTGGGGTACCCGGCGTTGCCCGATAAATTTAGGATTCGATCCGCTCCGCCACAACCCCACCACACAACATCCCATCACACTCCGACCTCTACCAGTACGCCACCGGAGAAATTTGGGTTTGACGAAAATTTCCACCCCCATCCCACCCCACCCCTCCACCCCCTACCCCAACCCCTCCACCCCTCAACCCCATCCCACCCCCACCCCTCCACCCCTACCCCACCCCTCCACCCCTCAACCCCTCCCACCCCCACCACCCACACTCCACCCCCACTCCGTCCCCCTCCACCCCACCCCACCCCTCCACCCCAACCCCACGTCTCATGCCGAGACCTACACAGTAGTGAAGGTTTGGAGTGAAATACTCAAAAACTGTGAGCGTGCATTCTGGACAAAGTCACATACATACATACATACATACATACATACATACATACATACATACATACATACATACATACATACATACATACATACATACATACATACATACATACATACATACATACATACATACATACATACATACATACATACATACATACATACATACATACATACATACATACATACATACATACATACATACATACATACATACATACATACATACATACATACATACATACATACATACATACATACATACATACATACATACATACATACATACATACATACATACATACATACATACATACATACATACATACATACATACATACATACATACATACATACATACATACATACATACATACATACATACATACATACATACATACACACATACATACATACATACACACATACATACACACAGACACACACACACACACACACACACACACACACACACACACACACACACACACACACACACACACACACACACACACACACACACACACACACACACACACACACACACACACACACACACACACACACACACACACACACACACACACACACACACACACACACACACACACACACACACACACACACACACACACACACACACACACACACACACACACACACACACACACACACACACACACACACACACACACACACACACACACACACACACACACACACACACACACACACACACACACACACACACACACACACACACACACACACACACACACACACACACACACACACACACACACACACACACACACACACACACACACACACACACACACACACACACACACACACACACACACACACACACACACACACACACACACACACACACACACACACACACACACACACACACACACACACACACACACACACACACACACACACACACACACACACACACACACACACACACACACACACACACACACACACACACACACACACACACACACACACACACACACACACACACACACACACACACACACACACACACACACACACACACACACACACACACACACACACACACACACACACACACACACACACACACACACACACACACACACACACACACACACACACACACACACACATACATACATACATACATACATACATACTTAGCCAAGTCCTTTTTTTAGATAATAATAATATGACATACCAGGGGAAAAACCTTGATAAAACCTTTGCCTTCGACTTTATACCCAGACACAAGAATGTCAGAATGTTTACCCTATCGATAATATTTTTTGGGAATAAATCACCTCTACTTGTATGCCTGTCTTGTTTACATTGTATGTTCTGGCATCACGTATTTCTGCCGCTGATTCGTTATTACAGCAGTATAATATAACCTATGGCCTTTGGTATTGTCCTGCACTTTGGACACGCTCTTCGTAATCGACAGCTGTATACCCTACTGGTAGGCTTATCCAAAGCACGTGTAACCTATGTATACAACTGTACATTTTTCGCCGTCTCAAAACTGGGTGTACAATTATTATACTTTCTGCTCTATTGGCTTCTTTGCGCTGCACGGGAGGTCCTCTGATTGGCGTGCACTGTGAGATGCGCTTTAATTTTCCAATAGACGCAATGCAAATAGGCCTAGGAGGCTAGGCCTACTGTCAAACACGTGGAGTGACTGTGGTCTGTGGACAGTTATCTCAATTTCCATTTTTCTATTGTGACAGACAAACATGCTATTTAGGCCCACCTCCTGCTTTCGCTCTTCCTCCCACATGCAGGGTCTCTTAGCCTACTCGGAACTGAAACATTAATTGCTTTTCACAGATCCAATCTGAATTTCTTCCCTAAGTAGGTGGGGCGTATATTAATCACTGGTCATGGTCGATGCTGTTTAGAGTTGAAAATGCGCGGAAAGTAGTTGGGGAAGTATAGCCAACTTTCCCAACTACTTTCCGCGCATTTTCAACTCTAAACAGCATCGACCATGACCAGTGATTAATATATAGCCTACCCCACCTACTTTGGGAAGAAATTCAGGTTTGACGTTTGTGGTTGCAAGGCGACCGTTTTCGGCACACTACAGACACCGACGAACCCTTTGTTCGCTCATTTTTCTGACGACTTAATTTTTGGTATTTCTGTTAAAATTTCAGAGAAACATACAAATCCGGTGGTAAATGTTGTATATGCTATATATTTTACCTTTTAAATATTACGGTCTTGTTTTATTTACAACAATGCTCAGACTGAAACATTTTTCATATCAATAGGCCTATATTGGCCTAGGCCTATATAGGCCTACAAGAGCTGTTGAATTTTTCTGAGGGGTGATGTTGATCCCAATCATAATCTTTCTGGGGAATATTGCAAATGGACATGTAAACATCAGCTCTAGATTTTTTCGGGTAGTCTGATTCTTGGGTGGGGGAAATCCCCCGAAGATGCCTATAGATAAAACACTGCACCATAATAGCCGTTTGACTAACAGCCTGCCTGACTCTCCGGATCTTGACCACCTGCCTATCTAATTCGTTTTGTTTGAGCACCTGTGAATAAGCTTGTGCCCGCGACGTTGCTTTGTGAGCGCTGTAGAAGTTCAGAGTTTTCAATGACGATATGATAGGCTTACGGGGATACAAGGCATAGCCTACGTAGCCTAGTCTATCCTTCAAGGACATGATTGTGGTAGTCAATAGCCTTTTTTCTTTTTTTAGCTCTTGCTGTGATAATGCCAACTCTGTTTGCAGGTAGATCTTGAAATCATGCAATGGTTTCATTCGCTCGAACTGCAAATATGCAAAAAATCCAACCTTTTCTGTGGTAGACACAGTGATCTGGAATTGGTTCACAAGGTGCTAGCTAAACGTCTGCCTGGGCCCTGGGGATTCGCACTGAAACATTTTTTTTATTCAACTCAACACTTTACGTTTTTCCGTGCTAGAATCGGGAGCGCTTCTGAGTAGTCCCCTTTAGAGGCGCTATTGCAATACTTGTTCGAACGATTGAATGAAAATCATTAGGCATAAACTCATCCTAACTAACATTTGCCTTGTCCTTCTGACGCGATCAAATCTACGCGCACCGCCTCATTCCATTTAAACATTAAAGCTCTTTAGGCCTTCTCCGTCGGCAGCGTAATAGTTTACTGCAGAATTTTTCAAAATAAAATTTAAATTCACTAATTATCTTACCAATCAAATTCTTGCAACGAAAACCCTTGTCACTGTACGTCAACCATCAACCACAACAGAACTGTTGCATTACATTGTGCCACGCAGTTCGAGCGTCGCCTATTGATCATTTGATTGAACATTGACTGCCAGAGACACAGAGGCAATCATGAATTTAATTTTCCTGCCCCGCCGGCAGGTACATGTAGGCTCTACCACAAAATAGCCTATGAAGTAGGCTATTGTTGTGAATAGACTTATAATACATTCTTGCGAAGATTAATTTATAAATAAAATAAAGCAATTCACAATAAATGCATGAATAGTAGGCCTAAATTAATTATTGTAAACACACCTGAGTATGATTATAATATACACAAATGGAAAAGTCGGTAGACAATTGTTCCAAGGCAAAAAGTTGCTTGAAAGAGATCCACTCCTACTTTGACAGGCTCTGAACTGATCAAGACACAAAAGTTTTACAAATAAAACGATTATAGATCTGCACAAAAAAGTTGATAGTAGCTAATTATTTAAATATCAAAAGCAGAGCATTAAAAACGGAAGATTCTCATCAGACTAGAACCAGCATTTTGAGATTCAATCAGTTGCTTTTCTGTTTAGGTTTCTCTTTAGTCGAACGACATTGAGAAAGAAGCCAGACTGCACAACAAGTCAGGGCACTAGTTGCAACGACCACCGGCAGAATAACGAGCACAAATAGCATGTCCAGCATCAGGTATTCGTACCACGGCATATCGAGTGCGATCGAATGGAGATGCTTTCCACCGTGACGAAGAACATGTTCCACCCACCAAACGGCTCGTTCCTGCGGAGTCTGTGGACGGTCCTTGAATATCGCTGATCCTCGTCGTATGTTCTCCAAGTAGGAAGCGTTTGAGATGATTTCCTGGATAGATCTGACCAGTATTTCTGAAGTTACTGAACGACGCTCAATGAAACGACCGTACCCAAGGTACTGCATGCGTCTAGCGTTGTACGGTTGGTCCGCGAAGACCGGTATTCCGAGCATCGGGACAGCGTGGTAGAGTGCTTCGAATTGACTGTTGGCACCGCAGTGAGTCACAAACAGTTTACAGTTTCGATGGCCGAGGAGATCGTTTTGAGGCAACCACTTCATCAGTTTTATGTTCGGAGGAATTCTCGACGACCAGGTCATTGGTATGTCATTCGAGAACTTCCAGAATATTCTTTCTTCCATACGAACAAAGGCAGAAATGAGAGTTTCGAAAGAGTTCTCATCGTCAAGAATTCCCGACGCACCGAACGAAACTACAATAAACCCTTTAGAAGTTCCATTCGCAAACGTTTCAAGATCATCTGGCAAGGGAAGAGCTGGTCGGGTAGAAAGTCCACCGACGTTGATTTCGTTCGCCATTGTTGGTCGTGCGTAGTCCAAGGCCACATCCGTATCGATAAGCCACAGCAGGGATCTCGATGCCAACCACGAATACATCACTTCCTTGCTTTCCGGTAAGTATTTCCTAAGAAAACTGTCTTCCATGAATGGAATGCTTGGCCATGCTGTCCAGTCAACCAGAGTGACTAGATTCCGAATTCGTTCTATGAAGGTCATTTTATCAGTGAAGATACCGGCCAGAGGAAATGGAACGAAAGATGGTAAGGCTGGATTACGCCAGAGCCAAGGTTCATATTGGGTAGTTAATGTTACGTAGGGAATCCCGAGCTTGTACAAGATTGGATAGAGACATCTGGAGTTTGGAAATCCGTCGACAATCGCGAGATCCAGTTGAAGTTCTCTTAACTGCGAGGGAAGGCTTTCGTCTTCCAAGGGATTAATGCACATCTCAAGAAAGCCATCCATGTTGATTCTCAGCTCTTCGATTGGCGAGACTGACATTGCTGTCTCCAGCCATCTATTCGAGTTGTCGGTTTCTGAATAGATGTCTGGATGCTTGGCATTGTACACAACCAACTGGAATCTGTCCTTGAGTTCGTCCTGGTGAGGATAGGATTCAGGTAAAACGAGGAAGACGCTGTGACCTTTGCTCTGGAGACCGGAACCAATGGACGTAATCTCCGATACGTGACTTCGGTAGGCAAATGGTAGCAGAACAATGTTAGAACAGGCCACATAATCGAGACTATCTAGAAGCACTGTGATAACCAATCCAAAAGTTCGATATTGAATTTTCCGTTGAATTGAAGTCTGCATAGTATCATCTTTCATCTACAACTGAATGATGACGACCTAGAGTTTAGGGCATTCGTAACAAACATCTAGATGCTAAACTAAATAACAGAATTTATAAAGTTGAAAAATGCTTTGATGATCAATCCTACACAGGCACACAGCCCATGTTTGTGTTCTTCTGAGTTAAAAAAAATTGACGCATGTTGTCTATAATATATTTTGTCGAATACCGGTATGCTCTCTTAGGCCTACTGAAATAGATAACAACTTATCCAGCTAATAGGCTATTTCACACGTAGGTCATAAGTATGGTCACAAATTAAGTACCATGCATTTGATAGTTTCAAGCAGAAAGCATAACATTGGCAAGCATAAATCATAAAAAATATTATTGAAAAAACTCAGCATTCCTAATTAAAAGTCGATTTTAAATAAGCTTGCGCTACGTGTTGGCTTGCAAAACTGTCATCGATAAGGATATGTCTTAAAGAGAAGGCACTCGGGATATCATGTCACGTCAGACACATAATGCATGAGCAGGGTCGGATTAAGGCATAATCAACATGCTCGGCCGAACAGGTCCCCCCAACTGTTGGGGTTCCCACACACGCAATAAGAATATTTCCTATCATTGTTAATTTTAATAGAAAAACGAGTTAAAAATCTCGGAACAAATTGTCATAATTATTTGAAAACTTGTGATTTTCACATAACTAGGCTATATATATATATATATATATATATATATACATATATATATATATATATATATATATATACCTACAACATTTGCACATCATTGTAGTCTCCATTTCTAGGCAGATTCATCGTAAAATCAGCCAGAATTGCTAGCAAGAACTATCAGTGTCAACTGCGTAGGGGTCTATATAATTTTAAACACTGAATACCAGGCACCTCATTCGATCGGAATTAAAGTGCTGCGACGCATTAATAAAATAGGCTACATACGATAATACCCTACACATTTTGTTTCTACGAATTAGGTCCACTACTGGCGTAACCGCAAAAATATAAGTTGGTTTGTAATCAGTGGCGGCACTACAGTAGGGCAAATCAGGGCATGTGCCACAGTAAAACCCTAGGCTCGAGTTGCCCTGGTCATTGCCCTGCCACAAGACTGCCAGAATTTTCTCTGCCAAGAATTTATTTAGGGCATAAATCGCATCTGCACAGTTTACTTTTATGAGTGCCCTGACTATGCCGTGGCTAAACAAATTGTGTCTCTAATATTCTTCCTCTTTTCCTTCCGGCTTGAATTAGTCCCTCGCTGGGGAGGGATCAACCACTCGGATCCTCCGTCTCCACATTGTTCTTTGACCAGCGTCGCCTGGCCTCAGCTTGAGGTGCTTCAGGTCCTGCTGTATCATGTATCTCCAATATTCTTAAACCGGAACACACGTTATCACTAGACTGGAATCTTTACAGGCCTGTTGATATTGTGGAAAATGAAACAGGCCTACGACTAGACGAATGTTGATTCGTTGGATATAGCACAACGTTTTTCGTGCAGGTCTGCATTAAGATGGATGCTAAGGGTGATGCATCATGTGGACTCGCAGTTTTGAGGGACCCGCATAGGGCCGGAATAATAGGCCTAAATGTCGCGACTCGATCTGTTACTGTTCAGAGAAACTGTGGGGCCCAGCCCCACAGCAAAATGACACATATATGAAATTTTATTGTGACGGCATATCTTCATGTTCTAAAAACACGATTATATACATCACTAATTTTTTGGGCATTATGTTGGTTCTCACAAGGACGCTATGGAAGCTAACCACATAAAGCACCCGCGTCGCACTATAGCCTTAATGTGGCCCTGTTTGTGTGTGTGTGTGCTTTTTTTAGTGATTCTGTAAGGTTGGGACCCATAGTTTTATTGAACTGGGTCTCCCCATTATAATTATTGTTAATGCGGCCCTGTGCAGAAGACACGAAGTAGGTCTATATACATATATACATACATATATATATACACATATATAGTATATGGTTGCATATCTGCGAATAATTAAATTGAAAGTATACGGTTCGAGAGCGTAGAGTTTCCGAGAGTGCAGTGGTTATTCGTTTGTGTGCTGAACGTTTACTCGAGAGCTCGCGAGTTCAAACCTTGGTGGCCAAACGAAAGCATTGTTTCGAGCATTGTCTTTGCTCAGACGGCCCTCATAAATTATATGCTATGATGATTACAATGACCTACATGTATAGTCCTACACTGTCGGTGGAAAAATGAAAGATCGACGTAGGCAGTAACAGTACTGTTAGTGTAGGCTAATGGCCAAACTTTTTCATAAAAGGTAGGGAAAAAACTTAAGTCGTTAATATAATTATCAAAACATCTTTTTGCATCTACACCATTTTTCATTCTCTTCATCGCCGCCTCTTGCTGTGAACAATTTTCGACGTTAGGCAGCAAGCAAATAGGCCTAGACATCAATGCAAGCATTAAAATCAGATGCTTTTCAGTTTAAGTTTAGTCGCACGACGTTGAGAAAGAAGCCAGACTGCACAACAAGTGAGGAGGCTAGTTGCAACGACCACCGGCAGAATAACGAGCACAAGGAGCATGTCCAGCATCAGGTATTCGTACCATGGCATATCGAGGGCGATCGAATGGAGATGCTTTCCACCGTGACGAAGAACATGTTCCACCCACCATACGGCTCGTTCCTGCGGAGTCTGTGGACGGTCCTTGAATATCGCTGATCCTCGTCGTATGTTCTCCAAGTAAGAGGCATTCGATAGCATCGCTATGATGGAATCGAAAAGCAGATCTGAAGTAAAGACATTAAGGTCAAAGAAACGACCGTTACCTCGATATTCCATCACACGAGCCCAATACGGTTGGTCCGCAAAGACCGGTATTCCGAGCATCGGAACGGCGTGGTAGAGTGCTTCGAATTGACTGTTGGTTCCACAGTGAGTCACAAATAGTTTACAGTTTCGGTGGCCGAGGAGATCGTTTTGAGGCAACCATTTCATTAGCATTACATTCGGAGGAATTCCCGACGTCCAATTTGCTGGTATTTCATTCGAGAACTTCCAAAAGACTCGCTGTTTCAGACGAGCAAAAGCGGACACGAACTTCTCGAAAGATTTCTCGTCCTCAAGAACTCCTGAAGTCCCGAACGATGCAACAATAAACCCTTCGGACGAATCATTTGCAAGTATTTCCAGATCAGGTGGCAGAGGACGAGATGGTCGGGTCAGAAGTCCTGCAACGTTGATTTCATTCGCCATTGTTGGCCGTACGTAATCAATGACAACATCGCTATCGACCAGCCACAGCAGGGACCTCGCCGCCAGCCACGAATATGTAACTTCAGTGTTTTCTGGTAGATATTTCCTAAGAAAACTGTCCTCCGTGAAGGGCATGCCTGTCCAGGCTGTCCAGTCGACCAGAGTGACTAGATTCCGAATTCTTTCGAAGAAGGTCATTTTCTCGGTGAAGATACCGGCCAGGGGAAATGGAACGAAAGACGGTAAGGCTGGATTGCGCAACAGCCAAGGTTCATACTGTGTTGCTAGACTGATGTACGGAATGCCAAGCTTGTACATGATCAGATATAGACATCTTGTTCCTGAGAACCCGTCGACAATAGCAAGATCCAGATGAAGTTTTCCTAATTTGACTGGAAGGTCTTCGTCTTCCAAAGGGTTGGTACAAAATTCGATGAATCCTTCGACGCTCATTCTCAGCTCCTCTATTGGACTGACCGACATCGCAATCTCAACCCAACTTTTCCAGCTGTTTGTCTCGTCAGCTTTCGAATACACGTCCGGATACTTTACGGTGTAAAGAACCAACTGGAATCTGTCCTTAAGTTCGTCCAGGTGAGGATAGGATTCAGGTAAAACGAGGAAGACGCTGTGACCTCTGCTCTGGAGACCGGAACCAATAGACGTAATCTCCGATACGTGACTTCGGTAAGCAAATGGTAGGAGAACAATGTTAGAACAGGTAACATAATCGAGACTATCTAGAAGCACTGCTAGGATCAGCCCGATCCTGATAGAGATATTCTCGACGACAGAAAGTCTGCAGAAAATCATCTTTCACCTACAACTGATTGACGTCCTAAAAGTTTATGACATAATTTATCAAGTACATGTAAATCCTGACAATAACTTGTATCTATCGGAACTGAATAAACTTGGATATCTTTTGCACGTTATCCGAGTTAATTCTGACCTCGGGTGCAATTGTATTTCTGAATGTTGTTCTCGATTGAATCGGACTCGGACCATAGGCTACCTTAGTTAGCCTAGTTTACTTGTATAAC
The DNA here is from genome assembly GCA_949752735.1 of Lumbricus terrestris. Classification (NCBI taxonomy): domain Eukaryota; kingdom Metazoa; phylum Annelida; class Clitellata; order Crassiclitellata; family Lumbricidae; genus Lumbricus; species Lumbricus terrestris. Next base: position 1,876,500 of record OX457041.1, on the reverse strand, counting down.
CCTTCTGTCACGATAATTGTATCATATCTGTTTAATAAGCTCATAAATTATTCGCTCGTGATCTGATTATTTTAATTATGGTCTCAGGAGAAATTGAATTGCTGATATAAGCTTATCGTTGTACTTTATTGAATGGGACTCTGATCATTCCTAACTAATCCTAAGCATAATAATTATATCATATCAAATCATCTATTTGATGACATGTCAAAAAGAGTACCCGGTAGTTCTACAAAGAAATTGAAAGTACAGTTACACAGGAGACCCTGAAGAGGTTTTACGGCTCAGCCTCCGCGATGTAGGGTTCCTTGAAGTAGGCCTACCGTAGCAGAACAGTGTCGTAGGGCCTATAGGCTAATTATTAGCTTAACATTATAATCTATTATAGGCTTACTCAGCTAGTCCAAACTAGACATTATTAAACTGCAAAAGGCTAGATCTTAACTAAAACTTAACTAATGACTCAACAACACGCATTTCAATTACCACCAAATTGCTATAACACGAAATGAGGTGTAAATATTAAGAATCTAATTAGGTGCATGGGTGAATGGATTGATGGATTAGGTGTTGACTAAATATTAAAGCTCATAAGGATGGAGTGGATAGGGTGGATCAATTTATGCTATTTTGGATAAATCAGATTCTTGGATGTCCGGGAACAGTTCCCAAAATGATCAAGAAGTTGGCTGTAGGCTTAGCCTTTTTTTAGACCCCGTCACCACGCGGTGATCGTGTATGCTGCCATCGTCCGAATAAATGGTTTAAAATGGACAACGATATTTCAAGCAACATCTTAATCCTAGGCCTGTACATAATTGGTCTTCAAAATTTTTGCAATTTATTAATTAGCCTAACATACAAGGCGGTAGTTATATAGGGGGTGCTTTGCACGTTTGAACCCTCCCGAAATGAAGCCACCGTGAAAGAATGCATTTAAAAATTCAATCACGGTATAAAGACCTATAAGATTTAGTTTTGAAGGTCTTGTTTCTATGTGACATTTCACATTAGATTAAATCATCCTCCAAACCCCTTAGTCAGTTGATTCGGTTGCTTGTCGGCTTGCTGAAGGTCGAGTAAACACCCCCTGAAATAAAATCGATGGCCTTGCTAATGAAGCATTGCAGTTGTTTTACAAACACATTACATGAAATAATTGAATGGGCTTAGCCTATCGCCTAGGCTACATTAATTAATGATTCACGTCTAAGAATTAATTCAACATGATTTGTCACATTATAATTTTATGCTTAAGTTTAAACGTCTGTAACTCAATAAGTGATGGGTAATTAAGTTTTTGTAACCCTTCTAATTATTTAGAATTGGCAATAGTTCAAAATTAGCAATGAGACTAGAATTAGCATTTTGGAAGAACTAATTAACAGTTACTGTAGGCCTAATTAGAATTAGAATGCAACCAATCAATTACAATTAAAACTTGATTATAGGATACAAGACGAAGCAAAACATGTAGCTTAGGCTACTATATAGCTTGACATGCAAACAATTAGACAAATAGCCTATATTAAAATGGCGATAGCTAAAACTTAAGGCTCTTTCCTTCACTTAATTCCTGCTAGTAGGCCTAACTTGGGGAACTGTGTATTTATTTAACAGAAATCAGAGTTTTGTGGTACATTGGAACCATGAGTTCTGAAGTAATTTTTAAAGCCTTGGCTTTGGACATTCTTCATCTCACGTTTGCGAGAAATCCTGCAACACCAGACGCATAGGCCTATAATATGCCTCATTAATTGTTATCGTAGTAAACGTGATGTTTCAGATACATCATTTTGGACAGTCTGAGAACTCGAGAAGTATAATTTTTCCTTACTTTAGTTACTTTGCTTTTGGTTTCCTTTATTTGTGTGGTGAAAATTTGAAGAAAAAGTTTTCACATTGCCGTTTAACAGAGAGAAACTAAGGACTGAAGAAACCTGTAATTATTTGTTAATAGGGCCTATCTTGTAACAAACAAACAATTAAGTTGGCCAAACTTGACATAAGCAAGGGAAGACAATTATTCTTTAAAATAGGCCTAATCGTGAAATCTGTAATGAAATTTTAACTAGAATTAGACAACTTTAAGCAAACCAGTCAAAATTGCATAGGGCCTACATTGCATGATTATAAGCATTGGACACTAATACAAATAAATTATGCACGTATTTTGCTAATAAATATAACTTAGTTACCATACACTGTCATAACTAGGTTAGGCTACATCTATTAAATAAGACTATAGTAAAAAATGTCTAAAATATATGCGATCATTGATTCAGTGGTTCTTCTGTTTAAGTTTAGGTGCACGACTTCGAGAACGAAGCCAGACTATACAACAGGTGAGGGCAATCGTTGCAACGACCACCGGCAGAATAACGAGCACAAGGAGCATGTCCAGCATCAGGTATTCGTACCACGGCATATCGAGAGCGAACGAATGGAGGTGCTTTCCACCGTGACGAAGAACATGTTCCACCCACCAAACGGCTCGTTCCTGCGGAGTCTGTGGACGGTCCTTGAATATCGCTGATCCTCGTCGAATGTTCTCCAAGTAGGAAGCGTTTGAGATGATTTCCCGGATAGATCTGTCTAGTATTTCTGAAGTAACTGAACGAAGTTCAAGGAAACGACCGTACCCAAGGTACTGCATGCGTCGAGCGTTGTACGGCTGGTCACCGAACACTGGTATTCCTAGCATCGGAACGGCGTGGTAGAGTGCTTCGAATTGACTGTTGGCACCGCAGTGAGTCACAAACAGTTTACAGTTTCGATGGCCGAGGAGATCGTTTTGAGGCAACCACTTCATCAGTCTAACGTTCTGAGGAATCTTCGTTGACCATGCGGCTGGCAAGTCATTCGAGAACTTCCAAATGACTCGCTGCTCTAGACGAGCGAAAGCAGACATGAGCATCTCTAACGATTTCTCGTCATCAAGAACTCCTGATGACCCGAACGAAACTATGATAAACCCGTCTGAAGTTCCATTCGCAAACGTTTCAAGATCAGCTGGCAATGGAAGAGCTGGTCGGGTGGAAAGTCCACCGACGTTGATTTCATTCGCCATTGTTGGTCGTGCGTAGTCCATGGCCACATCTGTATCGATCAGCCACAGCAGGGACCTCCCTGCCAGCCACGAATACGTCACTTCCTTGCTTTCAGGTAAGTACTTCCTAATGAAACTGTCTTCCATGTAGGGAACCTGCGGCCAGGCTGTCCAGTCAACTAGAATGACCAAATTCCGAATTCTTTCCACGAAGGTCATTCTCTCCGTGAAGACGCCAGCCAGTTGAAATGGAACGAAAGACGGAAGAACTGGATTGCGCCACATCCACCCCTCGTAATCTGTAGTGAACGACACGTAGGGCACTCCCAGTTTGTACATCACTATGTACAGGCACCAAGTACCAGGGAACCCGTCGACAACAGCAAGGTCCAGTTGAAGCCGACGTAGTTGCCCGGGTAGAGTTTCATCTTCCAGAGGATTCGTACAGAACTGAACGAACCCGTCTACGCACGATCTCATTTCCTCAATCGGGGTCATCGAAGGTGAGTTCTCCTTCCATCCGGATTCAATCTTCTCGTTGGAATAATAGTCCGGATCTTTAACGACGTAGGCGACTACCGCCATCTTTTTCCTCACCGCATCCAGGCCCCGATAGGACGCGGGCAACAACATACTCACGCTGTGACCTCTTTCCTTCAGCCCCGCGCCAATTGCCATACTCGATGCAACGTGGCTGGTGTATGGATAGGGGGCGAAAATTATGTTAGCTGAGTCACACTGCTGGACTTGAAGAGTCAGAAAAATCGCAAACACTCCGACCAAGCACTTGTTGGCAACTCTTAAATCGGCCATCATGTATTGCAGCGTTTTTCTTAATAAATTATATAGCCTATCACCAAACAGGCCTATAACAGTCGAGTCGATGGTAACTACAGCGATAATGGTAACCCAACTTCAGTTAGTCGGGCATTGCATGCAATAATATTTACTGTGAACATGTCATTTCTGAAGCTTAGCAGAAGTTGCGTAAACAAAATCCCAATGGAATGTCTGAACGTTCAGCTTCAAGGACTTCCTGTAGCAAAGGTTTTTTTATCGGTATAAACAATAAATACGAGTACAAAATGAGCGTTTCTTAATACCATGCAGAGCGGTACAAGCGTTGAACAAGTAATTACCGTTGATCAGTCAGAGATATCGCCAACTAAAACCTCTAAACTTGAACAAACTCGTCGAAATTAAGTTATCAGCGTGTACAAGCGTAGCCTACTGGGTTTTGCTTCGAGTGTGATCTTATTTAATAAGCATGATGACCTTCATATCAAACGCTAACCCCATACAAGTTCAAAGGGCTTCCTATTTTTTTCATGTGTTCTTGTCTATGCACCGAGAGCAATAGACGGATAGAGACATGCAGACAGACAGACAGACAGTGAGAGGGTTATAGGATATCCAGGATATACAATTAAACGCGAAATTTATTGACGCAATACCAGGGAATCAGACGTACTGTCCACCAGAGTAATTATGTCAGTCGCGTGCACTTCAACCCGCGTATGTATGAGTGACAGTCGAGAGTAATTTGTTTTTTCCAACTAAGCCGTTCGCTCCTATAGAAAAAAACATAGGCCTGTTTTGGAGGCCGTGTGCAGTGGAGGCCGTGTGCAGTGGAGGCCGCGTGCTGTCTCTATAAATTGCTTATCATTCTGAGCTTGAGTGACGTTTTGTCGGCAAATTCACACAAACGACTGTGGGCAAGGTCCGTCGACCCAATACAAGGCAGACTATAATTGACAACAGACACACCTACCAGTAGGCTACAAAGGCATGCAGAGTGACAGGCATGCACACAGGGATTTTAAGGCTGACAGAAAGAGGTGGCAGACAGACAGTGTGCAAGGCAGGCAGACGGAGTAAAAGGCAAACATACAGTGGTGGCAGGTAGGGGCAGTGAAAAGCAGGCAGACAGAGTAGAAGGCTGTGAGACAGTGGGGTAGATAAAGCAGGAACGGTGGAAGGTCGGATTTGGCACACAGCGCCATGTACACAAATCGCTCTGGTGCGTGCTATACAGAGGGACCTTTGCGTGTCACCCATTCAAATTGACAACAATAGTGAAGGGTCCCACCTGATCAATTTGAGCACTTAAAAATAAGGACAAAGGTCGAAGCCATGACAAGGGTCGCTGCAGAAAAACGTTTAAATTTTTAGGTATGTAGAAAACATCGAAGTAATGTAGCACATGCATTTATTATATAGCACCAGTTTAACGCTGCTAATACAGACGGTAAAAACAATAATTTCCATCAGCTAAACAGAACAACTATTTTGCTAGATATGCTATGAACAACCGGCCACAGCAAATACTTGTAAATAAATGATAATTATTACAATTAAACTAAAATAATATTAATTCAGAGAATTTATATAGCACCTCTTCAAGAGACCTACTCCACTATAATAACAATAAAAACTACAATTATAATAGCGCCTACTTAATACCTCCATAATTACAAATGAATAATAATTATTACAAATAAACTAAAATAATATTCATTCAGAGAATTTATATAGCACCTCTTCAAGAGACCTACTCCACTAAAATAACAATAAAAACTACAATTATAATAATAATAATTTTCGTTTAATCAACAATACAATAATAGGGCTAACTGATTACAGGTCTCCATAATGCATTTATTACGCATACTTGGTTTAATACCAAACTGTATCTATTAAATTATTATAGCACCTCTCAGAGTGCACACTAGTCAGAGGCTCTCAATAGAAGTGAAAGACGTGCTTAAGATCCTTACACGACAAATGTCTTAGTTGAGGTTCAACCCATAGATCTGTCCAGGGCTTAAAGTGCGGCTTTCATGGACAACGTCCATCCACTTATTTTAAAATCTGAACACCGTCCTGCCACTTATTGTCCAGCACAGCCTGGAAATGTAAGGGGCGTCCAGGCACTTCGTTTGGAAAGGTAAGGGCGTCCATGCACTTATTTTCCACACTGTAAGCACTGGATCTGCCAGTGTTACATGGCCAGCACTATAACCACTCGGCAATCATGCCCAATGCTCTGTGCAACAATTACACGCATATTCAATGAAATGCATTATGCAACAGATGATTAACGGTAATATGCATAAGCAAAGCACCATCATCACCAGTTCCTGATGTCAGCCACTTTGCAGCTATGGGTACGAATAAATGACATCCATTCTTCTTAATTAATTAATTAATTAATTTGTCAAGACCATTGATGCTCTTTTAGTCCAAGTGATGTTACGTCCTAATTTATATTATAATCTATCCAGCATAGTCTTCGTCCGCCAATGCTTTTTTCCATTTGAATCTCGAATGCAATTGGATTTGGTCATTTCTTTTCATGAATGTCCAAACCATCGGAGTCTTCATTCACACAAGTTGTCAATTTTATGCCATTGATTGCAAACAGTAATTCACAAAGGTGCTCAATATATAAATTACATGCAAAACAAATTAGAATCAATAAACAAAGTGTTCAGTGTATCAAACAAAAGAACGTAATTTTTTGTATCTACAGACAAATCTTCTCACCATGCAAAAACTAACGAATGATATGGAATTATGACTGCATTCTCGTTCATTTATTAAGCACCAGTAGGCTACATAATGACTGAGCATCAATTTTGATGGTGCTCAGCGGTTGCAGGAAGGACTTGCTCAAGGCCCCAAACAACACAGCAACCATCTCAACAGTGTAAACTCAAACATGTAATGCCAACACTCTAACCTGGCTAATGCGTTGAAACGAACATATGTACCAAAATTGACCATATCACACATTTATCGACGGAAGTGTCTGCATTCTCTGCAGCCATAGACCACGAATACACAAAAAATTGGAACAACAATCGAAATCCTAGATTCTCAACCTAAAAAACTACCAGAAAAATAAACGCCAGTCACGTTCACAAAGCCTCAGAATTTTTATATTGCGTCTGTCCAGGAGAAAGCCACAAAAATTTTATCACGAGTTTACTTCAAGAACCCACGAGCCTTGGGGCATTTCTCACCGTAACCACTCATTTTTACAGGATACTGTTAGTGAAATATTGCCCTGCTGCTAGAAATTTCTAGTTCTAGAACAGAAATTCCTCCTTAAATAGCTGTGGTAGAATATCATCATAATAACAATTAAAAAAACTAAAACGAAGCAACACTCGAGAAAGGAGGCTTTGTGAATCACGTGACAGAGCGTGGCGTACGACGTTCACAGCGTGACATTTTCAGAGTTCAACAATTCGGAATCGTAAAAAAACCTTTCAGTTTCAATTCTTAGCAGTGATTCCATTGTCTAACATAGATCTTCTTCTTCAAAGTCCAATAGTTTCTGAACTTTGTCAGTCTGCAACAACAATAACAAAGCAATCTATCACGGCAAACTTATTACCAAACGGCCTTGCCCTGTGGGGCAAGAACGCATTCAATTTAAAATCCCAGATCAAGTGGAATACAATGATCGCAATTTATATAGCGCACTCATGATCAAACTAATCATCAATTATCTGTGCAAGAAGTAAAGGGGTGCTCTTGGTTCCATCAAGGGCACAAACTACAACCATGAAGTATTCAGCCTTTTCTGCGGTGGGCCAAGTGGTCTGGAATGGTTCCCACTGTCTCCTGAGGCTCCTACTGAAACATTTTTTATTTACCTTAAAAGTGTATTTTTTCCATGCTACAGCAATGAGCGCTTCTAAGTAGTCGCTAAGTTAAAGAAGTGCTATAAAAATTCTCAAACGAATGAATTGATGAATAAATGTAAATGTTTTCCTATGTTTGCAATCATCGTATTGTCTTAACCAGTGATTCCCAACCTTTTTTGGCTTGCGGCACACTAAGAAAGAATAACAAATTTTGCGGCACATTTAATAATAATTACCTTTTTGTAATCTATTTGTCACTATTATTTAATATTTTAATAATATTCTAATTTCAATGTTCTTATTGTCTAATAATAGGCTACTCCAGTGAGTCTAGTAAGTTAGCAGATCAAATTGAGACGGGGCTCCAGAGACGACAATCATACTCGCATTTCATCGTCAAATCTAAGAAGTATCTCCATCTTTTTACACTTGATTTCAGTTCAGGCTGAAAATCTAAATCCGTAAAACCACAAAAATGCAAATGGCAGAAGATTTTTGACTGTTCTTGAACTGATCGAATGGAAATTGGTTTCTGAATGGAAAGCCAAAACTTATCCAAACTCTTTTTGGAAAATGATGACTGATAAAATTTGTCATTTCATAAATCAATGAGCTGTTTGTTCTTCATCCCTGGTTGCAAGATTTGTTGTTTCGCCGATTACGAATGGACTGATTACCCAGTCAAAATTGTCGATTGCAACCGAAGGGCAGTAATGCTGCAGTGCTGGTTGTAGGTCTATCAATGTGTTTAGAATTTCAGGCGCAATTTAAAAAAACTGAGATTCATTGACCGTGGGAAGACAACCAAGATTTCCTTTTAAATCTTAACATGCTACAGTGTGAGAGATTAAGACCAACTGACAGTTTTGATGTTGCAGTGAAGATGTTTTCTGATGTTTTGTTTGGAATCATTGTCAATTGAAAACATATTAGAAATTTTCCCGTGGCACACTTGCAAAGTTCTCGCGGCACACCAGTGTGCCGCGGCACACAGGTTGGGAATCACTGGTCTTAACCCTAATCATTTTTTGAATGAAATGATTGAGTGAAGTTCTTCCCACCTCTGCCCATTTGAATGTGGACCAGGCCAATTAAGGTAACCTGTATACGAACCATACAGGTCTGAGATAATAAATTTAGAGTATTTGCACTTCAGTGGTTGGGCATTCGGTGTATTAGTGTGTATACTGTATATGTGTGAGGAAAAAGAGAGAAACAGACAGACAGATGGACAAAGAGAGGTAAAGACACGCAGAGATGGACAGAGACTGAGAGAGACAGACAGAGAGTGAGCGAGACATAGACAGAGAGATGGACACAGAGAAAAAGACAGCGTTGATTTTCCAGTTATCACCATTGTCAACATTTGACTACAGCTGAACAGGTCCCTAATGAATTTCATCACACGCATTAGCATAGGCAACTCTTTTCATAGGCCTGCTGCTTCAAAGGTGACATATTATAGATAGATCTATTAAATGTCCAAACACATGTATGTACACAAAAACAACTTCTGACATGTGATTCATCCTCATTTTCCTTTAGAATTCAACCTATTTATTCTCTCGTGGCCTTGTGCACTGGGAGCGCCTCTGAACGGTTTACCCTAGTAGAGGCGCTTTATAATTTTTTTTACAATAGCATACAAAATCTAAAATTCTTTTGAAATTAAAAATTCCAGCTAAAGATCTGAAATGAAACGCTTTCTAATTTTGAAATGGCAGCACATTAGATACTAGTTAGGAGATGTATAATACAGGTCAAATCAATCAGGATTTCTTAGATAATAGTGTTCAGAAGACTTTAATTTTGCATTTTAACTTAGCAACGTTAGGTTTTAATTTCAGCACATTATGTGACGTCATCGTTGATGTACTCTGGATATAGCAGCTTCCTTGTCTGTTCGTTCGCCATTTTTAAGCAGTCACGTTTCCGAATGTTTCAATAAATGTTGTAAAATCAAATCGAATCGCATGGGCCTAAACGATCGTTAGAACAAATAGTTTCACCTGTTGAGACAGTTGACATCTAGGTTTGTTGGTAAGCTGCTGATGACGACACTGTATAAAAAATACGATTAGCATCACCCTCCTCATTAATCCAGAGTTGGACTGGCACTAACAGAATATCAGCTGTGATAGGCTGACATCTTGTACATCATCAATCATCAGGTTTTGTGCCACAAAATATATATCACACAAATGTTTTAAACTTACTCTAGACTTCGTCAGCGACTTTCCTGACCTTGCTTCCGACACCGGAACTCTTTGAGGCTACAGAAACGAATATGAAGAAACATAATGAATAAAATTCACATAATTTATCAAAAACAAGGAATATAGCATTCACATGGACAACTAAAAAACTATGAATAAAAATCACAAACCGGTAATCTAATGAAAAACAATAAATAATATTCACATAATCCACTAAAAGACAATCAAATTCACATAATTTACTAAAAAAATAATGAATAAATATTAACCCAATCTATACTATAAACAATGAACAGTCATGTCCTCTACTTAACACAATGAATACTCATATCCTCTACCTAACACAGCAAATATTCATATAATATAGGGTGACACGAAAGTTCGTTCACCGTTTTCAAAATGCGTTATCTCAGTAACGGCTTCATATTTCCCTATAATATTTTGTCAGTGTATACATCAGTCAAATGAAAGACACTGGTAAAATTTTTATTATGAGCCGGTCCGTTTTCGCCATTATTTTTAAGAAAATGTAAACACGACCAGTTTTTGCGGGAAAACTGCGGTCATCAAATTTACACAGTAAAGAAACTGTGTATACGCCTAGCCTCGTATACAAGCGTGACAAGACACTGTTGTTACCTATATGGGACACACACAGAATAATCTGATGTAGGCTATTAGCGTACAGTATTTCTTTCTGCTTAATGACAGCACTGACTCTATCCGGCATAGGAAGAGTAAGCTTACGTTCCGCCTGTTCCACAGAAGATGAAGTTTAGTCCGTCGGTGATGGTTTGGGGTTTGGATGACTGCCAGGGGTCTAACTAAGCTTCAATTTGAGCCAAATTGTTCCAGACTGAACTCGCAGTATTACGTACATCACCAACATTCTCGAGCAGATCGCGAAGCCAGCGTTCGAGAGAGAAAATGACAACGGCAGTGTCATGTAACGAAAGTTATTTGTGGACAATGACCTATATAGGAGTATTTCGCAGGATGGCGCACGCTGTCATACATCAACCGTGACGACGAAGTATATCTAGACGACAACCTCCCGTCACACATAAAGCCGAAGGATTGGCCACTCAACTCTCCGGACCTCTCTCCTATTGAGAACTTGTGGAGTATTTTATCTCTCAGCGTTTATAAAGATCCTGAGCCAAAGAAAGCTGATCAGCTCAGGCGTCGCCTCCAACGAGCGTGGAGATCGATAGCAGTTGGGACACTTCAGAGGATGATCCAGTCATGCCGGATAGAGTCAGTGCTGTCATTAAGCAGAAAGGAGATACTGTACGCTAGTAGCCTACGTCTGTGTAGGCCTATGTCCTATATAGGTAACAACAGTGTCTTGTCACGCTTGTGTACGAGGCTATAGGCGTAGCCTATAGGCCTACACAGTTTCTTTACTGTGTAAATTTGATGAACGCAGTTTTTTCCGCAAAAGCTGGTCGTCTTTACATTTTCTTAAAAATAATGGCGAGAACTGACCGGATCATAATAACATTTGTACCAGTATCTTTCATTTGACTGATGTATACACTTACCAAATATTATAGAGAAATATGAAACCCTTACTGAGATAACACATTTAGAAAACGGTGAACGAACTTTCGTGTCACCCTATATATATAATGCAAAGAATAATTAATCATATCCTAAACTACAAAACAATGAATATAATCATATCACCCACCAAAACCCATTAATATTCATATAATTTCTTAACACAAGGAGCTCTGCACCTCGATCTTTTCCATTCAAGGCACTGATTTCTCTGGTGAGTCAATGCTGAAGTCGTCAGCTACGCTCTGCTGATAAGGGAGTCCTCTTAGTTACTTTTGCTCGTACTACTACCATGAAGAATCGAGCCTTTTCTGTGGTTGGCCCAGAGGTCTGGAATGGCCTTCCTTTTGAGCTACGCCTACACCCTGGGACTCTACCAGGATCCTTCCCTACTAAACATAAAACTGTTCTTTTTGGGCGCGCTGGAGTCGGGAGCGCCCCAGAGTAATTTTTTTTTGAAGGAGCGCTATATAAATGTCTGAACGAATGAAGTAGTGCTAGATATAAAAGTGCAGTTAGTTACAGAACACCATTAAAAGCACCCATGATGGGCCGTACCGGCGGAAGAGTTCTTCTAGCGGATGCGAAGCTGACAGCTGCCCGGTTTTCCCCTCCAGTGGAAGGCGTGGCGTAGATGGTGTGTTTCAGCCAATTCGGGTCGTGGTACGGAGTCGCCTGCGTTGCTGGAACACGACTTGGACCCACGGATGCAGCACCGACATCCTTCCGCATGACGTTTCCAGTTGACGGCGTCCCGTAGATAGTGTGTCGCGTGGAGTTCTGGGTTCGACACGGCGTCGCCTGCGTCACTAAAACGCGACCTGGACCCACGGATGCAGCGCTGACAGCGGTCAAGTTTTTATTTCCAGCCGATGGAGTTGTGGATGTCTGCGTTACTGGCACACGACGCGGTCCACACGACGCTTTTGCCATGGTAATGCCTGCGGCTTTTCCAGGTGTAGCGCTAACTGGGATGCGTTGTGCTCTGCATGGAGTTGCGGTGTTGTTTGCAACAGCTTTGAAAATTTTAACTTGTTTTTGTGACCTAATTGGCGATGCAGCTGCGTTCTTCGTCCATTTGAAGACTGGTTCGTCGACGCGGAAAGTTGAGTTTAGCTCAGACATTGTGACACACCTGCAAAATGAAATTCATGTCTTTTGTTATGATGCGCATGAATAGCTGCAAACATTGGTCGAAAAATATAAACTTACACTGCAATGAAGGGACAACTCCTAGTTCCACGGGATCGTTTAGCTGCCAGGCAAAGCCTAGATGTGTCGGTTGCAAGGCCGTCCATCTGGAGTAATCTCCATTCAAAGTTGCATTTATTACACCGTCAGGAACAATCAAACTTTGGGTAATCTATCGTTTTAGCAGAATAAATTATACCAGATTTTTGGCTGGCGCAGTGTCATTATTTTTCAACAATCCGGCTTCTACTTTAGCATGAATCCTTCTCATCAATCAGGCTTCCATTTAGGCAAGATTCGGTCAATCCAGCTTCTAATTCAGCAGTAAGTGTTTTTATCAACTCAATTTCTATTCAAATAACAATTATTTTTCATCAGCCCAGCTCCAATTTCAGCAAAATTATTTTCGCATATCTCACTTATAGTGAACGAAAATTTATTTCCCTCAATCCGACTTCTATTTAGCAAGAATTTTTTTCATCAATCCAACTTGTTTGCCATAAACGCTAAATCCCATGCAATGGCGAATAATTTATTCCGCTAAAACGATAGATTACCAAACTTTGTTTCGTAAATCTCTCAAGACTTTTAGTTCGCCATGGCTGGGCTGGGAGCGCTCTTATGTAGATTTATTGAGGGGCGCTTTATAAGTCCATAGAATGGATGAATTGGGAGCCATGTCAGGAATCATCTGACTCTGGAGTGAAACATTGTGTCTCGTAAAAATTGTATTCAATCCCGACACTATGTGCATCTAAGCTAAAATAGATTTCGCGGATCCGGTCGCTATTCTCTTTTTGGTCGTACTCGTATGCAAGATCCAACATAGGGCTATATATATATGATTGCACCACTAAACATAATGTTCTAACAAGTTGATAGTGATATTGGCTAAAAGCAAGTAACGAAACGATACAACACACCTTGATAATACACACACACCCGTATAAATAAAAACAACAATTTATCAGCTAAGCTCAAACTTTCAAACTAGAGACTTTATCTTTTTATTTTCAAATTTCGTAAACACCGCTTTCCAGAACCGGAAATTAAGGCGACCATAGAATGCATATTTTTAGTGAGTAACTGCGTCAGCAAGTTATGAGGTAAGTACAGCAACGCGCTCGTATAATTATTATTGTAAATTCAAAACTTTACAGCTCCAATAAAAGTGAAATCTCGAAAACCAGCGCATCGCAGGCGCTTAGTCAAAAAAATCTACAGACAGAGGGTCGAAATTCAGAATCCAACAGGCAGGCAAGCAAACAGGTGGGTAATTTCTGTTGTGCGCTCGCCCATGATTACATGCGGTGGTAAAAAAGCGGTTCTATCGCGATTTTGGTTTCGTTTATAAAATTTAAGAATGTCACATTGTGATTTGCACAAAATGAATCATGATCACTGTCCTGTTCGTCAATCGTCATGTGAGTTTTGTTGTCTATGGTCTGAAGAAGATGGCGTCGCGAGGTAGAACGGAAACTTCAAAACTCCAACAGAATGTCCAAGACCAACTTGATCGATTAATGCAACAACTTTCTGATTTGGAACAGTGCAAGTACGTTGAAAAATAAGATCATAATAAGGAAAATTTATAACTTGTATTGTATTGTAATTTATGACTTGTGTTACATCGTAATATATTACTTGTGTTATTATTGTCATTTATGATTATGACTTGTATTGCATAATAATTTATGACAAGTTTGTGTTATATTGAAATTTATGAATTGTGCGTTGCAATTTACTTTTACCATTACTTGTGTTACATCATAATTTTAAACGTTTTACATCGTTATTAAGTACTTTTATTACTTCGTAATTGTAAACTCGAAATTTCTAAAGCGCTACTCGGGGCACCATATTATTTGTGTTACAAGTGTAATTTTCAGCCCGTTACCTCGCAATATATTACTTGTGTTACAGTTGCATAGACCATACACTACTGTGGAGGACACTAATCGAGATGGGAATTCCGAAGCATCTGGTTAAACTACTGAAAGGCCTTTACGTGGATCAAGAGGCGGTTATAAGAACTGAATATGGAGACACAGAGAAATTTAAAATAAGGAAAGGAGTGAGGCAGGGGTGCATTTTGTCCCCTTTCCTGTTCAATCTGTATGCCGAGAGAATTATGAGGAGGGCTGGATTGGAGGAGACAACAGAGGGGGTAAGGATAGCGGGGAAAATACTGAATAATTTGAGGTACGCTGATGATACGACATTATTGGCGGGTAAGACGGACGACCTGGCCGAGTTAATAAGAAGAGTCAGGATGGAAAGCGAAAAGGCGGGACTATACTTCAATGTAAAGAAAACAAAAGTTATGACAACTGCAACATGGGAAAACTTTGAGGTGGATGGAGAAACGATAGAGGTAGTATCGAGCTTCACATTCCTGGGGTCTATGTTAGAGAAGGAGGGAAGATGTGATATGGAAATAAGGCGGAGGGTATCAATGGGAAAAACGGCAATGAACGGTCTGGGAAATATTTGGAAAGATAAATATGTGAGCAGGGAAACAAAGAAAAGACTGGTAAGAGCACTGATCTTCCCGGTCGTCCTATATGGATGCGAAACATGGACAAAGACACTGGATATGGAAAAGAAAATCAACGCGTGCAAGATGTGGATTTGGAGAAAAATGTTAAGGATTTCATGGACGGAGAAGAGAACTAACGAATCGGTGCGTGAGGAGCTCGGAATAGAGAGAGATGAGACACTACAGCAAACAGCGACTTGGAGGAAATTGAGCTACTTCGGCCATGTGATGAGATCTAACGGTTTGGAGAAGGAGCTGATGACGGCATGCGGTGAAGGAAGGAGGAGACGCGGAAGACCAAGGAAGAGATGGTTGGATGAGGTACAGGAAAAGTCTGGCATGAACTTGGAGGAGCTGAGAGAGGCAACAAGAGAGAGGGGACACTGGAGAGGATACATCAAGAATATCGCCAGAGCTCCAAGAGCTGACGGCACCAGGTGACCAGGTGACAGTGTAAGTTATAAGTATGCTTCTGCTGCGTCATAATTTTCAGCTTATTGCATAGTAATATGATTATTACTGGTAATAATATGATTAGATAATATGATTATTACTGGTGGTGTAATTCATTAACTGTTAGGTCGTCATTTTCAACTTGTTACATCATAATTTATTTCTTGTCCTACATTGTTTGCTACAGAGATGATCTGGATGAGGAGGAATACAATGAAACAAAACGAGATACGCTCGAGCAGCTGAGCGAGTTCAGTGACTCACTCAACCGAATGAAGGAAGGAAATCTTAGTTTAGTGGACGAATTAAATCGCATCCAGCTGGTAAGATTTGGCCACCAGGTGGCCGCTTGGTTTTGTTGACATGACATGAGCAGACTCAGTGAAATTTAGCAGTGCTCATTAAGTGATTGTCTTTATGGGTGCCCATCCATGCAGGGGTGGGGCGGTTGCACCTTGGATAACACACTGGCATGGAGAACAGTGGACCTCAGCTGATTTCGATTAACAAAGTCCCTGTAGGATAGGCATGCTTTTTAGGCTATTAGCGCCGTTGTATTGCAGGCTATATGCTCTGTTTGTTGTTAAGATTTTAATTAAGATAACTGTATACTGTAACTGGTTGACGGTTGCGGTATGTTAATCGGATTGTTGAAAAAATAAACGCATACACGAATGTTTGTACATAAGATGAGCATTCATTGTGTCCCTCAGATGTGTTTTAACATTGTTTAACCTTAATATTTTACTCTTTTCTGGATTTTGTGTAGACAAAAACCTTTTGTCGTAAATGCTTTTCTTTCTTGTTTTGTTTCTGAAGGCCATTCAAGCGGCGATCAGCGATGCATTTCGAACGCCTGAGGTCATCCGGATGTTTGCGAAGAAGCAGCCAGGTCAACTGCGAGAGAGGTTAGCAGAGGTTAGACAGACGATTGTTGACCTATGAAATTTATCTCTGTGTGCATCTGCTTAACAAGAAGCACACACAACAGCAGTTGACTGGCTGGATGAATGAGTGACTGGCTCAACAACTGAGCTTTCACATGACTGACTGGTTGGCTGACTCAATGAATGGCTGGTTGACTGGGTGTCCAACTGACTAGATGGCTGGGTGACTTCCTGACCGAAATTTGGTTTGAAATTTCTGTTCCAGACACACAACAGATTCCCCCCATGTCCTAGCTACCTCGGCTACATGGGTGCCAACAGAAATTTTTGCAGGAGGGGAAAAACACGATGGTCAAGGTTAAAAAAATTTATAGCAAGAGGTCAAAAATGCAAAGCAGGAAATTACGAACATACATGAGTATTTTTCATAGAGGTTTCTTAATGTGAATTTCTCGTTTTCACTTTTTTAATTTATAATTTGAATTGTTTCTTTAGCGCAAAGAATTTTTTAAAATCAAAAAGTATTAGCTAAAAGTAGGTTTTTTAATTCTCTAATGTGAAGAAATTTGTTTTAAGCCCCAAAAGTAGTAGTAGAAAAATAGGTTTCAGTTTTTCAGGAGGGGCAAGTGCCCCTCTTGTCCCTATGTGCGGGCGCCCATGCTCGACTATGCTGACTGTTGGTTGAATGATCTAGATGGCAAGGGGGAGGGATTGGCCATTTGCCATTATCTGATGTGGCTAACACATATTTCATCATCTCTTATACAGTATGACATTCATTTTAATAACATTATATCTTACGTCGCAATGATCTTACATTACAATAACTCTATTTAGCAGTTGCGTTGTTTCTTACGTTACAATTGCATTGTTCTTTTAATTGAACAGGTAGAGCGAGACGCAAAGATCGGTAAGCTGTCGCAAGACGCTGCCGTTCTACAGAAGGTGGAAATCTTGGCGGCGCTGAAGAAGCTCGGAGAATCGCTGAAACCCGAAGAAGAGAATTATCTCCAGATGAATTCCAGCGCCAGTCTTAAACAGTTTGAACGCGTCTCAAATGAACTCGGTCAGTCGATCTGTCAGCCAGATTCACATTTCATTGTTACCTTTCATGCATTGCAAATTTAATTAAAAATAAAAATAATATGTTATGTATGTTCGAGCATTTGTTAGAGCACTCTTTCAAGGTTACTATTCAGAGGCGCTCCCGGCTAAAGCGCGGACACTGTGTCAAAGTTTCATGCTGAAGCGTACAAGCAATTGCGAGTGAAGGACTCCACCACTACACCATCACGTCCCTTGATTGTGTTTGCAGTTTGTATTGTAAACACGGTGTGTCACGAAGAGTTTTTATGTCACGAATTTTCACAGCATATTATGTCTGTTGTTCTTGCACTACACTGACTAACTTTAGAAGTTTACTGGCATATGAAAATCTGTAGCATTTATCTATTTATCTATTCTGTTTATCTATTCTATTTATCTATTCTGTTTATCTATTCTATTTATTTTTTCTATTTATCTAGTCTATTTATCTATTCTGTTTCTTATCGCCATCATGTTTAACTTCTACATACATGACATACAGTATTGACTTGCACGTTTGCGACCATACTGATAAGAACTTTCACCCTTTACTGACTGTAACATTTGAAATGGAAAACATTATCATTAGAAAACAGAAATTTGGTGGATCTACATTCTACAATTGATCACACAGGATAGTCTGAGCCTGTGTTGCTCTTACAAGAACTGCACATCCTAATTTTAGTATGATTGTAAGCAAAATCCAGGAGCAAAAATCTCATTGCCTACTAACTATGTCTGGTCCTAAGTTCGCACTGTAGTCGGGAGCGCTTCTGAGTAGAACCCTGAAGAGGCGCTATAACAAGTGCACATACATACATAATGTAGAGTTGTAGTAACGACACGAAATTGTAGAAGTAGATAATTAGAATTTAGAATTTTGTAATCATTAGAAACTAGAAAACATTCAATGTCAACATTGTCATTTTCTAGAAATGTTTACAATTTAAAATTTCAGATAAATTTACATCTGATGGCTGCTTGATGTGTCACGAAATTTGTTTGCAAATATTTTTTTGTGTTGTACGCTAAAAAAGGTTGAGAACCTGTGGGACAGACAACCAGGCAAGATCTGCCACTCGGACTATTTTAATCGAATTCTTTGTTCAGCTACTCACCTCATTGGCCGTGCTCCTGAATTTACCTCTGTCTCTGCCTATATGCATGACGTTCTTCACTGGATTCCTATTTCTCAGCGTATCTACAACTGAGTTGCTGCATACGTTCGGTGGTTGTGTTGGCCCTGACTGCTTTTTTCGCTTGATCTTGGCCGGGAGCGCCTCTGAGTAGGTACCTTGAAGGGGCGCTATATAAATTACGATTGATTGATTGATTGATGACTTTTTGGAACTGATTTGACCATGAAAGCCTTATGCTCCTTGAGTTTGGAGGACTGGGTTTTCTCAGTTATTATGCTGTTTCATGATGATGTAACACTGAGTTGGCTATAATGGTCGGATATCCAGCCGTGGAGAATTTCTTTATATGTGTGCGTGTGTTTTGCAGGAGGTGGAGGAGTACTGGAGGTCGCAGGGTCACAAGTCAAGGCTGCCATTGGATGAGAACAGTATTATGTAGCAGCTGAGGTACTGCTGCTGCTGCTGCTGCAGATCGAATATAACAACGTCTTGCATCTTCTGATCATTTATATAGCGGCTTTGAGAGCCTCTGCATGGCTTCGTGGCACTGATGCACGTTTGCAATTAGACAGAATATGTTGGCACTGTTGATGGGATTGTTCGTTTTCAGCTTACTTATTACTTGTTTTTTCAACGAATGATTTAGTTCTGTAACTTTGGAAGCAATTGAAATAAATGCTTGAATTTTGTTTTTTCAAGTCTCTTGCTTTATTACTTTGGACTTAATTAGAGGGTGGGGGTTATTGACATGTATATAAAAATAATAATTATTATTATTAGTTTATTATTTGTGTGATTATTATTTTATTATTAATTTTTTAACGTGTCTTATTATATTTTAGTTGTGGTAATTTTTATTGATGTCATTATTTATATTTGTGATGAACGCTTATTTTTTTGATTGCTGTTCATGTTGCTCTTCCTATTATGTGTATTAAAAGAAAATGTTGTCACTGCTGTTCTTTTTCTTACTGCCATCATTATCATCGTGTATTATGAAAATTATTAATATTTTTTTTATTATGGAAATGTTTTAATGAGGTATATAATCACTTGAGTGAACCTTTAACAGGGGATTGGCAGTCAATTCGTGCAGTTTGTGAACCAATAATTTTAAGTGATTTCATTAATTATAAAGCTTAAATTGCTTTCTTCATCATATCATAACCACCATGTTTTTCGGCGATGGGTATGAACAAATGATTTCCTTGTTCTTGGTCATTTGTCAAGTCCTTTGCTCCCTTTGGTCTTAGTTCAGGCGATCTTATTATCCGTTGGCATGCGCTCTCCGCTCCAGACCGCCTTAATATGAGCTGCTCATGAAAGGCAACTTTGATTTCATCTCATGAGTATTATTTCGGATTTTAGTGTTTTTTTGTCTAGATGCGAACTTGTAAAAAGTTTTTCCCAGTCTAGAATAATTTTGCATAAAGAGATTGTTTAGTCAACTTTTCATTTCTTCATCGTGTAGTAATTTAATTATTGATTAAGTTGCGATATGTCAACTTTAAGTTTTCTTGAATAAACGAAATATATAAAATGTCATTACCCTATTCTATTATAATCTTATGGATTTGTTTACTTGTTTGTCGTTAGGTCTTTTGGGCTGCTGCATAAATTATTGAGTTAATAATTTATTGCTGAATGCTGCTATTAAAATCTTTCAATAAATCTAGTGAATTGTTTTCATTTTTATATTTATAGCTTAATATGAAACCGTTGTAAGGGTGTCTAAAAAAACGTTTGCAATGCACGTTGAAGTAGGATCATTATGGATGTTTATCGACATCTGAGGACTGATATACGCTATTTGAAGCGCTACTGATATGCGCTGGAGCAGATGGTTTAACGCCGATATTATTATAGCTAAGGGCGGATACAGAAATTTTCGATGGGGGCTAAAATTTATGATCTTGGTCCCGGTTTTTTTTAGTCATCTGCCCCTTGAATTTCCCGAAAAGATTCCTTTTTCGTCCGACAAAAAAGTTGATGACCTTTTTTATTTTAGTCATCTGCCTTGAATTTCCAGAAAAGATTACTTTTTCGTCTGCCAAAAAGGTTGATGACCTTTTTTTAGTCATCTACCTCGGATTTCCCCAAAACAGATACCTCGTCGTCATAGTTTGCGAACCTCATGTGGTGTGGAGAACGGACATACGGAGCTACTCACTGGGGGGGGGGGGGACACGTCAACTTTAGCTGGTAAAAAATTAAGAAATTTCTAAATGGGGGGGGGCATGGCCATTTTGCCCCCCTGGATCCGCCCTTGGTTATAGCATTGCTACAAGGGAAATGTGGAAGAGAAACAGATGGCATTCCCACGTTGGACTGCTACCTAGATTCTTTGAAGAAGATAACTTGTCCCGAGTCTGTGTCGCCGCGGTCAACCTTCATCCCAGGTCTAAGATGTGGGCGATGTGGTCACGATGGGCCAATCCTTCAGAGCTCCAGGAACCGCTGGATTCCAATGCCACCGCCACGAAGGCATGTGTCCGGGTGATTGCGGCGTAGGTATCTAGACCTTTTGGCGACGGCTGCCAGGTTTGCTGCCTCACCTGCTCTTGCTGATGTTGCTGCCAGATGCGATGCTGCAAAAGTGTATGACACCGTCACATCCCAAGTGAGACATTTTCCACATGACCAGGGAATAAGTGTCACACCGTCTGGCCGTTTTCCGTCTTCCCTGGTGAGCCCTAACGGTTCCTTCTGAGATGGAATGTTTGCTCTTCGTAAAGAGGGTCATGCGAAATCGTTCAGCATATTATGACGTAATATTATTACTATTATTACTATTACTTTTATTTATTAGGCCTACTATTAATTATTACTAGCCTTATTGTAATTTATTATTATTATTATTACTATTATTATTATAATAACTGTCGGATTATATCATTGTTACAAAGGCAATGTGGATGAGAAACAGATGGCGTTCCCCCGCTGGACTGCCACCGAGATTCTTTGAAGAAGGTAACTCGTCTCGAGTCTGTCCTGAGTCGCCTCGGTCAACCTTCGTCCCAGGTCTAAAACAAAGTCCAGTCCCTCCGAGCTCCAAGAACCACCGGACTCCAATGCCACCGCCACGAAGGCATGTGTCCGAGTGACTGCGGCGTACTTTGTTCTTTTGGCGACGGCTGCCTGTTTTGCGGCCTCGCCCGCTCCGGCTGATGTTGTTGCCAGATGCGATGCCGCAAAGGTGTCTGACACTGTCACATCCCAAGTGAGACATCTCCCACATGACCAGGGAATAAGCGTCACACCGTCCGGCCGCTTTCCATCCTCCCTGGTGAGCCCTAACGGCTCCTTCTGCGATGGAATATTCGCTCTTCTTAAGGCGCGCCATATGATGTCATTCAGCATATTATGGCGTTGTTGTCTGCCCGAGTTCTTTCTGCAAGCCAGACCCAGTGTGAGAATTGTGGAAAAATAACTGGGGGTTGGTCTATGTTAAACTTGGAATTGGGGCGTGAAAAACAGAGTTTACTATGGGGCACTAAGAAAGACTGGGGGGGTTGAAACCCCCCAACCCCCCCGGCAATTCTCACCCTGGCCAGACCGTGGAGTCCTCTGGCGTCGACTCTTTCGCCACAGTGACACAGGTGTGGTTGGCAGAGAGTTGTCTCGAGTCGCATTCCAACTGAAATCCTTATTACTTCATCGGACAGGCGCAGACCCAGAGCTGTTACCGGAGGTGCTAACAGCCAATCTCCTGCGTGTGGCGCCTGAGAGGCTAAGAGTCGAGCCCGGTCAAGTGCTGTACTCGCTGACTCGTTCAGGAATGCCCATGCCTTTTTGATCCAGACGCTATCCCATTCTCTTTGACGGTGTGCTGCTGATCCGGATGGTGGCTCGGATTCCGTGAATGTTGACCATGCGTTTAGCGCTGTGTCCACTAGGTCGTCCGAGGTGTCAGCTGTTTCTGGTGGCAGTATGTTTGCTTGAAGTTCGCTAGTGCTCGCAGCAGATGCCAAGAAGGCAGAAAGTGCCAGCGTTGCAGCACAGCGTATTCCAAGCCCACCATCCTTCACCGGTAGGGATGCCTGAAGCCACTTCTCGTCCGATAGCTCCACGTTCCAACGCATTTTTAGCTGTTGGTGTCGACTAGAGCGCATGTTTTAGGCTCTTGTTTGCTAGCTGTTTATGAACGATAAAGTCATGAAAATTTCACTTTTTTTGATTTGCACGCTCTAATTGTACCTTTTTAAGCTGTCATCTTCACAAAATTGACCGTGAATTCAATGCTGAGAAACGTGGTGTAGGATATCGTAAAATGTCGCCTCCCCATTAATTATATTTTTTTTTAAAATTTGCTAGTTATTATTATTATTATTATTATTATTATTATTATTATTATTATTATTATTATTATTATTATTATTATTATTATTATTATTAGGCCTATTATTATTATTTTACCCGAGGTATTTATGATCCCTCAGGTGTGCCAAACAATATCCGGAGATATAACTAATGTTATTATTATTTTTATTATTATTGTTATTATTATTATTATCGTATTTTTGTATTTTGTTTAAAATTAAAAAAATTATTATTAGCAAAAGGGAATTCTGCATGAAAGCGCGTTAGCTATTAAACAGATAAGTCTATAGGCTCTAGGCCAGCGGTTCCAAACCCGTGGCCCGCGGGTCAAAAGTGGCCCGCCTGGCCTACAAAAATGGCCCGCAGCTTCTCAATGAATTAGGAAAAATATAGGCCTATGTAAAAATTTACAATTTGGACATGATAGAATATATAATTCTTTTCAATTACAAATTATATTATCTGGACGTTAATAAATCGCATCAAACATTCTATTTTGATTCAATTATGACCATTTTATTTGCCCTTAGGCCTAGTTAATTAAATTTTAGCCTTGTGGCCCCCTAATTTCCTTCAACTAAGAAAAAGTGGCCCTCGTGTCCTCCAACTTAGTAAAAGTGGCCCGACAGTCAAAAAAGGTTGGGAACCACTGCTCTAGGCTATAGGCCTACTCATAAATCATAATAAATCTTAACCCTATGACGCACACCTTCCGCGACAACGCATTTAGCACACCTGGGGTCCAATGGACCCCACCGATAACATGGGTTGAAATTATACAAATTAGGTAGAACTTGGGGATGAATGACTAAAATATATGTTGTACATAGCACATGCACTCGTGGAACATGTTTGGGTCAAAATATATAGGCCTAAAATTAACCCTAGGATAACCAAAAGAGGTGTTATCCATCAATTTTTAGGGTTTTTTCAAAATCAAACTTGTTTCATATGGAATAAAAATTTTGATATTTTAAGCTATTTTAGGGGGTTCATTTACACACATTTGGATGTAAAATTTGTGATGATAACCCATACCGTTCAAAAGTTATACCCGATATACCCAAGGTACCAAGAGGGGGGTGGAAACCACCCACTCAGGTTATCGACTATATTATCTTATCCCTCATTTATAATAAAGATAAAAGCATTATACCATTTTATAGAGGGAATGGTGGGCTACATTCTCATACTAAATAATTTGTCTTTTCATAACCGGAAGTGCTCAAATAAATTAAAATATCTGAAAATAGTGATTTTTTTCATAAAATTTTCCTACCGAGGATTTGTAACTTGATAAATCATTTTCATCAGTGGCGCAGCAAAAAAATTACGGGATGCCATATGTATGTAAGTATGAATGTATGTATGTATGCATGCATGCATGTATGCATGCATGTGCTTTTATTTGTATATATTTATCCGTGTATGTATGTGTGCACGTATGTAATCTAAGTAGGTATGTTTGCGTGCGTTATGTTTATAAATGTAAGCTTATGTATGTTTGCATGTACAAATGCGTAGTATGTGTGTGTGTAAGTATGTTTATATGTACGTACATATATACATACATGCATATACATTCATACACACATACATACATACGTACGTACGTACGTACATACATGCAGACATACATACGCACATACATACATACATACAGACATACAGACATACACGCATATGCAATACATACATTCTCACATGCATGCATACATACAATGTCATACATACATACATACATTCATACATACATACATATATACATACATACGTACATACATACATACATGCATTC
The DNA here is from genome assembly GCA_949752735.1 of Lumbricus terrestris. Classification (NCBI taxonomy): domain Eukaryota; kingdom Metazoa; phylum Annelida; class Clitellata; order Crassiclitellata; family Lumbricidae; genus Lumbricus; species Lumbricus terrestris. The sequence goes on along the minus strand of OX457041.1, from coordinate 1,851,604 downwards.
ATGTATACTTTCATACATACATACGTACCGACATACACGCATATACAATACATCAATTCACACATTCATACATATGCACATGCATATATACATACATACATGCATGCATACATACATACATACATACATACATACATACATACATACATACATACATACATACATACATACATACATACATACATACATACATACATACATACATACATACATACATACATACATACATACATACATACATACATACATACATACATACATACATACATACATACATACATACATACATACATACATACATACATACATACATACATACATACATACATACATACATACATACATACATACATACATACATACATACATACATACATACATACATACATACATACATACATACATACATACATACATACATACATACATACATACATACATACATACATACATACATACATACATACATACATACATACATACATACATACATACATACATACATACATACATACATACATACATACATACATACATACATACATACATACATACATACATACATACATACATACATACATAGATACATACATTTCATATATACATACGTACACTGACGGATGTAAACCGACGGATGGGGGTAATTGCGGGGCAGGGTGTAATGTCTCAATGTGGGTAAGGGTAGGGGGCAGTTGTGGGGCAATGGTAGGGGTTATGGGACGAGCGGTATGTCCTGTTCCCATTATGCTATAGTCGATGCACCATGGACCTATCAATGCTGAAGTCTGGGGTCCATTGGACCCCAGGTATGCTAAATGTGCCCTAGGTGTCTTACCCAATTTTCCCCCATTGAACCAAGGACGCTACAGTCTCCCAACTTTTTCGTACATGTAGGGGGATGAATTGTTGAGGAATTTGAATTATTTCAGATTTTTAGTATTTAGAGCAATAGAGATATTCAAAGTTTCGCACCTCTGGGGTCCAATAGACCCCAGGTGTGCGTCATAGGGTTAAACATTATAATTATGTCTTCAGAATTTTCTTGAAGAGTAGCCTAATAAAGATGATTTGCGAATAAAGTCCGAAGTTGATTCCATTCAGTAGGCCTAGAGTCAGCTAGTACAAAATTCAAATGCACGGTTTCCAACTTTACTGTCTGAACTTGTGACCACAAAGTCACCTTGACTTTAAGATAGTATTTTTTTGGATTGAAGAGATGAAAATACGTTGTTACAAGTGAGGACACACAGGGCCTACTATCCCCCTCTGGAAGGTGGAAGCAATCCCCCCTAACATAAACTTTTTGCCTATATTGCAAGCGCCGAAGGCGCGAAGCTGCAGCTGCGAGTGCCGAAGGCACGAAGCCCATAGCGACTTGGGGGGTCTGGGGGAGCGTCGTACGCTCCCCCAGCGGGGTCGGGGCGGAGCCCCAGAAACCAACGCATTTTTAGCTGTTGGTGTCGACTAGAGCGCATGTTTTAGGCTCTTGTTTGCTAGCTGTTTATGAACGATAAAGTCATGAAAATTTCACTTTTTTTGATTTGCACGCTCTAATTGTACCTTTTTAAGCTGTCATCTTCACAAAATTGCTCGTGAATTCAATGCTCAGAAACGTGGTGTAGGATATCGTAAAATGTCGCCTCCCCATTATTTATTATTATTTTTTATTTGCACAATATAATGGTAACATTCTAAAATTTCTCATTATGGGTTAACAGTGCGTTACACTGGTAGTCCTGTGAAGTTTGGAAAAGTCCAGCATTCAGTAAAATATCAACTTCTTCTATATAACAAATGCAGTGTCAGTAGATATAAAATATACTTTATTTTTTTAAAAACAGTTAATGTAATTAATTATGAGTTGTGAGAGCGAGTGCCATGTACATGCAGGGACAAATGTAAGTGACTGTAAAGCAAAGGTCATACTAAATGAATATATACCCTTGAGATGGCAGGATGAACGTTCAAGGGGAATTTACCGTTGTTGCGGGGCGGGATGGTACAGAGGAAGATGCCGGGGGGGGGGATATGTCCAGAAGGAAATCTCTTATGTCCATCTATCAATAGGGGGGGGGGTGGGATTTCCCTCTGGCACAAGTTGGATCAGGGCATCAGACTACTTACTCCCTCCCCCCCACTTGGCAAACCCTGATGGGTGCGAATTTGATGGAAGTGCAAGGACAAATTTATGTGAGTGTTATGCAAAAGTCAATTTAAATGAAGATTTACCCTGTGTTATGACAGGGGAGGGTTTTGGGGGGAGATTTACCAGGAGAAAGTCCATGACAAATGCTGGGGAATATCGGGGAAATGTTCAGGAGTAAATATTCTATACTCAACTTTATCATTAGGGGTGGGAAAGGTATTAGGGGGGGGGGAAACCTTTCCCCCCTGGCCCAAATTGGAAGCAGTCTGCTTCCATCCCCCCATGGCGTAGTAGGCCCTGAGGACACATAAGAAGGAGATGAATTAGTGTGGACTCGGTACATCAGAAGACAGATATTGAAAGTTATCCGTGCCTGTATGGGAAGCCAGTGGAGTTCACGAAGGGTTGGGGTGATGTGGTCACGAGGGGTTAAGTTTTTGATAGCTTTGCAGCACAATGATGAACGCACAGTTTTTCGTGATTGTATGGTGGATGCAGTGAGGCGATAATGGACTTGAACTAATAGAGTACGAGGAACAGAGTTGTTAAATGCGTAGAAGCCAAATTAGAAATGGAAAAAATCATTTTATTAAAGAGAAAAAACCGCGAAAAAGGAAAACAATTTGACATCGTTACAATTTGTACTGCATTATAAACAGGAAAGCCTTGTTTATCTAACTTTTTTACACTATTTAGTTCCGGTCATCAAATAACACACCTTCATTACTAATCATTAGTAATACATATAAATCTACTCAAAGGTTTTAAAAGTGTGTCTTGGAATATATGGAGGAATTGAAAAATTGGAAATAGTGAAAAGTCTTCAATTTTAAACATTTTAAATGTAAACACAGGTCCACATTATTTTTAATCCATACTGACACAGTTAAAACACGAAACTCTGCACGAATGAAGTGCACTCAATAAATAAAATTGTAGAGCCTGCTTGAATTTTAATTTATATAGACCCTATAAAACTTATAGGATTTGAATATCCTCGAAACGTCGCATATGCAACCGAATTCCTCAGACAACGCCTGATCTTCAGATGTCCATTCAGCAGTTTCGTCAATTGGAGTAAAAATTAATAAATTATCAGCATTGTTGTTATGTCGCCTCTACATCGTCATAACGCTATGGTTGACGAAACGAATGAACACAACGACCCAACGTTAACCGCGTTCAATAGGTAAGTGCACATGAGCGCAGTCTATACAAAGATGTTGTCAATGGACGATCAATCAGACAGTCTAGCTGTCAGTCAGTCAGGATTTCAGTTTGGGGTGGGGGCTGAATTTGCGGGAGAAAATTTTTCGTATAGTGAGTAGTAGCCTAGTAGCATAGGCGCAACCACCCTATGGGACCCACGGGACGCGTTCCCCCAACTTTTGAGTGGTCCCATTGACTTTATCATTATGGTCCCCCCAACTTTTAGGACGTGTTTCATTTGGTCCCCTCCAACTTTTAGGACGTGATTGCGCCTATGCCTAGTAGGTGCAGTTCAATGTCACTATATATGTGATAACGAAGATCATTATCGACGCCCTCCTCCTCTATCCTGGCTTGGGACTGGCACCGGCAGAGTGCATTGCAACCATGGATCATCAACCATCCAGATTTGACGATGGCCTATGACAGCAGAGCCTGCAGAGGCCGTTTCCCTCGCAAAAAATTCTTTGGCATAATACAGCTCTTTTTAGAGTGCAAACAAAGGCGGAGCTCTAATAATTATAATAAGCCTATTATAGTGTTATAGTGATTCATGGACGTGAAAATCATAGGCGGAGACCTGGGCCGAGAATTGGGGGGGGGGGGGGGACGGAAAGACGCGAGATTTTTCGAAAAATTTCTGACGACCGGCGAAATCTCGAAAAAAAATTTCTATTTTCGCCGCCAAAAAAGTTGATGACCTTTTTTTTTTTTTAGTCATCAGGGCCAAATCTCGACTTTTTTAGTCATCCGGCCACATCTCGACGAAATATTTCTATTTTCGCCGCCCAAAAAGTCTTCACGCTCAAACATTGGGGGGGGGGGGGGGGCAAATGCATGGGCCGTCCCCCCAACACTTTTATTGGTGGGACCGTCCCCCTGTCCCCCCCTAGGTCTCCGCCCATGGTGAAAATACATGTATAGTATACCAAACTGTTTTTAAGGAGTCTATTCAGGCCTGTTATAGGTTTGATCAAGATGAGTTGATGAAACTACGCGGCCAACAGCAGAGGTAACGGGAATTTGTAGTTTTTAGTTAATTATGAGCAGTTACTACCCGGTAGTTGAGCAGTTTCTGCGCGCGATTGGTGATGTCTGGTATAAAACTAATGCTTATAGTAATCTTTTTGAATCTTAGTGACCTTTTTTGTTAATTGTTTAGCTTTTTTATTAATCAGTTAAATACAACAGGCTGCGTTCTGCTAACCTGAATTTTTGTATGAAAGAAAAGTGAATTGAGTTGATACATGAGATTGTGAAAATTTAAATTGTGAACACCTTTTTTAACTATTAAACTAGAGTATTTGAAATTTCATTAACTGACAACTCTAAATTTGATAGTGATGACGGACGACTCCCAAGAACTCTACAACTTCAACAAAAGCAACTTTTTAAGGGGGGGGGGGGGTGAACAACAATAGAAGGGAGTGTTGTGCAATCGAACGGAGTGCCGACGAACAACAAACAACAACGTGAACAACAGAGAACAGAAAACAACGACAACATATAGCAACGTAACAACAGCCGACTCTACGTGAAGTAAGCATAGGCTACGCTGTGTATCCACGTTTACCCTCGTGTACAGCCTCTATTATAGTTCTTGCAATGTTGCAATGGCTAACCCTAAAGCTGCCTTCTCAAACAACAAGCCAATGCGACGTCCACTTTAGACTTCTCGCTTCCAACTTCAATCAGCCCGAGTCTCATCTGGCCTCATCTTACCTCACTTAACCCAGGACAATCCCAGCAATGTCAAGGTCAAGGTCGATGAAAGAAATTTCGTGTTCATAGTCAGAGTAGTCGCTGCCCTCAAAATCATCCTTAATTTTTTAGTGGTGTTGTCGTTACGTTTAATCCTAATTGCTATATCGAACAAGGCTACGAACTGAGATATAATGATAATAATGTTGACGACCAAATATTTATAGATTTGCTAAAGACCATTAAAAGGTGTCTAAAAAACAGACAGAGTTTAAGCCATGAAGAGCTGCGAAAGATCAGATTGTGAAACTTAAGATCATACTAAAGAAAGCAAAGAATCAACCACTTTACCGCTGTTTCAGCGACTTTACTAAAGCCCTTGATAGGGTCTGACATGAACAACTATGGATGACGATGCTCGAAATGGGCTTCCATCTCATCTAGTCCAGCTATTAAGGAACTTGTACAGTCAACAACAGGCGAATGTCAGGACAGATGGCCACACTTCGACATGGTTCAAGCTTAACCCTCGGAGGCTAACCTATATACACCGTGATTCAAAAAAAAGTAAGCCAAATTATTTTTCATATATCTCCAATGCCTGATAACATATCACACTAAAATTTTCCAAATATTTAGAGAATTGGACCAAGAATATGATTCCAAGATTTCATGAGATAAAGTTGAACGGATAAAAAGATATGTATCTTTCAACTTTATATACCGAAATTTCAGTTTACAAGCAATTTTCTGTTAGAATCAATCAAATGTGAGTCAAACTTTTTCAGTCTTTATGGCCTGATAATTAATCATAGTAAAATTTCCCCAATATTTAGAGAATTGAATCAAGAATGGGATTCCAAAATATCAAGTCATAAATTTGAACGGATAGAAAGATATGAATATATCAACTTCATCTCCCGAAACTTCAGTTTTCAGCAAGTCTGTTATGGTGTTCTTTGCGGTTTCGACGCTTGATAGTTCCCAATTTTGGTCTTCAGTGACCCTGGAGTAAAAATTAATGGATCCTATTATCGCGACGTTCTGCTGTCACAACATCCTCTATCTGTAATCAGAAATCTAGCCTCCAGAAGGCTGTTTTTTTCAATAGGACAGTGCCCAGCCCGCAGAGGCAAGGAAACCATTGAAATGCTGACAAGAGAGACGCCAGACTTCGTTTCTCCCACAGTATGGCCTCCGAACAGCCCAGATTTGAATCCTGTCGACCATAAAGTGTGGAGCTTGATGCAAGACCGAGTAGACAACAATCCATGATATAAACGATCTGAAGTAGCGCTTGATGGAAGTGTGAGATGACCTGGACCAGCGGATAATCGACGGCTGTTGCCCAATGGCGCCTGCGCCTCCAGGCTTGCGTGCAAACAGGAGGAGGACATTTTGAGCATCTTATTTAATTAAATAATCAAACCAAACTGTGGGAATCGTGTTGTTATTCAATTCTCTACATATTTGGAAAATGTTAGCATGATTAGTCATCAGGCATTAGAGACATAAGAAAAACAGTTTGACTTACATTTTATTGAATCTAACAGAAAATTGCTTGTAAACTGAAATTTCGGTATATGAAGTTGAAAGATTCATATCTTTTAATCCGTTCAACTTTATCTCATGAAATCTTGGAATCATATTCTTGGTCCAATTATCTAAATATTTGGAAAATTTTAGCGTGATATGTCATCAGGCATTGGAGATATTTGAAAAACATTTTGGCTTACTTTTTTTGAATCACGGTGTACAAAAATCACATATTGGATAACCTGGGGTATATTTTTCACCCCACACCATTTGAGGCCTATGATATAAAATTAGACCATGCTTGATCAAAAATGACACTTAATTTAAGTTCAGCATGGAATTGACAAACTATGAAATGTAACTAAGTTAAAATATTAGCATAATCATCGAGTCTACGGTCAATGTCATCTATAATACACAAGTAACGCTTTGTTGCATGCTTTCCACATACAAAGTTGCAACACATAGGCTAGGTCTATGACATCATCGATTTCAACATTATCTAGCTCCGAGACATCATTACCATCAACAAACTCTTCATAATCATCATCACTATCGTCATTTTCAATACATTGTTATCAATTTTGGCATCAGTTTAGCTGCATTGGCTGCAGATAACCGTCGAACCTCTTCAGCACAAATAAATTATTAATAACAATGGCCGTTGTATGACGTCAGTCACGTGACCAATGACCATGCATTCGAAAAAAAATAAAAATGTGGAATTAAGCAAAAAAATCATCTGTGAGCAGAATGATACACAAAAGCGCATGGCAAAATTTCAAAGCAGTAAAAAAATTCAGGGCAAACACTGACAGTGGGGTGAAAAAAACACCCCAGGTTAGCCTCCGAGGGTTAAGAAAGAAATTCGACAAGTGCATCAACCTCTCCCCATGCTTTTTTTAAACATTCTAACAGAACAAGTAATGCGTAAAGCACTAGCGGAGATTTACCGGTGGATTAAGGATTGGCGGAAAAACCATTAGTAACCGTCCTTATGGCCATAACACCGGAAGAAGAACTCGTGAAACGCGTTGAAAGTGCTGCAGGACAATAATTATGGCATGTCAATTAATGTGGCAAAGACGAAAGTCACGACAAATGCTGAAGAGGTGTTCACAGATTTTGGCGAATGCCGCGAAATTCTGGTACAGATAAATTCTTTTGTCTATTTAGGGAGTAGAGTTACAAAGATGCAAATCGTCCGAGTGACGTAAAATCAAAGTTGGCAATGGGGATGACCATTATGGCCAAACTGACAAAGCTATGGAAAAATAAGTTTACCAGCAACAACACCAAATTACGGTTGATGAAGGCATTGGCGTGGCCGTACGGGTGCGAAGCCTCGACGATGAAGAAGGAGGAAGAAAACCGTATTCAGGCATTTAAAAATAAGTGCATCCGAAAACTATTGGGAATCTCGTGGACAAAAATGATAACAAATGAACAGGCGTACAAATCAGCAGGGACCAGAAAGGCATTATTGGCTCAAACCAATTCTAGACTAGGAAACTGCGATATGTTTTCCACTATTTAATTTCCGTCATCAAATATAACACACCTTCATTACTAATTATTAGTAGTACATATAATTCTATGTTTTAAATGTGTACGTGTCTCGGTTTTTATGGAGGATCGGTTAAAAAAGACACCCGCAAGACAGTAGGCCTATCGAGAGCAATCTGATGACGAGGCAGACCCTGGATTTCGTGGCACGACAGCGTCTCGCAATGGACCGGTCTCGTTGGCACACACATGCTGAAAGCGGCTCGCTTCGGCAATGTTGATTCGTTCGTGTAGTCAACCGTCGCGATGCGACGATGTCGTTTTGACATGACATGACGTCATGACCTATAACAAAATATTATGGAAATATGATGCATGAAGAATAAAAATAAAGAAAATCGAAGCGTTTGAAATGTGGACTTGGAGAAGAGTGGAGATCAGCTGGACGGAACACAAAACAAACGAGGGAGTGCTGGAAAGGATTGGAGCGGAAGGAACAATGATAAAAACAATCAGAGAAAGACAAAAGAAATGGAAAGGACATTTACGCTAAGAGGAGACAACCTGGTAAAAACGGTGATAGAAGGAAAATGGAGGGGAAAATAACAAGAGGAAGACCACGACAGATGATGTTGAATACAATGATAACGAGGATTGGATACCAAAGACTAAATGAGAAGGCTCAGCGGAGGGAAGAGTGGCGACATTGCCGAACCTGCCTAGGGGCAGAGAACCAGAAGAAGAAGAAGAAGTTAATTTGACACCTTAAATTTACCTTTTCTTACTTTTTTATATTGCGAAATTAAAGACGCCTATAAATTTTTCGGGTCCAAAGTATCACGATTTTAGGGCTTGTCGTAACTGAAAACTTATGGTTTGAAGCCCGTATATACATAATTACGCGTCTAGGCAAGACAGTCACTTCATGCCCTGCAAATTATGACTGGACACAATCTCAAGGGACCAAGCCTAGATGACGTTGTAAGGATGATCGCAGTGACCCGTATGTTATAGCCTACGCGGCACAGGAATGGTGATCGAAGGATTTAATTGCTTGACAGCTGGAACGCGCAAGACTGCAGGTCATTTTATTGGACCGTTTGATCCAACATGCACTATCTGCTTGAGGACAACCCTACCTTTGAAGAGTTATGTAGAACGGCGGATTGGAGTTCTCAATGAATACGACACAGGTCGATGGCCGGTTGAAAACAGACAATATTGGATTCAAATTTAGACACCTTTAAATCTTGTCATTCTAATTTATTTAAGTTTACTTTTCGTACGGTTGTCAGATCAATGAATACGCTTCAAAAAACAATCAGGGTATGCAAGAAAATATTGAAAACAAATGATTTTCTAGAGAAATTAGTAGCGCTACTATCGAAATGCTCGAGTTATGGATCGAAGGTTGGACAGAGCCAACTTGTTGCAAAGTAAGGTATGGTAAAGAGAGGAGTTCAAATAGTTGATGGCGTTCAACATATAGATATTCAGTTTCTACACTGTTTTCACGTGGTGCCCGTCTAAAGCCTGGATGGAAGAGGGGGGTATGTCATGACACGACATCGCTAAACAGCATGTTCGTCACATCGCAATACCAAGTAAGTATAGATCAGTGGTTCCCAACCTTTTTGACTTTATGGCCACTTTTTCTTAGTTGAAGGACATAATTATGGGGCCACAAGGCTAAAATTCAATTAACTAAAAGCATATGAAATTGTTATAATTGAATCAAAATAGAATATTTGATGTTATTTATAGACGTCAATAATAGAAAATAATTGTGTATTCTATCTGGTCCAAATTGTCAATTTGTTCATATATTTTTTTAATTGTTTGAGATATGAGAGCCATTTTTTAATACCCGGCGGGCCATTTTTTTACTTTTGGGCCGCGGGTCACGGGTTGGGAAACACTGGTATTGATCATCGTTAGCGGACTCTGAAGAAAAATTAACAACATAATAATATGTTCGCGAATAGACACCTTTATATAAAATCCTTGAGTTTCTATATATACATAGTTTTTATAAACAAATAATTTCTATCAAGAAGTTCAATTGAATCAGCCCCAGAACGTCATATTAAGCACTCAAGTTTCAACGCATTGAAGAAAGCGTAAAATAAATTATACAATGATTATTTCATACAACTCCGCTGTGTTTTTCTCAAGTTATTGGTCGATATAAGGAACAAAGCAAGGACGTTCGCGTCAAAAGGTATCCGCGTAAGTATAAAACTAATCGGAAATTGAACGGTTAGCGCCACTGATTTAATATGCAATACTGTCAAATTTAACGTGTGATGCACCAAGAATGCGTACTACGAAATGCCCGGGAAAAGGGGTTTCCGTCTGTAGGCCTAATGAGAATCTGTCGCTTCCATGGCCGTTGACTTCCCTCTGACCGTACTTTGGAAGCCCAGAATAAATGTTTAACCCCGTAGATCATACCAAGGAATATTTGAATCGCCCTCCTCCTTTGACTTGGCTTGAGACTAGCATTTCCAGGGTGGAGTGACTGGAGTTTCACAAGGTGCGAAAAGTGGTTGTATTTTATCCTGTTAATCGATTCTGTGAAAAGGCTTCGGATTGTCACTGTATATTTTAAGTGTAAGAAATCTGACTCATGAGGACAAATCTTGGGTAATAAGTAGTTTCTGAATCCGACATAAAGGTGTCTTGTAAACCGCATTACCCTGATCATAATCTAAATTATTTTGAAACTCGGTTTATACACCGTCTAACATGTAGAATTCTAATTAAATGCGTGAAAATCACCTATACATAAATCGCATGTATTCAAAGGTATAATTTAAATTCTGTTTAGAAAAATATTGTTGTCGCTGTATTTCACGGCCGGTTGCCGCAAAATCGTATCTACGTTATTGTGATTTTTACTTTTTTCTATTGATGCACTGTTTAACTGTAAAAATGTATATCCTGGGTTCAATAAATTAACTGAATTGAATAAATGAATTCAACTGAATGTTACTCAGTTTATACACCGTCAAAATTCTCATTCAGTTTACTGAATTTTTTATCCCGCACACTTGAAGAGAAGGAGAGAAGTGGAAATTTTCAGAGAGCCAAACAAGGTCAAGTTTCTGGAGCTGCTGGAGTACCTAACTAGATGAACTCTGCTCTTGAAGCATTACGAGAGAGGCAATTGGATAATTATCCAGGAGTGGAGGCAATATAATAACAATAATAAATTACGCACTTTCAACCTGTGATTCAGTACGCAATTTCTAAGACACCCGTTTAAAGTTGTAAAATTCTCAATGAATCCGTGAAAATCGCAAAAACGATAATCGTACTCATTAAAAGACATTATCCGCTAAGAAAATGTTGTCGTCGTTGTATTTAAGGCCTGTTGTCGCAATATCGTATAGCTGCATTAGCGGCCTATTATTTAGTTGGATACCTTGGTGAGCCGTCAAAAGAGCGGTCGGGATAAGTTTGCGCTTTGCACTTAGTCTCAAAGTGGCTCTTTAGAAGTGTTGCGTTTGCTAAAAGTTAGCATTATTCTATTTTCCTTCCTGAGTAAATGCCAGTTATTGCTATCGATTTGACGCAATAACGATGCGATGCCTTCCCGCCCGCCAGAGGGCTAAGATGAAGCCAGTGACATGATGTTAAATTAATTTATTTTGTGTTCCATTTAATTATTGATCTGTGGCTTGTGACCAATCATCGACTCTGACCTATTTCTCTGACCTAGATCGAAGTAGTCACGCGCCGTGTCATGACGCATAGGAGACGTAACATAGAATTTATGCATCTTAAATGACTGGCGCGCCACCTGGTGTCCAATATTGTCCCAGCGCAAACAGGTGTAAATTGTAATTTTCTGCGTTGCCGAGCTTGACCTCAATTAAAGTTCCGCGTCACGTGACAACCAACGAAAGTCATCTCTAGTAGACGCAGAGACCACTTGGTCAGAAGTCGTCCGACTAACGTAGCGTAACTTACCAAATGCAAACTTGTCCAAAATTTCTCGCGATGTATGTTCATGGTATGGTCCACGTCAAAGAAACTGAAAATTTTTACACACGCTATTTCAATTCATGCAAGTTTCGAAGAAAGAAAAATAAACAAAGGCGGACCAATTACAACGCTGGATCGACAATATAAATGTAGACAACATGCAGCGCTATATAAATCCTTTAGATGAATTCTTGAAATGAAGAGGGTGTTGGGACACAAAATAATAACAGCAGTAACAACAAGGAAGACGACAACACCAACAACGACACCACCAACAACGACAACAGCAGCAGCAACAACTGTGATACTGAGTATTATTATTATTATTATTATTATTATTATTATTATTGTTACTACAATTTTTGATGTCAATGGTGTCAATAATGAAATGACGACGACGATGACGACGATGATGATGATGACGACGAAGACGACGAAGATGACGATGATGATAATGGTGATAATGACTGTGTTTATACTTTATAGTACAAAGCATATTAATAATGTTATTATGCATATAATTGTTAAGTAAATCAAAGCAAAACAAGTGCAAAACAATAGAAATGATGACGAAACCAGACCCTGGTTCGGATAAGAACCTCAAAACGACACTATAGACTTGGCAAAGTAACAAAGAACCACAACATAAGGAGAGCGGGTGTTTCTATACGGAGAAGGCAAGAAATCGAGTTCAAAATAATATGCTATTCAATTTTCTTCCTCGGCCCAATCGCGTCTCTTGCTGATGATGAACTATTGATTTCTACGTTATTGATTCAGGTGTACGCTGTACAACTCGTACATGCAGCCTGCATGCGTAAGAAATCCATTTCGCCTTTTAACTTTCAGGTCACGACTGTCTTGTTGACTATAATTTTTTACTACAATTTGCGATTGGCTGCGAGAATATAGGCTACTTATGTTTTGACGAACAATATTAATGTTACACAATGATATTGTAGCTCTCCGTGTTAAAATTACTATCTCGATATGTGGATATCTTAGAATTCTATTTTAGAATGATTTATTTGTTCCAAACAAAGAGAGTACACTAAAGAACCAGGTAATGCAGAGTAGGGCCTATGGTAAAAGACGGTAAGATAAAGGAAGGTGCAATATGTATTGTAAGTGCACTTGTTATAGGACCCCTTCAAGCTCTCTACTCAGAGGCACTCCCGACTACAGCGCGGACACTGCATCGGAGTTTCACGCCGAAGCGCTGAGCAATTGCGAGTGAAGGACTTGCGCAAGGTCCCTACGCGGCGACTTGAGGTGGACTCGAACCTGTAACCTTCCAGCTGCAAGACAACGAACATACCCACTACACCACCGTATTCCCAAAGTGAGGGAGGTTGAGATAAGATGAGTTGAGACTGCGTAAGACAAGCATGGCAATTGAAAGCATCAGCTCATTATCTTGAGCTTAGATGATTTCAGATGAGCTATAATTATGTGAGTTATTTGACCGTTTCTTGGTTGGGAGCGCCTCTGAATAGTCATCAAAATGGCCGCTATATATTTACCATAGACAAATAGATAGACAGAAGATAGATGAATAGATAGATAGGTAGGTAGGTAGGTAGGTAGGTAGGTAGGTAGGTAGGTAGGTAGGTAGGTAGGTAGGAGGGTTACATCTGCGGCCTTGGCAGACACCATATAATATTTGACGCTAAAAACTGTAGCTATACTAATGCCGTTTCCGTAGCTGCTAAAACCGTTGCACAGCTTTGTTGACTTTGAAATATTCAAGCAGCTAACTGATCGTAGTTTCTGCATTCTCGATGTAGTCAAGTGTATTATAATTATAGGCTACAGTTTTTAGCAAATGGGCTGATGCATTTTCGATATTATGTATATAATTATATAGGCCTACGAATTATATATAAGCATCATAATAAGCATTGTATATATTGCATACATATAATTATATGAATTTATGCATAGGCCTATATAATGTATATTAATATAGACCTAGGCCTATATTATGGTTTAAAGTAAACTTTGCACAGTCCTTAAATGTACATTCAAGAGACGTATTGTATTGTCGTCAACGGTCATTGATGTCATAGGAGGAAGTTTAACCATCGAATAACGATAATAATTATTTACGCGTTTACAACTTAATCTTAGGCGTCGACTTTAATTAATTTAGGTCGCGCCATCGATTGCTGCATTTCAAAATTCAAGTACAGTAGTAGCGCTGCACACAGTGCACAGTGCGCTATGAACTATAGCCAGAAGAAATACCGTGAAGCAGACTTCTAAACCTAACTTGTTACAATTTTTATCAGGGATTTTGTCAACGTTTTAGGTTTAGGCCTACTTCAGTCTTGAATTCATTCGATAACCAATAAATTGCCACGCGAGTCAAATGTAAGAAGTTTGGAGTGAAAAGACTACTGGTAAATGCCGTTTCCAAAAATAGACATGACTCTTTGCGATCGATTGATTTCGCTTTGGCGCGCATGCGCACGAACCAAAACCGGAAAGAGGACGCCGAGACGAGATCTCGCCAACGCGAGAGTCTACACGATATTCGGAGCAGTGAACGTCGCCATCTTTGATTTTCTGCCGACAGCCGTGTTTCTGCTGGCGCCTCACGTGACCAGTTACGTCACAGGACCGTCGGCCATCTTGTCTGTCGCCATCGCTGCAGTGGCGGCCATATTGTCTGGTAAGAAGAAGCAATAATGCTATGTTGAACTTGTACAATTAATTCTAATTTACCGGAAATAAAATTATCTGCAGTTGTCATTTCCGATTAATGAATCAAATGATGTCTGAATGGAAGCCACATCTATTGCTTTATATTTTTAATTCATAGATCTGCTGAAGCCATTGAAATAATTAATCAAACCACAACAGAGGTCGTGAACTCAGATTATCAATTATTGCTCAACGCAGTCGTCTGGCGCAAGGTCATTAAGTTTAATAAATGCACGAAAATTCTAATGACAATAATGATAATAGTATTTAAATAATAATGTTGGAAATCAGGGTCATGGAGTTTAATTTGAGTGACCGTCCCCGTGTCCGTCTGGGTATCTGTGTCTGCCTGCAATAGGCATAGCCCATTTCTACCTAGCCCATTTCTACATAGCCCGTTTCTACCTAGCCTATTTCTACCTAGCCCATTTCTACATAGCCCAGTTCTACCTAGCCTATTTCTACATAGCCCATTTCTACATAGCCCATTTCTACCTAGCCCATTTCTACATAGCCCATTTCTACCTAGCCTATTTCTACCTGAAAGGGGCGTGGCCTCGTGACGCATAAGTACGAGTGCGTGCGCAGGCACGGCAGTCACCGAACAGTCAGCGATGGAGTCATCGATCGAGCAGTCACGTCAATGAACACAGTCTTCGAGGAACACAGTGATCGGAAGAAACAGTCAGTGAATCGCCGTGACACAGTGGAAAGACGAGTCGGTCGAGCGTTGCGGGATCGAATCGCGGTGCAGTCAGCAGGAGATCGTCTGAGGAGAAACGCTTTGGAGAGCAGGACGACGATTTGACGACGCTGCCGAAATTCAGCGCCTGCCGACGACGAAAGGCTTGGAGGCCTTTGCGGTGCAACACTGTCGACTCGGGTTCGATTCTTGACCCGCGGTCGTGCTCTTCTGCAACCCGACGCCTACGGACGACCGAAGGATCGGTGATCGTCGCTGTGCCACGACGGGCAGGATTCAACGCCGGATCTGCCAACGCTTCTGACCGGGTGAGCGCAGTGGTTCAGCTTCCGACGCCGACGACACTGAATCGGGTTCGAAACCCGACCCGCTTCACGGACTCTCTGCGTGCGCTGGCGAGGCAGCGGTGATCTGCACGCCAACGACTGCTGATTCGATTCCGGACCTGCTGACGCTGCCGACTGGTGAGGACGGAAGGTTTGGCGACCTTCCGCATCTGACGACGATCGGGTTCGAAACCCGACCCGCTACCCAGATTCTCTGCGTGCGCTGGCGAGGCAGCGGTGATCTACAGGAAGACGACTCGGTGTCCTACAGTGACAATTGCGGTGAACAGTAGTGCAGTGGTTTGAGACGGTAGTGCTCCGAACATTGCTCCGAACATTGCTCCGAACATTTCTGGCGCTATAGAAGTCGAACGAATTGCAGTACGAGTTTTCTTCTTCTTTGACGTCGTGAATAAATGAGTTTCAAGCCTGACGGGCTAGTCGTCAATCTTCAGTTGACGCCGGACTGCACAGACGGACGACTCCGACAGGACTAGGGTTTGGGGTTCGGTCCCTGGTGTTAATTGCCCAAACCTAGTTCCGCTACAAACTGGTACGAGAAGTGGAGTGATTGAATTTCGTCGGACGTCTCGTTACAAACTGGTGAAAGAAGAATTCGTTGGACTTCTTGGAAATTCGGACTCAGCCAGTGGAGCGAAATTCAGCAATGATGTGGAACACTGCAGAGATGGACGAAAACGCCGCTGACCGCCCGACGACTTCGACGCCAGCAGCCGGACGAAGGACGGACCTCTTGGTCGACTACGAGGTCGAGTCCAGCCGCTTCCTGGAGAGAATCGACTTCGACGACGTACCGAAGAAGGATCGCAGAAGTCTGCTGATTTCTGAGAGAGACTCGACCGCCGTGGAATCGAAAGTCTTGGACAGGGTAAGCGCTTTGGAGACGAAAGTCTTGGACAACGCCAGTCGCTTGGTCGGTGAACGGAAGATGACCATGAAACCAACCAAGTTCGATGGGACTGGGTCACTCGAATCGTTCTTGGCGCAATTCGACGTATGTGCACGCCACAACAGATGGACGGCAATCGACAAAGTCGACTTCCTCCGTGTTTCCTTGGAAAAGGCAGCAACGCAGCTGTTGTGGGATTTTGGAGCGCGAACGGAGGTGACGTATGAACAGCTGGTCGAGAGACTTCGTCAACGATACGGCGCGGAAGGTCAAGCTGAGACTTTTCGTGCGCAACTCTACTATCGTCGACAGAGGGCGGATGAAAGTCTGGGAGATTTGCTGCACGACATCCGGAGACTTGTCGTTCTCGCCTACCCGGTGCCGTCGAACGAGACGACCGAGATCGTTGCGAAGGACGCCTTCCTGGAAGCCATCCGTGACCGGGAGCTGTCTCTAAAGGTGAGAGAACGGGAACCGAAGACGATTGACGAGGCGTACCGAACAGCTCTACGCTTGTCGGCGTATCAACAGACTGCAGACCTGGAGGATCGTCGCAGACCTGCGAATCGAGTAAGAGGAACTCAGGAGGCCGACGCCGGAGGACAGCTTCAGTCTCAGCTGGACGACTTCTTCACTGCCCAGCGCAAGTGGCAGCAGGACATGGAAGGAAGAATCTGCCGACAGCTGGAGGAACTCCGAGGCTCGAACAGGACGAACTACAACTCCGCGCCGATGGTCCCGCCGACCATTCCGTCTCAAGGTAACGCATCAGGAAGTCTGGGACGTGGGTCGACCTGCTTCAAATGCGGGTCCCCAGGGCACTACGCACGCCAGTGCCGACAACGTCGACCGTTCCCCAACCGTCGGAACGACGACGAACGCGACTTGGGTCAGCCGACGACCGAGCGGAACGAAGAGACCGTCACCAACCATACAACGAGAGACCGAGCAACAGGCGTGACGAACAACGCGATCTACATCCATGGTGTGATCAACGGACAGCAAAGAACGTGCCTGGTAGACACTGGGTCGGAGGTAAGCCTGGTTCCTTCGTCTGATGTGGATGGTTTGCTGCTCCAGCCTAATAATCGCATTCTCTTGGCTGCTAACGGAACGCAGATAAGGGTTTTGGGTCAGGTTGATGTCCCAATTAGGATTTCTAGAGGCTTTTCTATTGAGACTAATTTTCTCGTCTCTGATCAGATTGGTGAACCAATGCTTGGAATGGATTGGTTGAGACAACACCGCTGTCGACTTGGTTTTGGTCAGGGTGCGCTCTTTGTGGGTAGACGCCGCATTCCTTTGGTTAAGGGAAATGGTTCGCTTTGGTGTCGCAGGGTTATTGTTGCAGAGGAGACAACTGTTCTTCCTCGTTCGCAGTGCGATATTCCTTGTAAAACACAATATCGTGATTTAACGACCACAGCTGAAGCATGGATGACTGAATCAAAAGAAGTTCGAGCTGGATTGCATGTAGCTAGAGTTGTGCTGAATGATGATGATGATAAAATGTGCATTCGTGTGGTGAATTTAAATGAACAGCCTGCTATGTTAACTGCTGATTCACTTCCTGACCTGCGCTTTGTAAATATCGGGAAATCCTTGAGGGCGCATGACTTGCGGGTGCATCCTGCACAATTTGAAAAAGTGACCGGAGGGTCGACCCGAAAAGTGACCGGAGGGTCGACCACAAAAGTGACCGGAGGGTCGCGTCCAGAGACACATTTAGTGGAGAAATTGATGGAAGATGTCTCTGAGGATGTTTCGGCAGAGGTGAAGGAACGGCAGAGGAATTTGTTGGTCGAGTATGAATGCATTTTCTCGACCACCGACCATGATTTGGGAAGGACCATGATTACTCAGCATAGGATTGATACCGGGGACTCTCATCCGGTAAGACAACCGTTGAGGAGGCAACCGCTTCCATATCAGGCTACCATTGATGCGCAACTAGAGCAAATGTTGGTGACTGGAGTTGTGGAACCGGCGATAAGTAAATGTTCTGCAAATGTGGAGAATGATTTGTCTTTGCGGTTTTGCTCGGGTCCGACCCGGAAGGATTTCAGTCCTTTTTCCGAAACTGATGCCTGTCGGAGAGTCTCGTCTTACGCTGTGTGTTGCAGCACAATTGAATTGTATTGTGGTTATGCTCCGGGAAGCATGAGTCTTGGTCGTGCGAGTGAGTCTAGTCTCGCGAGCCGCAGGTGGATTTTGGACTGTGGGCTTTTGTCTTTCGACCCTGGAGGGTATTGGTCGGATTTGGGTCGACTGAACTTGGAAGACGGAGTGGCGACGTCTACAGGCCGACCACGACGCAACGTTGGCCGTCCTGTTCGATTCCAGTGAACGTCGAAAGAAAGTTAATTTAATTATTATTGGGTCGTGCCTGGCCCGTGTTTTTATTTTTTTGAATTGATTGTAAAGCCGTGCGAGGCTTTTATTTTCTCTAATTGTCTGTAACTTGTGTAATTAATTGCACATGTCGTTTAAAAAGAAAAAAAAAAGAAAAAAAAGAGAAGAAAGAAGGGGGGTGTGCCCAACAAAGCACACCGTACCCAAAAAGAAAAAAAAATAGAGAAATAAGCCTGAAAAAAAAAAGAAAAAAAAAAAAGAAAAACAGGCGAGAAAAACGAAAAGGGGGTTGTGACCGAGATGGCACTTCGCACCCGTAAGAAAAGAGTCGAACGAAATGGGGGTTGTGCGAAAAAGCACATCGCACCCGATAAGGGTTTTGCAATGTTGTAATTTGATGTTTTCATAATGAATCGCTGCGAAGGATTTCGCTGAAAAACCAAATGTACCGAATTCATCAAATAATGAGAAACTGTATTATTTCGATTTTGTGTAGACAGAAGTAATGTGGTAAATTTTTGTAGACGTTGGCCACTGATTACGTTTTGGAGGATGTTTAATTACTTACTCCAAGTGGGACCTTGGATTGCTTGTGGGGGAAGCGTGTTGGAAATCAGGGTCATGGAGTTTAATTTGAGTGACCGTCCCCGTGTCCGTCTGGGTATCTGTGTCTGCCTGCAATAGGCATAGCCCATTTCTACCTAGCCCATTTCTACATAGCCCGTTTCTACCTAGCCTATTTCTACCTAGCCCATTTCTACATAGCCCAGTTCTACCTAGCCTATTTCTACATAGCCCATTTCTACATAGCCCATTTCTACCTAGCCCATTTCTACATAGCCCATTTCTACCTAGCCTATTTCTACCTGAAAGGGGCGTGGCCTCGTGACGCATAAGTACGAGTGCGTGCGCAGGCACGGCAGTCACCGAACAGTCAGCGATGGAGTCATCGATCGAGCAGTCACGTCAATGAACACAGTCTTCGAGGAACACAGTGATCGGAAGAAACAGTCAGTGAATCGCCGTGACACAGTGGAAAGACGAGTCGGTCGAGCGTTGCGGGATCGAATCGCGGTGCAGTCAGCAGGAGATCGTCTGAGGAGAAACGCTTTGGAGAGCAGGACGACGATTTGACGACGCTGCCGAAATTCAGCGCCTGCCGACGACGAAAGGCTTGGAGGCCTTTGCGGTGCAACACTGTCGACTCGGGTTCGATTCTTGACCCGCGGTCGTGCTCTTCTGCAACCCGACGCCTACGGACGACCGAAGGATCGGTGATCGTCGCTGTGCCACGACGGGCAGGATTCAACGCCGGATCTGCCAACGCTTCTGACCGGGTGAGCGCAGTGGTTCAGCTTCCGACGCCGACGACACTGAATCGGGTTCGAAACCCGACCCGCTTCACGGACTCTCTGCGTGCGCTGGCGAGGCAGCGGTGATCTGCACGCCAACGACTGCTGATTCGATTCCGGACCTGCTGACGCTGCCGACTGGTGAGGACGGAAGGTTTGGCGACCTTCCGCATCTGACGACGATCGGGTTCGAAACCCGACCCGCTACCCAGATTCTCTGCGTGCGCTGGCGAGGCAGCGGTGATCTACAGGAAGACGACTCGGTGTCCTACAGTGACAATTGCGGTGAACAGTAGTGCAGTGGTTTGAGACGGTAGTGCTCCGAACATTGCTCCGAACATTGCTCCGAACATTTCTGGCGCTATAGAAGTCGAACGAATTGCAGTACGAGTTTTCTTCTTCTTTGACGTCGTGAATAAATGAGTTTCAAGCCTGACGGGCTAGTCGTCAATCTTCAGTTGACGCCGGACTGCACAGACGGACGACTCCGACAGGACTAGGGTTTGGGGTTCGGTCCCTGGTGTTAATTGCCCAAACCTAGTTCCGCTACAATAATAATGCTAATAGTTTTAAATAGTAGTGCTTTTAATGCAACCGCCATCACCAACGCCGATGATGACGACGACGACGACGATGATGATGCTGATAATAGATATAATAATAGCTACAATAATAATTGTTGTAAATAGCAGTAGGTCTACTACAGAGGCGGATGCAGAAATTTTCAAAGGAGTGGCCAAAATTTTCGGTCTTGGAACAGAGGAAAATTTTGTCTTGGTCACCGAAAAATCTGCTGACCTTTTTTTACTCATTTGTCGAATTCCCAAGGGGCCATGGCCGGATTTGCTCCCCCTGGATCTGCCCCTGGTCTACTACTAATACCACCACCGTCGCCGCCAATAAGAATAATAATAAAACGTCAGTCCGACCTAATTCCCCTTCTTTCTTTTCCCGATACACCTTCGTCTTTAGCGAAATATAGCCGACTATTCAAGCAACCTTATTATAGCACACAAACCACCAATTGATCTCGTTACAATTCGACTCCACAGTCGTTGTTACACAGTACAGTAATTGTATAATGACGACATAAACAACCGAATTCAGTCTAAATTGCATTACACAAAACCACGAAACTGTTTAATTGAGGTTCAATGTTGTCTATAATACACGTAGAATCGTCCATGTTTGTTATCCGATGGGGCACGCTTGGGATGGGTACGCCATAATTTTGGAAGCGAGTTGGAAGATTGAAAGGTCAATGAATCGAGAATAATTATCCGTGGTTCGGATGATACGACCACCTATTTCCCACAAGCCCCGATCACGTAGAATTGATGCAACCTTTGCATGCAGAACACGGAATGCCTGAAAAAACGGTGGAACACACATAATTATACTCAGCACCGTGCCTTTTCTGTCGTTGGCCCTATAACCTGGAATGGGCTTCCTGTGGAACTACGTCTTGTGCCTAGAGCCTTTGAGACTACGTTCTACTCTGCTCTTAAAACTATTCTTTTTAACCGTGGTTGGGTCGGAAGCGCTTCTGAGTAGATACTCTTGAAGAAGCGCTATATAAGTGTTTGAAATGAATGAATGAATGAATGAAATGAATACTGACCGGGGAACGTTGTTGCAATTATACCCGAACGCTTTGTTGCGGTTACAATTCTGAAAGTTGCACAATGCACATGGAGATACTTACACATGTATATTTCTGTCCATTATTTTAGCTACCGAAACAGATTTATGCTTGGGGAACTAAAGGAGGGATTTTGTGGTTTACTGCTAATTAGTCCATTAATAATTGATTAGGATAATTTTTATGTATCAACATACTTAGCATGAGAATTACTGAGCACTATTATTCCCGAAGTGATTTGTATTCATTTTTGTTTATTACGAGGCTCATTTTTGGACGGAGAACTATTATTGGCAAATTGACATTTATTTTATTATGCCTTTTATGTAATAAAATGTGCATTTAGGTCATTCATTGTACCTGCTATAAGTAAGGCCCGAAGTTCAGCTTTTGATTGAAGGCACGTGCAGTTAATTAATCAATTAATTCGTTCAGTAATTGATATAGAATATAGATGAAAAAATGGACGAAATGAAGAGCTATTCATTCTTTGCTTCATCCATTCACTCGCTATTTCTATCTTTTCTTCATTCAACCTCTGAGCAGATTTGTAACAAGTTTAATTGCATGAAAGCCTGCAATACTTTCACCTGGCCAACTGATCCTTATGCACTGTGCAGTGTGCAGTCTCCTCTATAGGGAGAGGATGGTTAAGGCAAATGTTATTACTGAGTCAATCCTTCCATAAACAATACATCCTTTGTGTTTCTTGTCTGCACCAGGATTCTCCTTCCTTGACCTTCGCTGTCGCCTCTGGAAGTCAACCACATCGACGCAGGACGCCATCTACTGCACCGGAAGTGAGGTCTCGTCCTTCGCCGTCGCCTGGTCCTCGACGGCCAAGTCCCTGGCCCTGACCTCGGCCTTGGTTCGCGGCTGCTCTCAGAGCCTCAACTACCTGATGGGACAGCGGCTGACCGTGCTCTCCCTCTCCCTCTTCTCCTGGGTACCGACACCCAGGTCCCATGTCGTCGACGTCCTCGGGTTCATGGTCTGCATGGTCATCTGGGCGTTGGTGGCTCTGAGGCTGGTGCTTCGTCCGTCAAGGATGGTGCTCGTGGGGTTCAGTCTGATCGTCGTCGCGGTGATTGGGGTTCTGACGGGGGCTGCGGTGATGGTCTTCGATGGGGAGAACTGGAATGGGGTGGAGAAGTTCTTTCCAGAGGGTTACACAGGGGTAAGTAGATCCGAGGCATCAGTACTACAGATTGTTAGGGTTGGGCAGAAGGGTTTTGCTTACGTGGTTAGCCTTTGTAAGAGGATGGAGAAGCTTTTTGTACGTACGCATCTACGCATGGTTGGTGGTTCTATAATGTTCCACAAAATGTATATAGAGTTGCAACAGAGCAAAGAGGTCGAAAATACGATATTAAATTTACGAACTTACTATGTGGGCATTGGGCAGACCCTTACGGTTCAGCCATAACTTGGGCTAATACAATACACACAACGTTGTAACGGACTTGATAAATGACCCATGGGACAATGGTGATCACTTATTCATAACCATCGCCGACAAAGACCAGTGATAGTGATAATGATGACCATGCATGGGGAACTCTACGAATGCCTGCGCTACGATAGAGGTTGGCTAAATTACTACTTGCTTACAACTACAGTCCTCAGGTAATGTTCTCAAAATGGATGTAGCCATAGGAATACACACTATATACACAGCCGAATCTTTTATTGGATGACGGCGCCTCACAAGTCCTGTTAACTACAGAACACAATCATGGCCTGATTTATTAGACTTGCAGTCTCTGGTCTTCCGGTCATTTAAAAGACGACGTTATACCAAAGCTCTTGATGCATGGTACGTGACCTGCTCGTAGATTTTGTTAGCCCAGTGATGTTTGCACGGATGTCATTTTGTATTCAAAGTATGTCCTTGATACAAGAGATCGGATGATCTTTTTTAGAAGTTGTCTCTCTTCAAGATGAAATCACACATCGACCTTCTTCAAACGTGTATGCATGTCTTTGTGCGTCTGTTAGTATATATATAATAGTTCTATTCAGGTTTTATGCGTGCAGGTACAATGTAAGTAGGCAAACAGCATGCCAGTATGAACGACTCTTATGACGAATAAATTAAAATAGCAAACAAAGATCTAGAGTTAGCCAATGACTGGTTTAAAGCCAATAAACTTTCTCTTAACCTATCGAAAACTAATTACACACACACACACACACACACACACACACACACACACACACACACACACACACACACACGCACACGCACACGCACACGCACACGCACACGCACACGCACACGCACACGCACACGCACACGCACACGCACACGCACACGCACACACACACACACATATTGTATATACAATCATACATGTACATATTTATATCACTGTGCATGCGTGTGCATTTCTTGTGTTTGAACGCATGTCTATAATTATATTTTATGTTTATCATCGTCCAAAATGAAAACGTCCACTGTGATGATGATGACCATGATGATGACGATGATGATGATGATGACGACGACGATGACGATGTTGATGATGATGATGACGACGACGATGATGATGATGACGACGACGACGACGATGATGATGAATGCCGTATACTAAAAATGGTGAAGCCATTCATCGGTTACAGTAATTATAAGCTTACCTTTCAATAACAATTACCTTTCAATAACAATTACCTCTCAATAACAATTACCTTTCAATAACAATTACCTTTCAATAACAACTACCTTTCAATAATAATTACCTTTCAATAACAATTACCTTTCAATAACAATTACCTTTCAATAACAATTACCTTTCAATAACAATTACCTTTCAATAACAATTACCTTTCAATAACAACTACCTTTCAATAATAATTACCTTTCAATAACAATTACCTTTCAATAACAATTACCTTTCAATAACAATTACCTTTCAATAACAACTACCTTTCAATAATAATTACCTTTCAATAACAATTACCTTTCAATAACAATTACCTTTCAATAACAATTACCTTTCAATAACAACTACCTTTCAATAATAATTACCTTTCAATAACAACTACCTTTCAATAATAATTACCTTTCAATAACAACTACCTTTCAATAATAATTACCGTCTGTTTTCAGTTGATGTCCGGTGCCGCCATCTTCTACCTTTCTTTTACCGTCTTCGACCGTCTTTCCAGTTCCATTGAATACAGTTCTCCCAAGTCCATCCAGCTCCACCTGCGTTCCTCCCTCCTGGTAGTGGCCATCATGGGTCTCTTCCTCGCTGGTTCATCCACCATGACATCCTCCATGTCATCGAGGTCCAACGTCACCACAGAGCAACCGCTCTCCGAGGCGTTCGAGGCTTCCGGTTCCAGCGTCTGGACCAAGTACCTCGTCTGCGTTGCGTCCATGATCTTCCTCACTCCGAGCATCTTTGTCCAGTTCGAGAGGTCCGTGGAGACCGTGGAGGACCTGGCGCGCGATGGTCTCATAGGTCGGACCCTGGTCTCCGAGGATGGCGCGCAGGAGAGGTCAGTCGTCATCTGCTTGGTCCTTGGCTGCCTCTGTGCGTTGGGATGTGCCGCCTTGAGTATCGTCACGCTGTGCGAGTTGGCGGCGGTTGGCGCGTTGGTGGAGCATCTCGTTGTGATCGTCACGGTTCTTGCGATACGGTTCCGTGCAGATGATGCTGGGAATGGTACGGAGCAGGGAGGAGGAGGAGGTGTTGGTGCCGCAAGAGATGCGAGGAGGGGAGATGGTGGGAGGTTGTCGTTACCCGGTTTTATGTGGATAAAGGAGATTGGAACGCAAGTGGACAGTATCGAAGAAGGAGAAGTCGGTAATGGAGAAGTTGGAAAAGGAGAAGTTGGAAATGAAGAAGTCGGGAATGGAGAAGTTGTGAATGGAGAAGTTGCGAATGGGGAAGTTGGATATGGAAAAGGTGACGAAGTTGAAGCAAACGAAAATGACCCAGGTTACAAGCAGCTGTCAGAGAACCTCGGAGAAGAATTCGGAGAAGTGAAAACAGGAGAAGAACAGCCAAAGATCGAGACGATTAACAGACTTCACGAATCGTCCAATTCTTCTCCTTCTCCCTCTCCCTCCGAGGCACAATCATCCACCACTGGCGCAACCGAAGACAGTTCCAGCACTACCGGAGACTGTAGCGTTTCGAGTGGAAGTGTTCCATCGAGCACAGAGATCGGCGAAATCCACCCAATCCCTTCGGAACAATCTCTAATTCCTTCTAAGTCCATCGTGTTGAACAGTTTCGAAAACGAAGATTCCGCCACCGACACAGACATTGATGCTATTGTCGACGAATATCTCAGAAGCCGACAAGACTTTCTTCACCCTAACCCCATTTCCCCCTCAAATCCCCCACAACCTACCCACACTACATATCGGAAAGCGCGTCTCTCCATACTCCTATACGTCACGTCATGTCTCGCCTTCGCAGCCATCTTGGCGCATGCGCAAAGCCACGTAGCGGCGGGACATCCGGTTTGGATCGTTGCTATGGTGATATCGATTGCGGGACTTCTGGTGGGGTTCGTCTGGCTTAAGCGTCAACCGGAGGAGGGTGACGAATCAGGCGAAGAAGAGAAGAGGTTGAGAGTTCGAAACCTGTCGTTGATTTACGTTTCCGCCATTCTAGTCGTTTGTACGATGTTGGTGACGCAACAGGATGTGACGTCAGCAGTATTCGGGATATGGTCGGCGCTTGGTGAGTAAACGCAATGATGATGACGACGACAATGATGATGTTGATGATGACAATAATAATAAATTGACAAACCATCATTCCGAAGACTTATTTAGCACCCCTTCAAAAGTCTACTCAGCGGCACTCCCAGCCCAGCCACAGCTAAAAAGATAGGTCTTGAGCAACTGGTAGAAAGCAGGCAAATTATTCCGAGGTATACTAAGCGTAGTGCAAGCGGGAGCCCATTCCATGTGGACGGGCCAACAACCGAGAAGGCTCGACGCTGTCTAGTAGTATATTATGTCTAACAAAAAATAAATATTAGGCATACGGTAAAATGTAGGTTTTTGTAGATGGTTTTAGTCTTTAGCTAATTAACCTCAGTCTGTTAGGAGGTGGAGTAGCGAAGCATATTTGTGCGTACGGACGGGTTCCACAAAATGTACGAGCTAGGGCCTATAACAGAGAGAGGATGTAAACATACGGTTTTTTGGACGTTACAATTATATGAATGGGCCATTACCTTGCAAACCAAGCATTATCTGCATTCTGCAAAGATTGATGGCTGATGAGTCGAGCAATTATGCGTGTCTAGTAAAAGCAGACAATTTGGTTCGTCAAAACAACGAAACAACTCATTAACCGGATCAACCAATCCCGCGATGGCTTTTCCTTTAACGCCCCGCCGACCTCATTTTCTCAGACTCATGCACAAAGTCATCATGACTTTTGTATGTATTGGGCGTCTTGCGCTGCTAGTCCAACCGTGCTCGGAGTTCTCTCAGTTGTAGACAAGGAACACAGGCGTGTAGAGGGCGTAAACAGGAACACAAAATGACAAGCGAGTTCTGTAGAGGTGTAACAGTTGATTCGTTTATTCTGAAATAATAATGGCTTTGCATTCGATTAAAGGTCATCATTAATACCAATTGATAAATTCCAAGTTCGCGCGAAGAGGTTATTGTTCAATTTATATCATGGCAAAAATATCTCCCTCCTCCTTTACCCAGGCGTGGTACTGGCATTGACAGAATACTCGGAAAGTGAGGATTTGCTTATATTGAAGCGAATCATTATGCGCTTACAAGCAATCGCTAGTTTCAGGGACAAATTTTTTGGTGTCATTTCGTACACCTTTCTTTGTTTGAAACTTACTCTATACAAGTAAATTCATACAAACATTAGGCAATAGTATGGATAGCCTATAAAAGGCGTATTATAAGAAACGCAATAGCTTTAAACGACTTCATTGCCCTTCGATGGCGTATGACGGTGTCAAGTCCTTTGACAATATGAATAATAATAATAATATTATTATTAATAATTATTACATAATAATAATAATAATAATAATAATAATAATAATTTTAAAGAAATAATAATAATGACAACATTAATCTCGGTAGCAGTCCAACGTGGGAACGCCATCTGCTTCTCTTCCACATTGCCTTTGTAACAATGCTATAGTAATAATAATAATAATAATAATAATAATAATAATAATAATAATAATAATAATAATAATAATAATAATAATAAAGGCCTGATTTTCTGAACACTCACAAACAGCTCCAAGCATAATTTTTATAATAATAATAATAATAATAATAATAATAATAATAATAATAATAATAATAATAATAACAATAACAATAATAATAATAATAATAATAATGATATAATAATAATAATAGCGACTCCGAGTATACTCCGATGACGCCCGGAGCAATGATATTGACGCCCACAATGTAAACGACGTAGGAGTTCCTCGGAACCGCAAACCGAGCGTCGTGTGTCTCGTAAATCGAGTTTTATCGTCGGCGATCATCAGATGAGATACTAAATTGTATCCGTGTGTTGTTCAACTGTTCAACTGTTCAACTGTTCAACTGTTCATGGCGCTGTGCGTGTCTGTGTCAGCATTTGAAGGTTCTTCGAGAATTAGGTTTTGCTCCACATCCATGAACCCAAACTGTCCGTCTAAATTTACACGGTTGTAGAGGTCAGAGTTCAACGAACAAAATGTGGCCGTAAATGAATGACTCCAGTTACAGGCGTATATATATAATAATAGACATAATTATTTATACATAGAGTGTGAGACAGGCAGATAAACGGACAGGCAGACTGACAGAAAGACAGACAGAGACAGACAGACAGACAGACAGACAGACAGACATACAGAGACAAAGATACTGACAGACAGCGGCGCCCGCAGGATTTTTTCTTGTACCGTACGCACAGAATTTTTCGATGTAGCGGGAACAGGGAAAAAATGTTCGTGAAAGCGAAAGTCGCCGAAAAAACTGATGACCTTTTTTTTTTTTAGTCATCAGCCAAAAATTTCCCGACAACATACCTTTTCCATCCGCCGAAAAAACTGATGAAATTTTTTTTAGTCATCAGTCAACAAATTTTTTTAGTCATCGCGCTGTACGCACTTGCGTACGTGCGTACGTCTGCGGGCGCCGCTGCTGACAGAGACAGTGACATTATATAATATATTGTTGTGTCGGAAGTTAACGATTAATTAATTATTTTATACATGCATAATCGTTATTTGGTTTTGCCTATAAATTTATTTTCGGCGATTAATCTCAGGCCGCTTGTTGTAGTCGATTAGGTGCCAAGTATTAAATAATATGTAGAGACGGCTAAACCTTTAATACAACGCTGCACGTAAAGAAAATTCAGCAAAAATGTCCTATAGGTAAGAGAGCCAGTGCAGTGCATACCGTTTGCACTCAGAGACTCGGCCAAACTTGGGAATGCGTCCTACGAGGTTGGGCACTCTTGCCCCCACCCAGTTAGTATGCTGTCAAGCCATGACACTGCAAACGCATACAATTATGCGTTTACGTAATGAAAGTGATTGACATCGTGAGCTATAATTATTTCTTTAAGACATTAATCAACGATCTCTTAAGACACCTTTTAATTGTTTTTATATAATGCTATAAATTAATTTCCTCTCGAATTTGTATAATAGGGAACGACTTGTTTTTTCCAGAAAACATCAGTCATATTAAGAGTCTTAAAACCAGTGATAATATTATTGTTAAACAAATAATTTCAGTTAAAAAAGAATTTTATTTAGCGTTCCATAGAGTTATCTCATCAAAAGCGCTCGCAGTCGAACCACGGCTAAATAATGCAGTTTTCAGGTTTGAACGTAGCGGTGCGATCTCTAGGAGACCATACAGGTTCTAGGGCCAGCCACTGAGAAAGCAATTCAGCATTGTCGAGATTATTATGTTGCCTGCTAATTAAAAGAACCCAGCCGTGCTGACATGCCAGTTTATTAAGACTTAATAATTGGTTGAAGGAAGACATTGGAACTGAAAACTATTTAAACGAGACAACCAATGTAAACAATTTACCAAGTAACTAATAAATATAGTAATAAATAATAACAACAGTTTATTTGAAAAAGAGTTAAACAATAGGCTTAAATAATGATAATTTTGGAATTTTCCATTAACACACACACACACACACACACACACACACACACACACACACACACACACACACACACACACACACACACACACACACACACACACACACACACACACACACCTACGCGCACACATACCCCCCACCCACACACACGCAAACATGTATACATACACACCCACACCCCCACACACCCACCCACCCACCCCACAAACACACACGCAAACATGTATACATACACACCCACACCCCCCACACACACACCCCCCCCCCACACACACACGCAAACATTGTATACATACAAATGTTTTTAATCAAAGTGAATCGATGTAAACTATTAATTCCTGGTTCTTCTTCAATTAAGAAAATTTAATCGTTAACAGCCCTAACAGTAAACGAAAACTAAAATTATGTTTAAAATTAATATGTTGACTTTGCGAGCTGTACGCACGCCTTTGCACGCCTTATATAATAATAGTTCTACGCTCAAATGCCGTACACGGCGACCACGTCGTTATACTTCACAGCATGATAAACGTCAATGACATTATCGCCGCGTTTTTCTCCTGCTTCCAGGATTGATCATATACGTTATCTGTGGAGTGCGACGCAGCGCCAAAAACCCACCGCCAGGAGGCCATCTTGTGGACGAAGCGACGAGTCTCCTGACGACTACGTCATCGCCAGTTTGCCGAGAAGACAAGCGACGTCATCGTAAATCCTTTATCTTCGGAGGCGATCTTTTCAATGAGTCTTCTTCAACCGTTCCGTAAACTCATCGCTAGGCGGCGTCGTTCATTTGCAATCAACATCTGTCCATTGATGGTTGCACACCACGTTTTTCGAGATTCATTTTCTATATAAACTATTCCAGTCGATTGAAATCTATTCAATGCACAAACGCATGGACAAAATTTAATTGTGCACCTTTGTCTCGTCGTCCTTATTATAATAATAATAATGAAAATATAATGAGAATCGTAATTAGTTCAAACTCAACGGTATTTTGTGTTGACTCTGCACACCATAAAAATTTTGTTGAAGTACACATTAAATAGCTTTAAATAATTACTGTCGATGTTAACACTGCTTGTTGTCATTTTTGACATGGTCGATCACAAAATTTTGCTATCCAGCGCCTTGAATCCTCCTATGGTATTAAAGGTGTCCCTCTCCTATGGCTTCAATCTTACTTGTCTGGTCGTTCCCAAATGGTTATAGCTGGTAATTCCAGATCTAACTGTGTGCCGGTATTTTTTAGGAGTTCCACAGGGATCAGTCCTTGGACCCCTAATCTTTATTCTGTACACGGCTGATGTTATTTCTCTGTTTCCAAGTCACTCTGCTACTGGTCACCTCTTTGCTGATGATGTTCAGGCCTATGTTCATGGTTCTCCCTCTACTCAACTCATACTAGTTCGCCGTATTGAGGCACTTTCCCATGATGTGCACCTGCGGATGTCTTCAAATCGCCTTTCACTCAATTCTAACAAAACTCAACTCATCTGGCTTGGCACTCCCCAGCAAATAAAAAAAATCGACTTTTTGCTTCTATCTCAGACCTTTCCTCAATTTACATTTTCAACTTCTGTTCGTGACCTAGGTGTCACTCTTGACTGCTCGCTGACATTCTCAACACATGTAACCAACCTTACGCGCTCCTCTTACTTTCACCTCCGTCGTCTCAGGTCCATTCGCAGATCTGTCTCCCTTTCAACTATGACATCAATAGTCCATGCATTTGTTAATGCTGCTGCTCGATTAATTGCTCGCCTTCCTAAGTACTCTCATATATCATCGTTTATGATTAACCAACTACACTGGCTTCCTCTCTCTGCCCGCATACAATATAAAGTCCTTTCTCTGGTACTCAAATCCAAACTGGGTCTTGCACCGATGTATCTCAGTGATCTCATTCGTTCTCCTCTATCAGCATCTTCTCATCGACCTCTCCATTTTCTGGACAGGGCTGACTTGTTTATTCCACGAGCTAGGACCACTATTGCTCAAACTCAATCCTTCACCATCATTGGGCCCTCTTTGTGGAATTCTCTTCCCTCCACTCTGCGTGGGACTCTACTTTCAGGATCGTTATCTACATCTCTCTCTCTTCTTAAGACCTATTTTTTCTCCAGGGGTTATCGCACTGGGAGCGCTACTGAATGGCCTTGGTTATGAGCGGCGCTATAGAAATTACTAATTACATTACATTACATTACATTACAACTGTTGAATCAGTTAGTGCGTTTTTCTAGTAAAACTTCACACCTCGTTTAGCATTGAAACTCATTCTATAAGAAAAATCACTCGGTCTCATTTGCACTAATAGGAAGCTACTGAGCAGAGAACTGGACGCGGTGTTGGTTGTTGCTGTTAAGCTAAACTAGGCTGCAGAAATTACTAATTACATTACAATGAGAATTACGTCTATTTATAATGAACGCAAGAAAATGTCACCGGACGACTATAATAATTATAGAGAGTTTTATATAGACTAAAGTGGAAATTCGTAATTGGATATTTACTTTGCGCACCGATATACGTACCGATCTAGTCGAGATTGTATTGTATTGTATTGTATTGTATTGTATTGAGATGATGTATGTGTGAAAAGGGTTACTGCAACGTGTATGAAAATAATAATACTAATATATATATATATATTTATCAAGTGACACCAATCTATTCTGACGTAGGCTGGATCACCTGATCTACATGCATTTTAAACAGCGCCGTAATTTTAAATGATGCAACGTATCAGTACTACAGTACTACTGCCACTGTTCTTGTTGCCACCGCCAACGCCACCGCCAACGCCACTGCCACGGTCACCGCCACCGTTACCGTCACCACCGCCTATTGTTTCAATCTGAGAATTTTCCAAAAGGAAAGGAAGTTTCCAAACTGAATGGCTGCAATAATTATCGTAGCAATCAATTTTTATTTTCATCATCGTCATCACGAATATATTATTTATAACAATTCGATTGAATCAACGTCAATGCATCAAACTGTCGCGAATAGATTTCGCTTCACAATCACAATTATTATAATTATGTAGGTTGTTTGCAATGTTTATTCTAGACACCCGAATAAATGATAAAATTTCCTAATAAAGTGTCATCGTGCAAAATTAATGACTGTGATGCCTCCTGCCTGTTCTGCTCCACGATCCAACAATTAATTTATAGATTACTCTGCTTATTGTTGAGATATTATTTTGCTCCTTATTTGTTTTAGCACAAAATAATGATCGATGCTTTCAATTGTCTTCGACTGTCACAGCAACCCATTGTTGTTGTTGTTGTTTTTTTGGCATTCCTATTGCTCGCCTACTCGTGCTTATTCATTAGCTCTGATGTTTATGATGATAATTATGACCGCCTCGGTTACAACGTGTTGGTGGCTTGATTGGCAGGCTGAGGTAGTAGTAGGCATAGAAATGTCAGTTTAACGAACCCTACTCCTTTATGAATCTTGAGACTGCCACTCTGTCGGGGTTCGAACAGTGGCGGAGTAAGGTGGAGTTGTGAGGAGGAATCTATAGTTCAACTTCAGCTTAATATGACAGCAGAGGTCTTTCCCATCGATTGAAATATGATTGATTGGACATAATTATTATTTCAGCTCTCAATTATGCGGAGTTAAGCGCAGTTTTACCTATCATACGTTACCATTATACTTGGGTTGGTTAGTTTCGTTATATAGTCAAGGCATAAAGCTTAAAAAGGTGTATAAAATAATTTTTATTTAATTAATTTATTTGTTTATATCTTGCATCTTCTATAGCGTCCCTCAAAGCTAACTACTCAGAATCGCTTCAGACTAAAGCGCGTACACTGTATCAATGATTCACGCCGAAGCGCACGAGCAATTGCAAGTGAAGGACTTCCTCAAGGTTCCTACCCGGCGACTTGAGTTGGATTCGAACCTGGAACCCTCCTCCGGCTCCAAGACTCCGAACCCACCACTACACCATCACGCCTGATTGATGGATATGACCGCTTTTAAATTGTATATTATCCTGTGTTTCATGTAGGCCTAATATTAGATAAACGTTTTGTTCCTTCCGAATAATATCCTCGTGTAGGCCTTTCATTGTCTTTTGTCGCCCATTCTTCTCCCAACACTTCTCTTCTTCATTGCAGAGCGTCGGGTTCTTTGCGCCGGGGATTTTCTGTGGTATATAAGCACCCACAAAATCTCGAACGCTCCCCGTTTGAGTGGCGCACATTACACATGATAAATAGATCTGAACTTTATAAGTCACTTCGGTCACTTTTCTTTGGTTGTGACTGGACTGGGCTCACTTCTGAGTAGGTTTTTCTGTAGAGGCGCTATTTGAATTCTCGGAATGGATGAGCGAATGAATGAATCGCCTCTCACAATTAGCAATGAATGAATCGCCTCTCATAATGAACAATGAATGAATCGCCACCCACAATGAACAATGAATGAATCGTCTCTCACAATGAACAATGAATGAATCGCCTCTCACACCGATTGTTTTAACTTGTGGTAAGGTAAGGGGCGAGACGCTGAAACATATAGCTTGTCCGCATAGGCACTGAAATTATTTAATTAATCGTGACCATCGGCTGCAGAAATTTAGACAGTATACGGTAGGTTAACTGTTCTCACAACGGCCAACATTAAGAGACGAGGCTTAGAAACCTTTTTAACTATGCACCCATGGTTATAAATAACCCTAAATAAACTACGTGCAAGTGGGAAATTAACTAAATGGCGCATAATTACATGTATGTTGAGGGGAGAATCGCTCTGGAGGACGGTACTCGAGGAAAAATGGAGGGAAAGAAACCACCAGGAACAGCAAGATGGATGATGAGGAACTGGTTAATGGACAGAGAAAATGGACGATTATATGAAGAAATCAAAGAAAAAGCACAGAATAGACAATAATGGTGTCGTTGGAATTTTGGACGATCAGCCTATGGGCAGAACATTAAAGAAGAAGATACAAATGAAGCGTTACTTACACACGACATTTGTTAGAGAACAGACCCGCAGTTAGCTCTGGAGTAATGGTAGCGCGAAGAATAAGTCAGACGTGTGTCTTCAGTGGTATGCTTGGGTGATAGGAAAGAATGTGGAACAAAGGATATTGGTCTTCGAAAGAAAGCGCTATAGAAAAATTCTGAAGATAACATGGACACAGAAAGTTAGCAACACTGAGCTATGTAACAGACGAATACACCTAAAAGAAAACATCATGCAGTAAGTGATCCAGAGAAAGCTAGGATTGTTTGGACACATCTGTAGAATGAGCGACGAGAGAAAGATCAAATCGCTAATGTTCGGACGAATGGATGGTACATATAGGATAGGAAGACCTCGCAGAGGGTGGCTAGGCGACATTACAGGATGGGGCAGAAGCGCTCCCGACTACAGCGCGGACACCGAATCTGAGTTTGACGCCGAAGAACAATTGCGAGTGACGGGCAAGCTCAAGACCCCGGTCCCTACGCGGCGGTTTGAGGTGGATTCGAACCTGCAACCCTACACCTCCAAGGCAACGAACATACCACTACACCACCGCGCCCCACAACGGAATTATTGTCGCTTCTGGCCACATTCTGTTGCAAAACATAGGAAATTATCACGTTCATTTTTCTTGTCAATGTCTTCAAAGAAAAGGATCCATTGATTGAGTGATTGATTGATCGATCGATTGATTGATCGATTGATTGATTTTTCTGTTTTCGAATCCTTTCAGTGAGATTTTACGCAGTTAAATTAGACCAAAAGTGTAAACAAACAAGTGGAAAGATTCCGCAGATTTGCTGTTATATACTATTATAGGAGTTTTTTTGCGCCTTTTGACTAGAAACTTAAGCTGAGGAAACCGAGAAATAATAAGAAATAAGATGATCCTTCGATTTAGAAAGAAAAGGTTGAACGTACAGAGCAAATCGTATTTTAGTAGGAATAAAGTAGAACGAAAGAGAACAAAGTAAGATGATTTAATTGTAAGTTTAACTTTAATCACCTTTGCCACGAAATAAAGTCGTTAAACAGTGACCACACGTATATGTAGCTACATGTAACTATGATGTTGGCTGGGCCCGAGTTGGTGACCACTTTTCGAGCTTTGTCATCCACTGGTCACTGAACACCTTTAAAACAAAGTCGGACGACTGTATAATTTTGCAGCTTTACGCTTTTTGCTACGATGAAATGGCACGAATGTGACTTCGAAACTAAATAAAGAATTCGAATCTGTTCACATAATTATAAATAAGGTACTTAATAAGAATTATTATTCACGTTTCAAACATCGCATTTGTGAGTGTGCGACAATCGCTGCAGAATGTTACTTAACTTGGATAGAACAGTTCCCCACAATATATTTATGACATAGAGTAGCGCGCAGACCTTTCAGTGACTGTCTCTGCCTATTTCTCTCTTTGCCTCTATAGCAAGCTTTGTCTCTCTGTCTCTGCATGAAGCATTCTTTTATTCGAATCGAAGCCGTGCTTTTGCCGTGCTATAGAATCGAGAGTGCTTCTGAGTAGTCCCCCTTGAAGAGGCACTATATGAATTCGTGAAAGAAATAATGAACAAGCAAAGACGCAAACGCACGATATAAGTATATTATAACATACAAACAGACACACAAACATTATACGCATAATAATTATATCAACACATACGCATAGATGAATGTGCGTGAGTGTTTGTTGATTTTCGTGTTTGTGAGTGCGTGAGGCGGTGTGCGTAAGTCAAGAGGAGCGGCATCTGTTTCCATCATTAACCTTCCAAGGTCACACAATGCCATGGATGCGATGCCTTCCGCTTAATGACGATTCTTCCTATCCACCCACTTTACCTCCCGCATTTTAAACCATCTCCTTCTCATTTTCCTGCTGCGATTCTTCCCTGCGTCTTTCCACTTTTCTTTCCCCCTACTAATCTTCCTCCTGTCTGTCTCTGTCTGTTCGTCTCCATCTCTTTGCCTCTCTGGTAATGTCACTGTCTCTGTCTGTGTTTCTGCCTATGTCTCTGTGTTTCTGCCTCTGTCCCTGCCTCTTTCACGTTCCCTGTTTCTGTCTGTCTCTCCCTCCTCCAGATTTCTTCTCCTGCGTCTTTCTCTTCTTCACCAGTCTATCTATCTCTCTCTACTCCTCTTCTGTCTCATTGCTCCTCCTCCTCTTCCTTTCTCCACTTTTCCGTTTATCTCCGTAATTCCTGTTCCTTTTTAATGCTTCTTCCACTTTACGCTTTCTTTCTTTATCCTCCAACTCTTTCTCACTTTTCTTTCTTCCTCTTCTCTCTTCTTCTCTCTTCCACTTTCTCTTTTTCTTCCTTCTCCTCCTCCGTTACCTCTTCCCCTCCCATCTTCGTTCTCTCTCTTCTCACTTTTCCGCATCTCTTCTCCTCTCAACCATCCCAATCCTCCTCCTCCTACTATTTCCCCTCTTCCTTCCTACACATGCTTTCTTACTCTTCCTTCTCTTTTCCCCCTTCCTCCTAACCCTTCCTGGAACAACCTCCCGTCAGCTGCTTCCCTATCTCCGACAGTTTTATTAGTTTATCGACCTCCGTCGAAGCCATCTCCTCCGCCGCCAAGGCCGTCTGCTTCGCATCTGGCGGGAAAACCACTCGTGGAGCCCTCTCTCGCGTCCGCGTCGGCAGATGGGGCGGTCCATTATGGCGCGCATGCGCCGTCGTCGTCTGCGAGGTGTCCGGATGTTTGAGACGGGATCTACCCGGAGTCCGGACAGTTGGCGAATGACTGGAGAGACCGAGCGCCGGCGCTCGAGCGATGACTGCACAGCGTCGGATTCAACTCCTGTGAAGGCACAGAAACAAAGAAGAGCATGGTTAAGGCGGCGCAATGTAACAAAGTCACGTGACCATTATTTATGTAGTGCACTAATATAACGAAGACGGTGTAGCAGTCGAGTCTTAACGAGTATCATTATCATGATCATGATCATGATCATGATAATGATCATCATCATCGTCGTCGTCGTCGTCGTTGGCGTCATCATCATCATCTTCATCATCTTCATCATCGTCATCATCATCATCATCGTCATCATCGTCATCATCATCTTCATCATCGTCATCACCGTCGTCGTCGTCACCATCATCATCGTGGTCGTCGTCGTCGGTCGCCGTCGCCGTCGTCGTCGTCGTCGTCATCATCATCAACAAGCAACAACAGCAAGATCAAGAGCAAGATCAAGAGCAGCCGTAACAACGGCAACAGCAGGAGCAGCAGCAGCAGCAGCAACAACAGCAACGGCAACGACAGCGACAACAGCAACTGAAACAGCAACAACAACAGCTGTGGGCTCAATGCCTTTCCATTACGTTAGAACGTGTCTCTGAAGCTACCCTTGTAATATTTGCCACTGATACTATAAATTATCTGGGGCGCCTACGTATTTAGTTTCGACTTAGTAATAAGCATTCTGGTTTAAGTTTATGCTTTTCTTATCATTATTATCCTCAAAAATTGACGACAACCCCTATTATAATTTTCTTGTCATTGGTCCGCAAAGGTCTTGTCTTTCCCCTCTGCAGTCAGATTAACTGCTCGCCTATACCTCGCTACTCTAATCTTCTACCTTCATGTTTCAGCAACTTCATTGGCTTACTTTAGTAGCGCTCAATAAGTTCAAAATCTTCAACCTCGTCTCAAAAGCACAACGGAGTCTTGCCCCAAAATATCAAACCAATGTGATAATTGTAATCGCGGTATAATTATTTTAGCTTCATGACATGGTCCATTTCAAATAGATTTGATCTTTACTTCAATTATTGGTCCCTCTCTTTGAAATTTACTGTCCTCCATTTGTTCGATCTCAGCCTCTAGGCTCTCAAACTGGTAATCCATCTCAGAATCCATTTCTTCTCTGGTGGCTTGCGCACTGGGAGCGCTTCTTAACGGTTCACCATAACAAAGGCGATTTGTAAAAAACCTAAAATATAGGCCTACAAGATATAAATTTATATAAGCTCTATTTAACTCTGTCACTACTCGCTTTATGACAGTATGGCCAGACTAAGGTCTGCATAAAGGACGATGGAGACGATAAATGATCTTTGTCATCACACAATCTCGTTTAACTGAAGTTACTTTTGCAAATAAAGTGAGAGTATCTGAGAAGTACGTGTCTATAAGACAGAAATATGGCTGGCAAGAACGTTCTCTTTAGACACCTTTAAAACAGAGGAATTATGTACTATATGAAATAACTCTTTCCAATAAAAGTTGTCTTTGCTCGATTCATTTCAAACAATGCGTATAGAGCCAACTCCAAAAAGCAACTGAGAGGCGATATTATACCAGCCCAACAAAGGCAATAAAAATCAGATTTCAGCAACTTGTAAAAAGAATCGGCATTATTTCTAGAGAGGATATAGCGAATCTCCAATGGAAGCCAATTCCGAGTGGATGGACCAATAACCGAGAATGCACGACGTTGCATAGTTGAGGTGGTAACGCGGAGGAACCAGAAGATAATAATTAGCAGAAGAACGAAGGACTCACGACCAGCAGCTGCTGTGCCAGAGACCAAACGACAAAGCACACAGTCAGATAGGCAGAGGCGCTACGAAGAAGGCATCGCCAAAACAGCAGACCAGAGCAGATGTCCTGTATAGGTCGGAGATACGCTGCGTGACTGGAGACCACTGCAGTGTGTCAAGCATGTAGGTTGAGACAAAGTGCTATTTCGGGATGCAATGGCATTGCCAGTCCCAAGCATGGTTGATTGAGGAGGGCGATGCTAATGAGACATGTTATCATATATATATATATATATATATATATATATATATATAGTGTATATATAATGATTCATGTTATCATAAATAAATAAATATACATGTATATACAGTGTCGTTAGACCGAAACTATACTAGGCTATATACGGCCGATAAATTGAATAGTGCGACCATAATCGTTATTCTACGCCAATGACGACTTTTGGAACGCTTCCTTTAGACACCTTTAAAACATTTATAATTGATACTATATGAAGCATTTGTTTGGATACAGGTTATCTGATGAATGATGCCAGTTTGCTTTTTGGGTGCGGTTCGTAGAACACCTGTAAAACTTATGTAACCAATGCTATATAGAATCTCATTGGGTGATTACGTGTCAGATTTGCCGCTGCGGATCTTTTAAAAGAGAACCAAATGTTGTCACAAGATGTCGCTAAGTTGAGGATTCATCTCTAAAATTGGACACCGAAGCCAATAATTGGTCGGAGTGTTTGACTGGGTTTGTGGAGAGTTGAGCTTCTACTCCGACTTTCCTCAAACTGGGCAGGGATCATGATCCAGTTATTTAATCAGAGATGCTTAAAACTATCTATAGAAGCCTTCATGAATTTTTTGTGATTAAATGGGTGATCGCGCCTTTCGCGTCGCAGGCCCACGCGCCTGGAACAGTCTTCTATCAACTATCCAGGAAATCAAGACTGAATCAACTTTTAAAAAACAATTGAAGCTGCACTTGCATGCTCTCGAACTCATCACATTTACTCCGACAGTTGACAATATACGTGTAAAGCATCATAGAAGTGGCTTGCTAATGACGATGCTATATAAATTGTCTGAATTACAATTGCAATTACAATAATACCTGCTACTATACGATTGTGACTGCCACTATCATCCCCGCCGCCACCGCCATCACAAAGAATAATAAAGTCAGAATGGAATGCAACACGCATAATGATTATAAATGCAATGGAAGGAAGGTTGGTCCACGGAAAGGTCAAATAGTCAAATTCCAGCGCAATAAGAAAACTCGATTGGCCCTGTTAAAGCGCAGTACATAGCAGTTGCAGTATAGCGACACCATGTGATGAAAGAGATCATTAGTGTCGCTCGCCTTCTTTTGTCCAGGGTTGGGACTGGCACTGAACATATGAAAACGGTGGCAGAGTATCCAGGTAGAAATGTGATTATATATAGATATATTATCGCCTTTGCGTGGGTGTTGAGCATGGAACATGACCTGGTATTCCTCTCAAGTTGAACCGATCATTTTCAGCTGGCGTTGTCAAGTGAGCAATTGTTTAATCTGCAGTGTGCCTAATTTTGCACGAATTTCTTGTAGATTGGCCCATATCAACAGACTTTTTTCTAACCATGGCACACTAACGGGACTCGTTGAAATAACCTGTGCAGGGTACGATCCAAACTAAAAACATGGCAGGAGAAAACTCCTGGCAAGATAATGATGGCCATATCAAAGCAAAGGTTTTTACATGCATTCTGCGATGATTTGCAATGCGAACAGCCTTCACTGCAGAGCAGCGAAGCACGATTTACTCTAATAACTTCCACTGCAAATCTGTAATAATATTTTAGCTGTTTGAAAGAACTTATAAGTTTATGAGCAATTGAAGAAAGGGTGTGCATTTGACATTTTCTGTATAAATGGGCCAGCAGTTCTCAAACATTTCAGCGTTGAAACCCCTTGATAACATTTCCAAAGTCGTGGCGACCCAACAATAAAACTGATGGAGTTAGCATACTTCTCTTCAGCGCATTTTTCCTACCATTGCGATGCATTTTCGCTTCATAATTATTCGAACAATGTCTTTGGCAATAATTGCGTGAAGTTCTTTGACCTTTACGGGTCTGAGAGTATGTCGGTCTGAGAGTATGTCGAGCATGAAACTTCAACGGCTGCTAGATGTCTCTGTTGCCACTTCACTCGTCTCAAGAGCGGCGTTATCAGCTTTGTACTCCTAAAAGTAGTTCTGCTTATCATTCATTGCCTGCATAGTTTCGATGTTCAGTGTTTGATTGGCATTTCGATTCTTCAGTCTCGTCAAAATGTCACTGTAAATGACGAAGCGAGTCTTCTCAATCCATGCCGATTCTATGCTACCATAATTCTCTCAAAATTCGTCAATAATTATTTTTTCGTTTTTATCTGTATATAGTAACTATATGTATAAATACATA
This sequence comes from Lumbricus terrestris, assembly GCA_949752735.1. Classification (NCBI taxonomy): domain Eukaryota; kingdom Metazoa; phylum Annelida; class Clitellata; order Crassiclitellata; family Lumbricidae; genus Lumbricus; species Lumbricus terrestris. The sequence continues at coordinate 1,809,426 of OX457041.1, read as the reverse complement.
TTTATATTTTCATATGCTAATTATGACCATATAACTATCAATACGGCCTTGTGGTTTACTGATAGAAGTGATTGCAGACCTTAACATTAATTAATTTTCTTCGTGCTTTATTTAGGTGGTCCCCGATTTCACAAACTTGTCTAGCTTTCTTTATCAATGAATAATATTGTGAATCACGTCATATTATTTTTATTCAGGCTATAGCTGACAGCACAGTTCCTTTTAGTACACCGGATATTGATCTATTTTCAGCAGCGTAGTGAAAGCGAACTTAGAATTTATATTTATAAACTAAAATATAAAAAATTAAACTAAATTAAATTAGCTGCTACCATATATCGAACGAATAATAGTACAAAAATGTGTAAATATTAACCTAAAGTTGATGTAGCGCATGCAGAAGTTTATATAACTGCAAAGAAGTAAGTATCAAGGATCTTCTCTGGCAGTATATATTTTACACATTTTTTAAGGGTAGCCTGTAGCCGACTCTGCCTATACACCGGAATAAAATCATAGTAACAAATATAAAAATTGCTCGTACTTTACTTCTTCAACTTGCTATAAAAAATAGATTCTCATTAATCATTGAGATAGTATAGGGACCTGTGACTGCTCTGCCTATGGGGTCCTGAATTTTTCTCGTCAGTCTTACTCAGAGATTTAGAAGTATCGCTGTTTTAGACGCTGCTTGGAACAGCTATTCTAGACACTGCTTGGAACCGCTGTTCTATAGACACTGCTTGAAACCGCTGTTTTAGACGCTGCTTGGAACCGCTGTTCTAGACACTGCCTGGAATCGCTGTTATATTATAGACACTGTTTGGAACCGCTGTTCTAGACACTGTCTGCATGGAACCACGGCGGTACCTTGGTTCCTGCCTCCACTTTCGGTTTATTCAACGAACAATGGATCAAGTCCATTGCTTACGAAGCCAGGGTCGTAAACGGAGACTGAGTTGATTCTCTCTTTGCCTGACTTCTACGCGTGCGAACAACAAACGCGGAGTTTACAACACAGACGATTTACGATTATAGCGTTTCATGGTGGTAGGCCTAATGCGAGGCAGGCAGGCAGGCAGGCAGGCATGGTGGCAGCGGTAGTACCCGTATAGATAACCCGCTTTTATTGCTCGCCTCTATCGTTGGCGGACTTCCGAACGTTGAAGGATCTTCGCAAACACGACAACGACCTCGAGCAACGGAGCAACGGGTCATACAACAGGTTGCACCGCTGCACGACTTAGCAAAAGCCGCGCTCAATATAATAATTATACGGGTCCAGTGGTGTCTATAAAGGCGTCGGAGAACCCAGTCGGTTGATTTAATCATGAGTCGCCTTTTATTGCTGCTTGGTAATGACCCTTTTTCGGATGACTGGACGCAACTTGTTGAGATGGTAACTCGTAAAAACTGTTTCCACGGGAAAAAGACTCACGCTAGCTTAGCTGTCTCGTAAAGTAGGCTAGACCTAATGTAGCAATATCGTAAAACAAAACCGGTTCAATTGTGTTGTAAACTAATGTTGTCCTAACTGCAGCGGTAAAATTTCTGCTACGGTAAATAGGCAAATATATCGACACTGAAAAATGTATCGTAAAGTTTTGGATCTGTATAATACAGGGTTTTGACTGTTATTGCTTGACGGGATATGAAGCCGATGGCAATTGGGTCGTTGACCTAGATTATGTATGTGGCTACATCCGAGACATTTGCAGAATATAGCCGGTTCCGTTGATTACTGCCGTAGAGGAAAATGTAGGGTAAGGTTACATGAAATGTGCTGTAAAGCAGTTTAAGTTTAAGTATTGCAAACCTAATGTTGTTGGTTTAATTTTAAAGCAATGTAATAATTGCAAATCTCAAAATTTTCTTGACACCGCACAAACATACAGGCACTATATAAGTCTAGTTACGACGGCGAGATTCTTTGGTCCTCTCAGCGCCAGGTCTGAATCCGGGGCGGCGGTTGTGTGGTATTTGTTTGTATGTGCACTTGTTATAGCGCCCCTTCAAGCTCTCTCTACTCAGAGGCGCTCCCGACTGCAGAGCGGACACTGCATCGGAGTTTTACGCCGAAGCGCTGAGCAATTGCGAGTGAAGGACTTGCCCAAGGTCCCTACGCGGCGACTAGAGGTGGATTCGAACCCCGAATCTTTCGGCTTCAAGGCAACGACGCCACCACTATACACCACCGCGCCCCACACAAGGTAAGGGAAGAGAGACAGTGTGAAGTGAGAATACAGCGTGATGGCAACAATGATCGCATAATTTTATAAGTGATTCTAAAGATATAGGCTAATTTTTCTAATAATAGGTGAATATTGGTCCGCAAGTTTAGTTGGATAGCTGCACTCTGCGTCTTTCATACAAATCCTCAAAATCGTTGTTTTTTAAAGTTGTACAGAACCTAACTACTCATTCGTTCATTCATTCATTTCAAGAATTTACATAGCGTCTCTTCAGGAAGTCCACTCAGAGGCGCTCCCAGTTCAACCACGGGTGATACAAAAAAGTTTTAGGGACTCTGTTAAACACTGATGAATCAGCTCTAAGTATAGCAATCGTTTCTCCAACGGAAGACTATTCCAGATAGATGAACCAACAACTGAGACGACACTGACATGTTGGGGTCTCCACAATTAACCATTAAAATCGTTTATAGTAAGTTATTACATTTGATTTGAAAGTTCAATACGGATGGAAGCAATTAGCTAGCCATATATAGCGTCCATTATATAAAACCAAAATTAAATATTTAAAGGTGTCTTGAACCTCACGCTGACATTTATAGTTTGATAGCTGACAGTCTCTCGATTGTCATATTCGGAAAATATATTTTCGTGAATTCGAAACTGTGGTGATCGTGATGGCCGCAATATGTCTTTGAACATAGGGCCAAATTATTCACGAAATTCAGTGCTCAAAATTAGACACCTTTACAACATGCGTCACGTAAGCTACACATAAAACCAATCGCGGAAATAACGTAATGGTTCACTGCGCCTTGTAAACGCTAGGATATAGGAACAGAGTTGAGGCGTATACAATGTCATATTGGCCTAACTTAGAATTCTAATCAATTTTCTGCTGCCCTGGTTGACTGGAGGGGCATAATTATACTGCATGACCTGCTCAGGAGGATGCTCGCACCAGTCAGAATGTCTTCTATACTATCTGCGTCCACGAACTCATAACCGTAAATCTCTCTGGATGATGGCATCATGAGAAAAACTGTCATCATTATATATATAGGATGCTATAATTATACGATTTTGGATTAAATTGATGTGTTTTTGAACATTTGACTGCTTTAATTCAATGGACTAGGTATATAATTATGTAGGCCTATATTACTAAGCCTGTACACCAAAATTCAGATAACAATAATAGTCAAATAAAGTATAAGCTTATCTTTTGCTTATCTTATATCAGACTAATAGGTCTACAGGAATAAAGGTGCGGCCCTGATACACTGACATCGTTTCAAGCAATGTGTCGGCGCTATATAAAAGTCACTCATTGCGAACAATCGTCAATACATACAAACGTTTAGAGCGACCCAACAACTCCCAGTGCCCAATTTCCGCTATGGTTTTTCAGTTACAATTATTTCGGTAACCTTATTTTCTAATTTTCAATCACCGTTTCAGTTACAGTTAACTCATTTTAGAGTTTTCAGTTACAGCTAACTGTTACAGTTAACTGCAGCCTGATTTTTTTCAGCTACGATTTTTCAGTTTTCACTTACAGTTTCAGCAGTGGCGTATCCAGGATATAATGATGGGGTGGAGGTTATGGCCTGGCCGGATGCCCTTCGTGACACAAACCCAGCAGTATTACAGTAAATAAAAAAGAAATAAAGCAACAAACGGAATAAAGTAAGAAAAACCAATGTTACTACAAACAATTGTTTTGTTTTTCTTATTTAAGTGGATAAATAACCTTTTAAAAACCTTTTGTGAGCTTATCCCTCACGCCTTTCCAGTCTCTTCAAAAGTTCAGCAGCACAGCCTATATGCCTAACCTAATGACTGAACTGAGGTAGCTAATGGCTAGTTTATAAGTGTCTAAAGTTCTTTAACTTGTTTACTTAAAACAACGATCGGTTTCTTGTATTCAGTTTCTTCAAATCTCCAAAAGTTGCAATCAACACAAAATTCACCAACAACGGCCAACAAAGTTCTTTAACTTGTTTACTTAAAACAACGATCGGTTTCTTGTATTCAGTTTCTTCAAATCTCCAAAAGTTGCAATCAACACAAAATTCACCAACAACGGCCAACAATTCAATGTTACGACAGAAACGCCATCTTATTATCTCTTCCTTCAAAACTACACCTTCTACACATGACTAGTACACATACACGTGCCTATCTCACTCTTAGCGTACACTCTTCCTTCAGTCGCTCTGTCCTTCTCTCTGTCCCTCTCTCAGCTCTCTGTCTTTCTCTCTGTCTCTGTCTCTCTCGCTCTAACATCAGAAAACATCTTACGCTACAGTCTAGACAACCAATCAGCTACTACATTCAGTTTACCTTTCTTGTAGTTCAACAGAATGTCAAAATTTTGCAACGATAATGACCATCTGACTAACTTAGCAGATTTCGACATTGATTCAGTCAAATAAACTAAAGGATTATGGTCTGTAAACACATTGATTTTAGAACCAATAATAATTTCTTTCAACTTGTTTAAAGCCCAAATGATTGCATAGGCTTCCAGCTTCCTTCTCAATCGTCGCCCATCTTCTCTGGGTATCTGTCAGCTTCTGACTGATAAATGAAACAGGACGTTCTATCCCTTCATGGTCCACCTGTGACAGAACAGCTCCCACAGCAAAATCACTGCTATCACAGCACAAATTAAATGGTTTACCAACCTCAAACATATATAGAACCACATTTGACAATACAATCTGTTTCAGTGAATCAAAGGATTTCTGATGTGTCTCAGTCCAAACAATGTTTTCAGGTACTTTCTTACTGGTTAAGTCTGTCAATGGTTTAGCAATTTCAGCAAAATTACAAATAAAATGTCTGTAAAACCCAAAAAATCCTAAGACCTGTTTCACTTGCTTCTTCGTTTCAGGTTTCTTCAAATTAATCAAACTGTCAATCCTATCCGGATTCATCATCTTCTTCCCTGATCCTATAAGGTGACCGATGAATTTCACCTCACTCTTACCAAACCTTTTGTGAGCTTATCCCTCACGCCTTTCCAGTCTCTTCAAAAGTTCAGCAGCGCAGCCTATAGGCCTAACCTAATGACTGAACTGAGGTAGCTAAGGGCTAGTGTCTAAAGTTCTTTAACTTGTTTACTTAAAACAACGATCGGTTTCTTGTATTCAGTTTCTTCAAATCTCCAAAAGTTGCAATCAACACAAAATTCACCAACAACGGCCAACAAAGTTCTTTAACTTGTTTACTTAAAACAACGATCGGTTTCTTGTATTCAGTTTCTTCAAATCTCCAAAAGTTGCAATCAACACAAAATTCACCAACAACGGCCAACAATTCAATGTTACGACAGAAACGCCATCTTATTATCTCTTCCTTCAAAACTACACCTTCTACACATGACTAGCACACATACACGTGCCTATCTCACTCTTAGCGTACACTCTTCCTTCAGTCACTCTGTCCGTCTCTCTGTCCCTCTCTGTCTTTCTCTCTGTCTCTGTCTCCCTCGCTCTCCGGCGACGTCGCGCCGCTGCAACTTTCCCGCCACTCAGGCACCTGGCCTTCCTCAGCTGTACGCTCTTGCATAACAATTAGCTGACCTTTATAATGCTATACAAAATTAGCTTACAAAGCCTTACAGTATGTATGTATGTATGTATGTATGTATGTATGTATGTATGTATGTATGTATGTATGTATGTATGTATGTATGTATGCATGCATGCATGCATGTATGCATGCATGTATGCATGCATGTATGCATGCATGCATGCATGCATGCATACATGCATGCAGGCTTGTGCGTACTTGGAGGTTTGGGATCTCTGGTCGTGCACAAAATTGATTTTTTTTAAACTTTGTCTTTGTCCATACATTCAGTGAGTTATAGTTATTCACGTAAAAGTAGGCTGTACGCTCTTGCATAACAATTAGCTGACCATTAAAATGCTATACAAAATTAGCTTACACATTTCATAAGCCAATCGGGGTGGTGGCTTAACCCCTAAACCACTCTTGTCTATGCCACTGAGTTTCGGTCAATATTTTCAGGTGTCCAGATATATGTTGAACGATCTAAATTATTCTATGATTTTTCTCTCTCAAATAAATGGAAAAATATTTTTATCTTCCACAGGTCGTATGTTGCCGTGACTTTGAGCCTGAAATAAGCGGCTTTAACTTTGCCATCAGCTTGTTTCCTTTATTTGTATGCGCACCTGTTATAGCGCCTCTTCCAGTCCTCAACCGCTACCTAGAGGCGATCCCGACTACAGCGCGGACACTGCATCGAAGTTTCACGCCGAAGCGCTGAGCAATTGCGAGTGAAGGACTTGCCCTAGGTCCCTACGCGGCGACTTGAGGTGGATTCGAACCTCGAACCTTCCGGCTTCAAGGCAACGACGCCACCACTACACCACCGCGTCCTTTCCTGTGCCTTTCCTTCAGCAGTAGAGTTCTCGCATACACATACTAATGTCTGCAATGCATCTAATGAATGAATGAATTTTCCACGTCCATTAACGTGCCACACTAATGTTTTTCAGCGTTATTGCCACAGACAGTGCGAACTGAACATTGACTCTTGTTTACTGTCGCTTCATTAATTATTAAGCAAATGTTACTGCACACCTTGTCACCTTGATGTGCCGTCAGTTCGGGGAACGCTAACGACCGTCATGACCAGCCTTCTCCACTCCGTTCTGTTCTGTGTCGTATCCCTCAATTGTTCCAGATTCATCCCTGTCCTCCTGTGTACATCCTCCATCCATCTTATCCTCGGCCGTCCTCTTCTCCTTGTACCCTCTCCACATGCCAGCATCATCGCCTTCTCCAGTCCATCCGTGCGCATCACGTTGCCGAAAAACATCAGCTTCTGTTTGATGATCATCTGCAGCAACGACATATACCCTCTTAGTTGACCTAACTCCTGGAGCACAGATTCATTTGTTCTCCTCTCTCTCTCCACGATATTCCCAGCAGCCTTCTCCATATCCACATTTCACACGCAGCAATGTTGCCATCCAACGCCTTCGTCTTCGTCCACGCCTCGCTTCCATATAGTACTATGGGGAGAATCATTGCTTTGACGATTACTGCACACCACTTTCTAATTTTCGACCGGTACTCATCTACCTCAGACAATTTTCTTAAACTCAATGGTAGTAAGGCTCCGCGAGCCATAATAATATTATTTTAAGACAACTTCAAAGGGCCTGATGTGCAAACTGCCAAATAAATTTTTTGCCGACAACGGCCGATGTCGTCATTAGCTGTCGTTGAACTGTGAATCCTCATTATTGTATTCGTCGATTGTTTAACAGTTAGCGTCAACATTAATGAACGACAGCACAACAAGATGGAAGGAACCGGAAAATGAATTAGTATGACTGCAAACTAGAGTAGGGTTGACCTACAATTCAAAAAGTATGTAAATAAGAAACCTTAGTTCCAGCAAGATTAACGATATTTGATTATATACTTAAGGAGGTTTATAGTTTTTGTTTCTCAGTTTCTATTGCAGTTACAGTAATTCAGCTGACAGAGCTTTGCGCCTGTCGCTCTGCGCCGCCGCCGCCGACATTTTTCACAAGTCGGCGCAGAGCTCTGAGTTAGAATGCTTCAGTTTTGGTTACAGTTAACTGCCGAACATTTTTCAGTTATTTTGCTATTAATTCAGTTCCATTTTCATTCACAAACTTTAGTCACCGAACGTTATTGTAATCGTATTGAATAATAAATTTATATAGCCCCACAAGAGCACAAAGCCGAACAAGAGCACAAAGCCGAATCTGGGAACTTAGGCAGAAAAGTCACGTGATACTGAACTATCTTAAGAACTTCTAATTTTTTTTTGGAATTTCGAAACATTAAAGTGATATAATATTTAATATGTATAATCATTATGGTTTTATTCAGTAATTGTTAAGTTAAAGTTTAAACTGAACGGTAGACTAGGTTCATATAATTATGTCAGTAGTTTTGTAACTAGTCGAAATGTCATAAATCATACACTTCGTACATTATGCAGTTTGGTATGGCGGTGCCTCCTATTATATGCGCTGCTCCTATGAAACTGTATGGTAACTTTGTCGCTCGACTCTGGAGTGCAGTGGCGTGTGCTCTACGTTCATCCAGTCAGAGTAAACTCATTGTTCACTTGCTCGAGCTGAACTGTTCATGGACAACATTGCTTTCTCTGTTGTTGGCCCCATGGTATGGAATGGGCTCCCACTGTCTCTACGCCTTATGCCCACAGGATTTGTTCCGATGCGTTTTATCGCAGTTGTCTTAAAACCGACCTTTTCAGTTGCTATTAATTCAGGTTGGGCTAAGGTTGGGTCGGGAACGCTCTTGAGAATAATCTTACAGTAAGTTAAAAGGGGCGCTATAACATATGACTTAACGAATGAACGAATAGGTTTTTATAAATACACCCAACCCTGGCCCATTAAAGTGGCCGATCCCCTGGGCATTTGCCTCTGCTCCCAGCTCTCGGTGGGCCTCAGAGATGGGGGGGGGGGAGAAGGGGCAACGGTGACTCACCGTCTGAACTTTGCTTGGGTAGAGAAGATCCCTTCGAACTGTGACGACAGGCGACGAGTTCCTCGGCCACAGACAAAACGTTTCGAGAAACGTCTTTCGGAATCTGTCGCTCATCACGCAGTACAGACCGAAGTTGATTCCGTTGTTGACGAGAGCCGCGATGTCCATCACGTCACCGAGTGGGACGTAGTACGTCTCGAAGAATCCCGGGATGAGTCCGCTGCAGATCGCCAGCGTTCCCTGCGGCAGTTCCGTCAGCAGGAAGAGAACGATGATGGCGACCAAGATGGCCGTCGTGCGGTAGTGACGTCGCTGCCACGTGCGCTGCGACTGCACGGACGACCCGGTGAGGATCGCGGATCGCTTCCGGTGTGACGTCATCATCGTCTGAATGAGCAGGAAGCCGAAGATCGACATGAGGAGGCAGGGAACCAGCTTGACGACGAGCGCCTGCGTCCAGAAGTTCATCTGGACGACGACCTGGTCCAGTCCGCTGATCGATGAGTTGACCGTCGACACGACCTCGTAGACGGTGGCGTTGGATGTCGTCGACGACTCAATGGTGACGGTGAAGTAGTTCGGCAGAAGGACGAACATCGACAGGAAGCAGACGGACGCGACTGCGCAGCGGGTCCGACGGACTTCCTGCGAGGCGACCTGGGACATGGCTCCGTCCTTCGTCGACCGGACGTAGGAGAAGCGGAAGGCGGCCAGAAGGACCCCGAACCAGATGGATGCGGTGTGGGTCGTGAGGGAGAAGTTGACGTGGAACCAGAGGAAGACGATCCAGTGGTAGGAGTTGCGCTGCGGCGACTTCGTCGATCCGTATAAACAGTGGAATTGGATGGCGTATGGGATGTAGGACGCCATTGTTAGGAGATCAGAGATGGCGAGGGCAGTCAGAAGGTAGTTCGTCGTTGTCGTGAGGTTCTTGCGGGTCAGTACGATGATTATGAAGAGGTTACAGAGGACTCCGACGCCACAAACGCACAGACTTAGGTAACCGTGGAAGTCGGCGTACCACAACGAGAACCTATGCAGCGAATCCATTTCTCACTTACCTCTGAATCGCATAATTTAACGTACTATAATACCCGACTGTACTTTACCATAGCCTAGCGTAATGTAATCGTAATTACTATCTTCTATTGAGCCGTTGTGTACTGCACAGGAAGGTATCAGTCGATGGCGATCAGAAACGAAGCCATTATCTTTAGAAAAATCAATATAAGTCAATATCCGGTAGATAAACAGGTGAGACAGTTATGTAGCCCAAGTACAAAGAAACTCGATTCTAACGATACACCCATCTCGTGTAATGTATCGTAACAGATTTCACTGTAATGTAATGCAATCCAACGCTCATTGAGCTGCAAACACTTCAAGAAACAACCTCATGCGTAATAATTCCAAACCGACTTCATCGATCAAAACGCTGCCAGCCTTTGACGCGTTCGCAACGGCAAACGAATAGAGGAAAACTTCTAATGATCTCGCCTCGGGTTTCAGCGTCGTATCTCCTTTCAATACTGAAACGAGACCTGGTTTCCTGGCGTCATAAAACACTGCAGTATCCTGTTACACATCGTCGCTGCCAATGAAGACGATGTATCTCTCCAGACGCAGCGCAACGTACGCTCCCGACGCAACAGACAACAGCGATGCGTAATTGCGCATGCGCGCGTCTAATCGCAAAGCTTGCTGCATTCATGTTACACACCTACGATATGTTGGCTATTCACGACATATACTGACGATTGTGGATTTGAGGGGAATTATCGATCTCCGTATGTATTCGATGTCTTTGGGTAGATTAAGGAACTCACATAACAAAAAAGGTATGTGCGTTAGAGCATCCTCCAACACGATTCCGACATCAAATCCGGCACACACACAATGTAAAAAAATTAATTAAAAAATACCTTAGTTAATATTATTGACCTATGTTTTTTTATAGTTAAGGCAGAGGGAAGTCACCTTGCATGTTTCCCAAAGCTACCACCATTGATCTGTTTTCAGCAAAATTTCTACCACGTTATTATAGGCTAGTTGTGAATAATTATGTTTTGGTACATGGGCTTAAATCTATCTGATTGATCAGTCTTTCTGGTAGCCTGCAATAATTGCTTCCTAATATATTACGCAGTAATTAATCATCATAATATATCATCATAATTGCCAACTACAATAGTATTTGAATCACGGCGTTTATTCATTTTATTTATTGCGTTGGTATATTGCCTGTCTATTCTTTTATGGAATCCACTAAAGAAACTGATTGATAATCATTCATTGATTGATAGATTGATCGACAGATTGATTGATTGATTTTAAAGTTCAAAACGCAAGATTTGCGATCGCACTGTGGATGGAAACCCGGAAAAATGAGAATAGCAGATCCTTGAGCAACTAACCATGAGACAGCGAATGGAATAAAGTGTTAGCGGTTTCATTTTCTTGGCATCGTCATATATACAATGGTGGCTGGCCACTGTGGCCAGTTAACTTTCTCTCTTTCACCCTATCATCTTTCGACCAACAGTGTACAGCCAGTGTGCTCATCACAGCTGAGGTTGCCAGAGGGCCACAGATGGAACGCCGCGGGTGTTTGAACCCGCTTACCTATCTCTTCACAGTCTTTCTGGAGAGTAACGACATCATTAAGTCAATTTTAACCGCATCACCCGGGCAGAATAGCGTGAGAGTTACCTCAACATTGCCAAACAACCCCGCGAGGCACAGCCATTGATTAAGATCTTACGCTCTGCAGTAAGGCCGATAAATTATTGAGAGATAATCAATTATCTTCGTTCCATACCAATTCACAGTCTCTGGGTTGGTTCACGGACGCAGGCAGCCAGTTGCGCAGCCAGGAATTTATGATGGGGGAAGGGTTTTTTTGGGGGGGAGTTATGGCCTGGCCTGATGCCCTTCCTGACACCAACCCAACAGTATTACAGTAAATGAAAAAGGGAATAAAGTAACAAAGGGAGTGAAGTAAGAAAAACAATTGTTACCACAAATAATTGCTTTTCTTATTTAAGTGGTTAAATAACCTTTCTAAAAAAAAATCCTAAGCCAATCGGAAGCGGGTTTAGCCCCGAACCTCTGTTTTCCACGCCACTGCAAGCAGCATGTCTTTCCAGCGTTTAACATTATATTATCATCCGAAAATTATTCAGACATTATGCTGAACAACGGGTTGGATCGAGCGAGATCTCTCGCTGCATTGGTCAAAGGTAAAGGGTGAATAGATGCGGGAAGCCCCGACTGACTCGGTCTACTTCGTAAGGACTCAGATATCCTCTAAAATATGCGGAAGATGGCCGCCTAGAGTGGAAGCTGGAGAGTGGAAGGGAGGTGGAACGCTTTCTGGCCGGGTGAGGACATTAAAGTTGATATAATGAGGTAGTGTATACATATGTATATACACATACATATACATATATACATATATGCCTACATATGCACTTACATATACATATACATATGCACATACGCATACATATACATATACATAGTGCATACACATAATTATACACAAAAATGGTGATTACATATACATATGCACATACATATACATAGTGTATACATACTGTCCAGAGAGGCTGACTTGAATAACGAGACAGTTACTTGGAAGCAAGCAGTAACTTAGCGGGAAGACTCTTTAGGAAGTCTTCTTATTTAGGATTCACGTCTGTCTTCAGATGCATTTATGATGCTCTATAATAATTAAGTTAAAATGAAACATGTATGAGGAGGAAAGCGATGTAATCGGAGCCAACCATCTGAAGTTTAGTAGCAAATAATTGTGATGAATTGTGATGTTTTATGGCAACGTAAGACATAAAATATTGTTATATAGACACTTACTTACTTATAAATACATACCTAGGCTACATACGCACATACATAGATCTAAATACAAATAAACATCTATATAAATAAAAAGAAGATTCTGTGTGTCTGTTTGACGGGGATGCATTTCCACAGTTTTTGAGCTTTTCCCTCCAAACCTTCACTACTGTGTCCGTCTTGGCATGGGCCACCCAGTGGAGGGTTTCGCGAATCTCTGCCACCATGGGGGCCATTTTCGCTACTTTTGCAGCCGTTGCCATGCATATTTTCACACTTATTCACCTGAGACGTTGCGGCTAAACAGATTTTTACACGGGCCACCGCGCCTCCACCCAGCACACACCCCTGCCCGCAAGGGCCGGGTGCGCAGGGGTGGGGGGTGGAGGGGTGGGGGGTGGGGGTGGAGGGTGTGGGGGAAAAGAAAATTTTCCCGAAAACCCAAATTTCACGGCTGGCGTACCGGTCGAGGTCGGAGTGTGGTGGGGTGTTGTGGGTGGAGTAGGGGATGGGTGGGGTTGTGGTGGGGGTGGGTGAGCGATTGGGAGGGGAAATTTCACGGATGGCGTACCGGTGGAGGTCGGAGTGTGGTGGGGTGCGGTGGGGTGCTGTGGGGGAAGGTGTGGTGTGTGGTGCGGTGGGGTTGGGGTTGGCCGGGAACGTGTCGAATCCTAAATTTCCCAGGCAACGCCGGTTACTCCAGCTAGTATATACATACACACATACATATATGCAAATATACATACATACATACATACATACATACATACATACATACATACATACATACATACATACATACATACATACATACATACATACATACATACATACATACATACATACATATATACATACATACATACATACACACACACATACATACATAGAAACATACATACATACATACATACACACATACATACATACATACATACATACATACATACATACATACATACATACATACATACATACACATACATACATACATACATACATACATACATACATACATACATACATACATACATACATACATACATACATACATACATACATGTACATACATACATACATACATACATACATACATACATACATACATACATACATACATACATACATACACACATACATACATACATACATACATACATACAGTCAGTAATGTAATGTAAATCTTCGAGAATTTCTCAGCGCCCACAAAAGCCACGTCAGGGAGACCAGCTTATTCACCGGCGCTATATCAAATCAAGTCCGCAATAGCCAGAGCTGCCGTTTTCGTTCCGGTGCCAGGTCAAAATCCGGGGAGGTCAAGCCGAGGAGACAGCGTGGTGCTACGGTGGTTGTCGGTGATGGTGGTGGTTGGGTGATGGAACCTGATTGGAATCTGGATAGGATAGGTTGAAGAGTTCGGTTTTCAGTCGTGAATGGAATGCAGCAGAGGAGAGTGCAAGCGGAGGAGAGGTTGAATTATTGTTTGGAGGTGAGACTGCAGGAGAGATAGGAGGGTGAGCGAACATGCGGAGGTATGTTGGGAGTCCGTTCCAAAGAGCTGGTGCAGCATAGACTAAGGAGCGGTCGCAGAATTTCAGAGAGGATGATACTGGAGGCCGAGAGAGAGAAAGATATGATGATGAGCGCGTAGACCTGTGCGGTTGGATGGTGATTAGTTGACGAATGTAGGAGGGCTGAGAGGTTTGAAGAGCGTTGTAGGTTAGAGAAACAATTTTGTAATGGATGCGCTGAGAAACTTTTAGCCAATGAAGAGACTTGAGAACAGGGGTTATGTGGTGATGTTTGGGCGTCTTAGTGACTGCGCGGGCAAGAGCATTCTGGATAGTTTGGAGGCGTTTAATTTGAAGAGAATCTATTTCATGGAAGAGCGAATTGCAGTAGTCGAGTTTGGAATGAACTATTGAGGTGGCTATTGTGCAGGCGGTCTTGTAATTTAGAATTGGACGCAATCGACGGAGGTCGCGGATGTGCATATAGCAGGTGCGGGATAGCTGATAGTCAGTCAGTCAGTCAGTAAGTCAGCTAGTCAGTCAGTCAGTCAGCCAGCCAGCCAGCCAGCCAGCCAGCCAGTCAGTCAGCCAGTCAATCCGTAGTTCTGCTTGTTTGCCTGTCTGTCTGTCTGTCTGTCTGTCTGTCTGATTAGATCATAATCCATTTCAAAATGAATTTCTCATAGTCACTGAAGAACCTTTATGCTACGGACGAATTTCCTTTCAACCTCAGAACCTCAATGCCGCCGCTCTGAAATTTATTACGGTAATTATTTATCGGCATAATAATAATTTGTCTTTTGGGCGTTTTTCTGACCTTAGTCTGCCACGATAAGCTTACCCATTGGCAACAACTTCCTTTTCTTTTTGGCGTCAGGCAGGTTCAAGTGAAATAAACTATTATAAAAAATGTCTTCGAAATAGTTCGTCTTTTTCTGTTTTCCGATCTGGTTATGTTGCAAAAAATGAAGCATAAATTATTAAAAAATTGTGCTGTCGATGGTTTATGGCTTAATTTTCATGTCTAGAAATGCTGCAATTTGCAGAATATAATTTATCATTGCAAAAATGTTTCATAGAAAGTGTTGCTCTGTACAGTTTTCTATTCCGCCTTATTGCGATTACATTATTTCTTTGCCTGACCTGGGTAAATTACATCGGATGACGGACGAAGCGATATGGAAATAAATTGCATTTGGGCTTTGTTCCAGTTTCTTTCAGGCAGTCGAGAGTGTGATGAATATTTCTCATTCGTTAGTTTCGTCGGAAAACGTCCAACCATAGCAGAGATGAATGTCCAAACCATCAATCATTGATGAATACACACACGCACACTCACGCACACATGCACACATACATACACAGCTACATGGACACACACTCTCATTCACACGCTAACACCCGCATGCACACGCACACGCATATAATTAGACACTCGCCAGTAAAAGATAACGTGTGGCAGACCGTCCATTTATTCAGCCAAAAGTCGGACAGATAGATAGGCAGACACACACAGACAGAAAGAACGACAGATACACATAAAGACACACAGACAGATTGCGTGACAATATGCAAATGCTAATAAGCATTGGACTTATATGTAGACATGAACTCCGGATGTTGTATTCATAAGCAATGAATCCTACATACAAGTAGGTCAGTTTGTGTATCAATGTAAATCATCCGAATACAATATTTTACAGTCGACCATGTTGTCTAAGCCGACGTTCATTCACCAGCTAATGGCTTCTCTCCACCTTGAACGCTCCCCAACTCATCCACTGCAACGGTTGTAAATAATCATGTAGCCATAGTGTTCAATGCAAGGGCATCTAGCAACGGCACAGCAAAACGAGGTCATAATCATGATTATCAGAAGATTTATCAACCAATACGGAGAGGAGGCCTTTGGTGGTTTATCGGTTTGTAATTGGTCAAGATCTAAGTTTAGAACGGAATGGCAGAGGAAACTGAGTGGCATGGACAGATGCAGAAAGCAGTTAAGAGAGATGGTATAGCATAAACATATAGCGCAACATAACATACCATGACGTACCATGACATACCATGCCACAATATGACGTAACGTGACATAACATAGGCCCACCTCAACATAACACAACATAACACAACATAGACATAACATAACATACCATACGATAACACAGCATAGCATAGCATACCATACCATAACATAACACAACATAACACAACATAGACATAACATAACATACCATACGATAACACAGCATAGCATAGCATACCATAACATAACAAAACATAACATGGCATAGCATAGCATAGCATAACATAACATAGCATAACATAGCTTAATGTAACCTTACTTAACGCAACATAACGAGACATAATAGTTATAGCACAACATGCACCTGCAATAACATGACATAGGCCTACCATAAAATAACAAACCATAGGTCTACCATAACATAACTCAACGTAACATCACATACCATCACAAAACATAACATAACAACGTAACATAACGTAAAGTAACAAAACGTGACATAACGTGACATAACATAGATTTAGCACGCCATGCACCTGCCATGACATAACATTGCCTACCATAAAATAACAACCCAATAACCTTAAACAACTTGACTTAGCTTAACAATAACATAGCATAACGGAGCATAAATTAACGTGCCATAACATAGCCTACCGCAGAGGACTGCAGGTCCATACCTAGAT